>JARYHS010008074.1:178632617-178880721 GCA_031002005.1 Vandiemenella viatica
ACATAATTATGTGCCTTTTCTGGATATACAGCGATCGCGCAAGGAGCCATTAGCTATGTAACCCAGGCCTGCAGCGGAGTGTGGTAAAAGGGTAAGTTGTCATATAATCACGAGATTCGCTAGGAACCTTGCCAATGATAGCCAGATCAATGTTTGCCACATTGAGCATTGCTACAAGCCATTCCAACATCCTAGTCCCGACCATGCTGACCACGCCCAGGTTCTATCCCAAACAACTTGTCTAACCCGTATATAACGAGCAGGCAAAATAAATGATCGATTTGACCATTCAAATTAAGATTATGTCTGGGTGGATAATATGACCTAAAGACCTCATGGTGCTCCATTACAGTTTTCGACCGTGGAGGGTGGGCAATAACGCCCAGGCCTCGCCTTCGGTGGGCGCAGGTTTGAATCCCCATTCAGCCTTTCACGAAACCTCTCCAGGCGAATGCCAGTGTGGTTCCATGGCTGAATCCCCCCCCCCCCCGTTCCTTGGCCACCAAGCAGTCTCGTCTCTAATAACCACGAAGTCAACGAGGAAAAAAACAACAACAAACAAACCAATTTGCAGTCATTGGGTACTGCCGACATAAATGAAAACCTAAAACTATGACTATCATACACCCAACACGTCATACTTATAGCTACAGATATACTAAATGGTAATAATTCCGTTTGGTCGTAATTACCTGGTGACAGGAATTCTATTGGTTGCGCATTCCGCCCTTGTCTTAGACACCTTAACCTAACCTTGGGAGTGCAGCGGACCTATAGTTTAACGTGGAATCCGAAGCATGGAAGCGTTCTGGCTTACTTCACATTACACAGCAAGCTATGCCAGAGGTGTAGGTCGAGTTAAAGGTCAATAAAAATCCCCGCTGAGAGAGGGATTCGAGCCGCAGATATTTCGCTCTGTCAGACACCTTAACCACTGAGCCAACAGACCGCTACAGATACAGCGTTAACATTAGCATGTCGGTGACGCGAATTCATAAGATTTTTACCCTTCCAAAAATCGCCAAACGCACCTAAAGAAGTTTTCACTTCAAAAACTAAAAATCTAACTAAATCCAAAACCCGAAGGTTGGTCGAATCTTCCCGAAGGAGACGTACCAAGCTATTGTGTCAGAGGCAGGAAGGCCAATTCCTTTCCACAGGGACCTACAGTTTAACGTGGAATCAAAACCACTGAATATCCTGGCGTAGCTCGTATAACCAAATACAACTACAAAAAAATTTCTGCACACCACGGGATTTGAACCCGTGACCGGAGATACAAACTTGCGGAAACAAGCACCTTAACCGCTGAACTATCAGCTCGCCTGGTTTTGAAGTAGGGCCTATACATGTGCTAAATATTATCCAAATCGGATAAAATCTGTGGGTTTACATGAACAACACTGACAGAAATTAAGGTGAGGGGCAAAGGAGGATAGGTTTTAGGTTTTTCTAAATCAAACGTAGTATTTTTCCTTTTGTTTTAAAATATACGTATGCAAAGTTCCATCAAAATCGGGTAAAAACTTTGTTCTAAAATGTTGGCAAAAAAGCAAACATTCATTTTTATGTATTAGATACAATTACAATCTATACTTTCACAGCATCCCAAGCGCAACAAGTCATACTTATAGCTAAAGACATACTGTTAACATTGGCATGTTGGTGACGCGAACTTAAGAGATTTTACACATCCAAAAAGCGTCCAACGCGCATAACATACGGGCAACACGTCATAGCATGTCTGTGATGAGCAGTCGTGAACCTATAGATGTTAAAAAAAAATCGAATCGTTGTTGTAGTAACATCAGGTCTGTGACACTCCATTAAAATTAAAGCACTAGAGGCTGGGTAATACGGAATAAACCTCGCTAACCCGTGGGTTGGCAGAAAATTCTAAACCGTGTCTTTGGGTAGATCAGCCTCTGTCCCAGGCAGTCAAGACATAAAGATATTTGGGATGCTGAATTAGATTACTTGGTAAGAAACCTAGATGAATGAAAGCAGGAACTTCAAATTATTCTGATAATAACCTGGGTTACTAAAACAGAAACAAACGACGATATATTAAGTACATTACCAGAACTAGTAGCCAGTATACATTACCATTAATAAGATATTCGTCCTATCTGTTTGGCATAATCGAGCGGCCAACCTATATGATTGTCTTTTGACAATCACCATGTCGAAATCATGGTGACTTGCTTGGACATATGATGTATGGAGGCAAATGCAGCCATGAATAATAATCTCTATTCTTCAGACTGTTGACCCAAAATAAGTGCTTCAGACCAAACATGTTTTCAGTTTGGTACACTATAGCTCTCCAAGTGTGTTAAGCACAATTACTGATACAGTATTTCCAGAATAATCGGGAAACTTCTTTCGGAGAGGATGTCTCATATTGGTAAGAAAAGACCATTCAGCGACCTTACAGATCAGCTAGTTGGCAAACGAGCGTTATTCGCATCTGTTTCCCTTTGTGACTGACCTACGAATTGTACGTTTTACTGATCTATCACAGTTATAGTAATGAACTTACTATATCGTCACATTTGCTTTATCCTTCGTTGTTGATTTAAATTTTGAACCATATACTGACCTATGAAAATCCCGATAATGGGTCCTACATTTTAATCACACTGTCTTCATTCTTTCGTGATTGACTTACTATATCGTCGCATTTGCTGTATCCTTTGTGGCTGTTTTGCCAGTTGAACCAGCATCTGGTTCATGACAGTACCCGCAAATCATTAAAGCTCTCCTTATACCTTCGTGATTGGCTTACGAGTCGAATCAATAGTTCATCTATGACCTTTCTGACATACACGTAGCATTAATCATTTCTTTACACTGTCTCTATCTCTTCGTGTTTAATTTATGCGTTGAACCAGCACCAGATCTATTACAGATCCAACAAAGTAATAATCCTTTACTTGAGTTTTGTGTATCAGAGCCAGGTTGTTTTAAGCATTAATCTAATAGTCGATCTCTGACAGTTCCAAGAAAATATTAATCGTTTCGTCACACTGTCTGCTTCTATCAAACCAAGTCATCCACACGACTCTTAATTCCTCTACTCTTATATCTGCTGTCATTGCGACCCAAATAGCTTGGTGGAAGATTTATCTCGTCCCACTCGCAAATGAAACGTGTTGTTCACATGTTTACCAAATTCAATCGAAAACTACGTCGTCTGTCTGACAGAAAATCCAAACCCAATCTATATATCAATTCAGTGACGCTTTCGTAAGAACTGTGACAAGCAGCTACTAATCGAGAGACTCTTCTCTGAACTTTGGCTCAGATATACCATATACCGGTGGAAAATACCCTCTCCTATGATCCAAAAGTCACTATACAAGCAATGTGCCAAGAAACATGCTATAGCCTCATATAAAACTGAGCGTGGTGGGTGAGCGGTTAGCGCTCTGGCCTCGCATTCGGGAGGACGCCGGTTCGAATAACCGTCCGGGCATCGAGATTTGGGTTTTCCATGGTTTCCTCAAATCACTCCAGGAGATTCCGGAACGCTGCCTTCAAAAGTCCATGGCCGAATTCCTTCCCGTTCCTTGACTCCAGTCCCATCCCGCCTCTAATGATCTCGACGTCGACGAGATGTAAAGCCATAAGTAAAAAAAAAAGCCTCATGGTGGTTCATATCAGATCGATATCAAGTATTTTCTTAAGAGAACTTTAAGCACAAATGCCAAAAATCCCATGAGAACATAGATCCACCTCGTCAATTAACTGATGGTTGCTTTATAATGAAGTGGTCAAGTGGATGCTAATTACTGAAAATGACTGGCCAGTGCTATTCTCAGCCACTTAATTCTCATTTGTTCACGTACCCAGATAAAGAGGGAGAGTTCCATCATGATAATGCACCATGTGACCAAACCCCAAGATTGAGTGCTATTTACCAAACAAACAAAGTGTTCCATGTCTCGGGGGATAGTCGATGGTCAGGTATCAGAAATGCTGAAAGAGCACTATCAGTTATGACGCAGTAAATGTAAATGTTAATTGATGTGGTGTGACAATTATGTAACAAGCACTGAATCGCCTACAAACACACACCACTTTTACCGAACCACATACATTCAGACACCGACAAACATAATTTTCGTCCACTTATTTTTTACCCACCATTCAATAGCAGAAATTAAAGCTTTGGAGATGTCAATTCTGTTCTACTAGATTCAGAAATGAGTTTTCTGGATCCTTTGGAGCCTCCAATGAAGATAACCAATATGAACTCCCATTTCCATATCGTTAAAAGTACCTACATATCGTAACTAGGCTTTTGAGGCCACAACAAAATAGCTTTAAACTCCATCACCAGGCCCTCCGTTAGCTGTTTGAGCGCCGCGTGCAATACCGATTATGCCGCCCCCTGTCAAACTACAGCCAGTGGTGGATCAAGGAATTTTCGGAACCGGGTCAACAGACTGTGAGATTGCTGACCCTTCAAACATTATTTGCTTTGCCGCCCCCATTGTTGCCTACCCCGAGTGTCGCCGGCCGCCCGAAGCAGCAGCTGAGCTAAAAGAAAAAAAGGTTGCCCTCTACATAATACGCTGCAAATTTCGTCGCGGTGACAATGGAATGGCAACTATCGTGGGGCGGCGACTGTCCATCACTCGATTTGCCACCCTCCTCGTCGTGCCGCCCGAGTGCGGTGCACGCCTTGCACGGCTACTTACTGGCGGCCCTGTCCATCACCCAGGTAAGTTTAGAAGAAACAGCGCAATTTTTCTAAAAATTGGTGAAAAATAGGGTCAGTTGCACAAATTTTGGCATCATGTGAAAGACGGCATTTAGAACAAAGAACACTGTACGATTCCATAACTGAGTGATCTTTTCACTAGTGCTTTGAAATCAATACAACTGGTTGCAATCATTGATGAGGTTATTTCAAAAGCTGTATTTATTTCCAATGGGCCTTATACCTGCTCACCAAATCAACTGGGTCGTGCTTATTAAAGCAGCAAAGGGTGTATATTTATTCGAAAGAACAACATTTAGCCATTCTCCAAAATAGCGATTTCGTACGTTCGTTACATTCAAATACATACAAAACTTGCATTCAGCAGTATCAATACATAGGCCATTCCTTAACTCAGAATTCTGATGGATTAACGTGTTAAATTAATAATTTAGCACTCAGACTGCTTGTGTGTACTCGTTTTTTTTGTTTTTTGTTTTTTGTTAATAACTGAAACACCTGGAGTATGATAGCTATTACATATGTTCGTTATGGCTAAGTGTGGGCAAAACACCATCGACATACAGGAGGTTACGTGGTGTGTCCTGCTCACCAATCAGACCCTGAAGCAAAAAAAAAAAAAAAAAAAAAACTATGTACATGGAATTTTTAAGGCTTCATACTAAAATTGTTATCCCACAGCAAGTCAGAACGGATGGAATACATAACGGTCTCAAGTCGTACTGGAAACATCAACACTGTCATTGTTAAAACTCGACTGTATTTTTTACCGGGCTTGTCTGTGTAGTATGGGTAGCATTTCAGTCTTTCGAAAGAGACTGGTCTTTACTACACACGCATATTCATACAAACCAAACTCACAAGCGTCTAATCTACAGTGCCGAATCTAAGGGGTTGCAAACCGGGGCTCTTGCCCCGGACGAAAATCTTCAGGGGGGACGCCAAAATCATGTGTTGGTGGCATCTTTGTATAAGCGCCAGGGCGAAATATTCATGTGCTGCCGACCCTTTTTTTAAGTAAAGCGCCGTGGTACACTGACCGCGGCGGTAACTTGAAAGGACGGAAAATTCATTGTTCTGTGACAGAGCGGCCTTAAAACAAAGCTCTATACACGGAATGGAATTCATTCCGTCATTGTTAGCGGGAACTCCCGATATTCTTGGATTTATAAATTTTGCCATTTGATGTTCGCATCCTTGCAGCTGCGTTCGAGTGATTAGCCCAGTTTTGTGTTAATATCTGCTTTTGTGCTGAACGAGTTTAAATATTTATTACTGGAAACGAACCATTAACAGGTAAGGAAGAATCTATCGTTATCAAATATCTCAGCGTTTCTCATCCTTTGTCAATCCGAGGACCAGTAAAATGTCAAAAACATTCTGATCAATAACTTATATGGGCCTTATTTCTTACCTCTGTATATATTATGAACCAAACCTATCAATTGTTATTGGCATATACCGCCGTTTCTCTAGACATATACCTACAAAAAAGCACTCATCAAATGTCGCTCTCCGAAAACGTATTTAGGGAATAGGCTGTTAAGCAGCCATATCCAGAAAATACCAGATTTTTATGGTAGTTGAAATATTAATTGTTTTTAGAAAGTTTGGATTACTAGCTTATTCTCGCTCACAGTCTTATGCAGGACGAGACGATATACATTTTTTTTTTTTTTTTTTGTCTCTTTGGACTTGTACAAAAACTTTATTGCTTCTTCGTTGGATCCACTACACGGTAGGAAATAATGAAAAAATGTACAAAAACCAACTTAAAAGGTAGTAGCCAGACAAGATGGGCCGCAATACACCTTGCTGTTACAGCCCTATTGAATAATTTACCTGAAGTTGTCAAAGCAGGAAATTGAAGAATCTTCTCTGGCTGCAGAGTCTAAGTATGAATCCGCTCATCTCTTACATGATGTATTGGATTTTAAATTTATCCTCAAATCAACAATTTGGGCTAACCATCTCCTGGCGAATGCTGCGATGGTTGCCATATCCCGTATATCCCTTCCAAACCATTACCTTCCCGGATAGGTGCAATGCACCCTCCGCCTCCGCCACACACTTAGTGAATCCCGGAGTAATAGTAATAGCAGTTATAGTAAGAGAAATTAATAGAGTAAACGTGGAAATACTTAAGGATATAATCCTTTCGCGTTCTGTGTCACTAATGACAAGGCTTATTAAGATATTGCTAGAAATGAGACTAAAGCCGATAGAATATTGGATCAAAAAAGCTACACCTGTAGCACAAAAATTGGGAATCGTTCTGATACTAAAAAATAAACGAATTTCCAAGGAAAAGCGGCAATACGACGAAATCTGCGAGGACGAATCAAGAGCATTAGACGCCACACAGCTGTTTTCCAAAGATTTAAAAGTTGTATTTGACAGAATTTTAACAGAAATAGAAATAAGGGTAGAAAGTGCAATAAAACTAAACGAAAACTTTGCCTTCCTTGGTGGCCACATGTTAGTAAATAAGTCCACAGAAGATCTCCAAACAAATGGAGCCGTTCTAGCAAGCAGATACTCCAAGGACTTAAACGCAATTGATTTCTGCCAAGAACTTGCCGTGATTAAACAACGAGATCCGTTTTTAATTGGAATCGATGAAACTAATAGTCCATTCCAATTGTTGCAACACATGTGTAAAAATGACTTACAGGATACCTTTCCTAATATTTGTATAGCTTTGAGAATATACTGTACGTTACCAACGACGTCCGCAACAGAGACAGTGCAAGTTGCGAGCGGAGTTTTAGTAAACTAAAAATCATAAAAATCTACCTACGATCAACAATGAACCAGCAACGTCTTTCTAGCCTCGCGGTCTTATCAATCGAAAATAGAACAGCTTATGAGACGAATTTTGATGAAGTTATAGAGTCTTTCGCGGAAATGAAAGCTCGATGAGTGAAGTTGTAGGAACATTTAGTGCAAATTTTGCTAGGTCCTAAGGACTGCAATTGTGAGTACAGTCTGGTTCGTGCGTTACGTATTCTGATTGTGTGTATACTGTATTATATATAATGCAAGCAATCAAAGAACTCATTTCCTATTATGTCTTTTTTATCACGTTAGTTTAATAGTAGCCAACTGAGTGTGGTGTTTTCTTTATGAGGGGGGGGGGGGGCGCCAGCGTGAAGTTTTTTCCCCGGTTCGGAAAAATCCTAGATCCGCCACTGCTAATCTAACTACAGGTGCACACTTACAAATACGTGCACTCTCTCTCTTCCACACACTAACCCACAAAAAATAGAGCTATGGGTATTTGCAATGAATGAATATCTTACTGGTAAAATTAATACTCTTGATTGTTGAAAATATGTGGAACGGAGGGTAATCAGCAAACGAGCGTGATGGGTGAACGGTTAACGTTCTGGCCTTGCATTCATGAGGACGCCGGTTCCAATCCTCGTCCGGGCATCCAGATTTGGGTTTTCCATGGTTTCCCCAAATCACTCCAGGCGAAAGTAAATCAACAAATGAGCCGCTGTATGTTCTGTACTTCAGCAGTGGGCCTAGTGACCTTGCTTTCTGTAGTAGGAAGGTATTCTAAAATAGTAATTTCGATACACTCAAAACTTACAAAACTTGCATTCAACAGTATTAAGACATATTCCTTTACTCTGGTGTTTGACGGATAAATTTTTTTAAATTACACTAAAGTTGCAGTCCAGCTTTCATATATAAAGAAGTGATCTCGTTCGATACCTTCATAAATAGGTTAAGTTCATGTTTCTTACCAGTGGTATGAGGTGTGCATGCCGGATGGTTGGTGATAATGTGACACGAAGTTTATCAGTCTGAGCTGTGGGAAAAAAATTGTTAAAGCAGCAGCGAGACCCCGTATAGACACATGTGTTCTCGATGGAAAAGTTCATTACTGAAGATTCTGAGGTATAACTTGCCCAATGGCCCGCAAGAACTAGGCAACGACCGTGAGTGGTGAATCGATTATTCCAAGACAAGTAAGCTCACGAAAAATCTAACGAACCGAGAAATTTTAGAGCAGTGTCCCATAAATGCATCAGCACCGATGATTCACGCTGGAAATACATGAGTTACTAGATTCTCATTATAGAAGAGTCGAACTTCAAATTTCAATATCCGAAGCGTGATGTAGTTGAGATACCAACCTGCAATAGATACCTTATCATACGCTACATAGCTTAGTTACAGACCTTGTATGGATACGCGTGTTCTCGTTGCATACGTTTGTTACTCACGTTTCTGAGGTATAATTCACCACATGGCGATGCATGTTCTCGCCAATGATGATAGCTGGCGAATCGATTATTATAAGACAAATAAGCTTTCAAAAAGACTCATGAAGTGAGAAATTTTAGGGATATACCTCACAAATACATCAACACTCATGATTTACGCTATACATGAAGAATTACTGGATTTTAAATACAGAAGAGTCAAACTGCAAATGTCTTTACTCAAATAATGATGTGGTTGAGATACTAATAGTATCTAGCAACATCCGTCAACGCACACACATAGCTTTTCTACCACTAACACGCACAGAAAAAAACTCATAGATACCATTATCAACTAACAGTATACAAAACATCTTCGTACAACCATTAATCCACTGACAGTTGTATAAAGATTGCACAAGAATCATGCAAATGGTACAAGCATTTCATAAATTTGGGAATTGTGTAAAGATGAATAAAAAAACTCAAAATTTTCATGTGTTGGTAAAATCATGAAACTTTGTGTAAAATTAGATAAAAGAATAAACTGTACAAATTTTTGTAAATTTTAAAAAATAGCAGTGTCGATCTACCTGCACACCGTCATCTAAAGTATCATACTAGGCTAGGTTAAAGTGCGGCAATCACTTTACACATATTCATTTACAAACGCCCGGCAAATACGCGAAATGTTCGGTACCTGTCAGAGCTGTTGTAGCGGTACCGAGCAGTATACCTCAGACTTGATAGAAAGCTTCTAGCCTGAAGTGTTTGACGGTGAAACCCAGTGTCGGCCGTGTTTGATTACTTCTAACAGAGTTGCTGTCTCGGCGACGAATCATCTCCGTTCTAAAGCGCTTGATGGTTAAAACCTATGTCTGTTATCACCCCAATGAAAATATTGTGATGTTATGTTTGTATGCTTAGAAGTTAGTCAATTCAGTAGAAGTAGATCAATATGCAAACTAGTATTAAAACAACCGGGCCATCATTACTGCGATCTGTGTTGCAACACGTGAAGCACAGAAGCTAATTTCGTAAACGGAACTGGGCGATTACTTTAATTTTATGAAATTTTGATATTCTATACTATTTTTTTTACAAACTTTCATCTTTTTTTCAAAATTAAAAAAAAAAAATCAGATTAAGTGGACCCGCTGAGACAATTCACATAGAAGAGCAAATCAAAGGCGAGCTTACAGCTCAAACGCTGAGCTGCATGTAGACATATAACTAGTAAACATCAACTCTTAAAAAACTCCTATACAAATCTATAAATCTAAAAAAAACTGAGCCTTGAACCGTTGACATTACTCTGAGTCACTTGTTCCATGCCAGGCACTTATGATTACAAACAAATACTATAATAAGAAAAGATATCTATTTTCCTTATCAATCAACCGTATCTCCCTCCCCCCCACCCCCCCCCCTACACCCCCCCTACACCCCCCCCCCCACACACACACAGAAGAACTAAGCACCGTCTAACAAACATCCAAACATCACCACATGGGCAAACACACTAGCACAGACTTTCTCTCGCTCATACATAACACACATCCCCAAACTAATATACTCATATACAGACAAAGACACTTCTCCATATCTCACTTGTCCGAATCAACTTATTCCCAGACACATACTGAAATACACACGTACAGTACTACAGATCAGCACATAACTACTCACAGGAATTCACCAATATAAGTCAACGTTAGTAAGCCCGCACACACTTGGAAGTCCACCAACCCTGGCTCACCAAGCGTGGTGGGTGAACGGTTAACGTTCTGGCCTCGCATTCGGGAGGTCGCCGGTTCGAATCCCCGTCCGGGCATCCAGATTTGGGGTTTCCACGATTTCCCCAAATTACTCCAGGCGAATGCCGGGATGCTTCCCTCAAAAAGGCCATGGCTGAATTCCTTCCCGTTCCTTGTCCCGCCTCTAATGACCTTAGCCGTCGCGAGGCGTAAAGCTATAAGTAAAAAAAAAAAAAAAAAAATTATGTCACAAACACACCACACACAGACATCTATCAGCTAACGTCAATGTTCCACAGGTTCCAAACAACATACACCCCACGCAACAAGCAGCCATTTATAAGATAAGTTATAAAACACATCGGCATCATAGTATAAAATATTGTAATATTATGGGATTAATAAAGAGGAAATGGTGAATGGTTCGGAAAAAATTAATAATAATTAATAACTTTAAAGGAAGGAAAATGGAAACTATTGGAGGACTATAAAAATAAAATTATGAACAGTATTTTAGAATTTGGGAGAGAGAAGTAATGTAATAGCATAAGGAAAATATCTAGGTAATGACCTTGTAGGAGCTAAGCAAATGCGGCATCCAATTAGGGTTTTTGTGGGGGGGGGGGTGATTCTGTGATGGCAATCACCAGTTTCTTCGGTGCCCTGACCCCAAAGGTAGTCAGCCACCTTTAGAAAATAAAATCTCGCCCTCGTTAGTGGCGTAACAGACTTAGCTCTTTGGTTTATGTACAGCAGCGTCCATAAGCCAAAGATGGTATGCCAAGCCCCATCAGGTTTGAGTGTCATGGGTGACAGATGCGTCTTGAGTTGGACGAAATAGAGACCCAATCATTGATACTCGCTTTGTAATCCTGTTGAAAAAGCCTTACACACGTGAGCTCAGTCTCAGTTTGGGCCAGTCAGTTTTCTCAGTGTGGACTAGTTAGTTTGATCAATCAAGTTGCTCAGTGGCGAAGCTCCGCTATGATGGCAACCTTGCCATGCTTCATGTAAGATAATTTCTACTCTCTCTCTCTTTCCTTGTGTTTAATTTTCTTTCGTATATGTGCAGTGCCAAAATTAATGAGTGTTTCTATAAACACGATTTTTAAAGTTGATAAAAGGACAAGATAGTTTAACCTATTTGGAAGTAAAGACTAGTAAGTTTGTGAAAATTCTATTAGTTAATTGATGTGCCCATGTCTAAAGTAGTAATAAATGTTAAACTTGTTTTAATACCTTATTTTATTGTAGTTCTCCCCAGTACTAACCCCGTGTTAAGAATTCTTATGTGTGTATGGCTCTGAGGAGTAGTCTTTGATGTAAGAAGTCCGATTAATAGCAATGAAGCACCCAAGGAATAAACGACTCCACTGTACCAGTGCCGTCCTTCGATTTGCAGAATCTTTCCAGAAATACCTCATTCGTTCTTAAATTTGTGCCTTTTTATAATTGTTCCTATTCCGCTCTTCAGTTTTTTCCAGTGGTATACTGTATCCTCCAAAATCTATCAGAAATGCGTCTTGTTCACTTACTCTTTCAGTTACTTGAGATCCTACATGCTAATCAACAGACACTATAGGAAGATAGCCAACATGTTTGGTCCCCTCGTGTTCTGCTCTACCACCATAGTTGGGCAGAAAACTGTTGATCCGTTAATCGTTTAGTAATGAAGTTAACAAAATTTCAAAAATTTAACCTTTAAGTTAATCTAAAAATCGTTAAAGGTCTGCTTAACTCTCGTTAAATTGCACTACCGTTAACTTTAGTCCGTTACATTGGTAGTTGACATATTTGGTTTGTTTGAATTGCGCGCCACGCTACGCTCCTCCATTCGGCGAGTCGGATGGTGAATGAATTAGGTTTTACGATGTGCGAGTGTGATGCATATACAACTGTTATGCTAGACATAGCGTGGGTGTGAGCTGGAAAGCTAGAGTTTTGGAGCGTTTCTATTTTATGTCTGCAAACCAGCGCTCGGTGATTGATTTTGATATTTTTATAATCCAACTTTTTTTACTGCCAGGACAAATTACTTTTTAGTTGGTATTGGTTTGGTGTTCGCTAGTGAAATAAATTAAGCTGACATTCGTTACATGATTACGTCATGTAAAATGAACTCTTGAATCCGTTAGTCAAAGCAGCAACGCTAACAATAGCAACGAGAATACTAAAATTCCTTGGCCGCATTTATGCGATTATTTTGCATTTAAATAAAGACTGGTAGAACAATGGATTTATGAATGCAAACTATATTTGATTAAACTTTCTGTAATCAACGCTCACATGTCTAGCCTTAATAATCTTAAACAAAATATCAAGAGGACGCATACATCTAAATATGAACAGTTTGAAATAAAAGCAGGAATCGTGGGAAAAACGAAA
The DNA here is from genome assembly GCA_031002005.1 of Vandiemenella viatica. NCBI lineage: Eukaryota > Metazoa > Arthropoda > Insecta > Orthoptera > Morabidae > Vandiemenella > Vandiemenella viatica. The sequence continues at coordinate 178,645,706 of JARYHS010008074.1, forward strand.
AATAATTCAAAGCCTTATTGAAGTTCTGTAGCTTCTTCTGATGTAGATTGATTTGATCTCACCTCCAGGCTCGATCTGGTAATAAAAGTTTATGTTAATAAAACATTTGGCAACGTAGCTATCAGCACCGCCGTATTCCAAGCTGGTGTGGACCAATGTATCGTAAACCTTTTTTGTTGCCAACATGATTCCACTACATGTTGAAGAGTCCGATAAGTTTGAGAAGCTGGCTAAAACGCTGAACTCCGGTAAAAACTCAATTCCTAGAAGTACATTTGGTAGACGTATTATTGATTCTCATCTCGGTACATAGCACCTTGATACTGCTTGCAGTAATCTGACACCTGGTAATTTAATTCTCCACCAATAACGACCATTTTCGCTCACCTCCGAACATGTATATTTAGTTTCTCCCCAAGAGCCTCATCTTCATTATTCATTCTTCCACTATGGTAAGCAGCCAACAAAATGATTTATTTTTTATTTTTTATTACCACAGAAGTCTATCTCTAGTAACTCATTGTCATCATCAATGAATATCTATGAACTGTGGTAGTACTTCCTGACCAATATGAACACCTCTCCACTAGTTGCTCCTGTGTCTCTGCGGTCCACAGTCGGGGAAAACCTCTTTGTATAGCACTCCTTTGTTTTATCAGGACTCTACCCCTACAAATACTTGTAGTTCGTGCACCACTATTAAATTTCTAAATTATATTCCTTTGTTCGTTATATTTCTACAGTTCATGAGTAATACTCTTATTCCTGGCTATGTAATATTTTCAGCATTAACCCAGTTTCATCTGATTCTTTAGTATTAGTGATTTATTCCATTGTGTATCTGAAATCTGTATCTCGCTGATCACTTATTTTTATACTCTCCCCTCTAACTTCTAACCTAAAAAGACGCAGTCTTGACCCCACTACAACTAGACATTGGCTCTCATGCGATTTTAGCTATCAGCTCAGATAGTATCCCCTTCCACTTTCTGTTTAGATTTAGGCCATGCATAGTAACACCCCACCTACCAATGACGTCCACAGTCACAACCCCTAAGACAGAACTAATGCCTCCATGCTCACGTTTACTCGCCTCACAGCGTGGCTCAACTGCATGAGCTTAACCTTGGTATTCTGTGCCTCCTTCACCACTTACCGCAGGCCACTTCTCTACTCTATAACTCGCGCTTCTGTCAGTACTATTTGCCGCTCCCCCCACTATCACTCTTACTTCCTCCTCAGAGATATTCCAACAAAGTGAACATATATCCTCTATCACCTGATCTGAGCCTACAACTTTGTATGCCCCTATTCCTAAGGGCATACTGTACCTTACCTATTCCTACATTTACAGGAGTCTCTTTCTTTCCTGATTCCGGTAACAGGGGCAACCTATTTCTCCCTAGAAATTCTGGCTTCTTCATCCTGTTAACCATTTTTCCCTTACGACCTGTTGTCAGTTCCCAACCGTCCTCACCTTCCCCGTTAAGCCCTACTCCTCTCCTTTCTGCCTCCATGGGCTGAGCCTCAAAGGCCCAAATCCTTCCTAGCAACTTCCTGATTGTTTCGATCATATCCCTGATCTTTTAACCCTAATACAAAGCGGGAAAAAATATGGGATAGCTTATGCATGACCAGTGAAACCACTTCTTACACCAACTGCAATCCACACAATTCGCCACACTTTCCAAGCATGACTTTACCCAAATTTTTCTATTACCTTCTAAAGAAACCTTAAATAGTGAAATCAGTATCCTATAATCTTTAAATTAATTGACATACTAATCTAATAAAATTTATACTATGTGCTACATTAAATCTTTACTCCTCATCCAATTATTGTAATTCATCAGTAGATAAAAATAGTTTAGTACTTTGATTTTTACTAACAAGTTCCTATTTTAATACTAGATGGTACCTACGACTTCGTTCGTGAATGTAAAGAATTTGGATGACAGCTACCGACATCTAACAACCATAAAGCACGATGGGAGACTCGATGCTATTACCACACACAAATGCCAATCATCTGCGCTATGTAGTTTAGGCAGCAATGTAAAATTTACGGACACACATGGCTTCGGACGAAATACGAAAAAAATCCTTGATCGACCACTTTCAACCACCATATCTCCCACACTCCCAAAGTTTCCGAAATTCGACCAACGTTGAGTTCGATGGGTGACTCTGTGTTACTACCACACACAAAGACCAGTGATCTGCGCTACATAGTTTTGGTTGAAAAGTATGTAGTATTTGGAAGAAATTTGAAAGAGCCGCAGGTCGACCAGTTTCAACTCCCATATCTCCCACACCCCCATAGCTACCGACATCTAATAACCGTAGTGCACGACAGGAGACATGATTATACTACCACACATAAACACCAATGGTCTATGTGTGGCAGAAAAGTGACATATGCGGAGACACATGTCTTTCGTCGAAATACGAAAATATCCTTGATCGGCCAATCTCAACCACCATATCTCCCACACTCCCACAGTTACTGAAAATCGGCCAACGTTGTGATCGAAAGGTGACTCTGTGTTACTACCACACACAAACGCCAGTGAACTGCGATAGACAGTTTTCGCTGAAAAGTGATACACCAAGACACATACCTCTTTGGCAGAAATATGAAATTGCCGCATGTCGACCACTTTCAAGCCCCCATATCTCCAACACCCCCATAGGTACCGACACCTAACAACCATAGTGCACGTCAGGAGACACGATACTACTACCACACACAAACACCAATGGTGTATGCTATGTAGTTGTTGCAGGAAAGAGAAGTATAAGGAGACACAAATTTTTGGTCGAAACATGAAAACGCCCTGCATTGACCAACTTTAATCATCATATCTTCCAAATCTCCACAGCTATCAGCATTCGGTCAACATTTTACACGACAGGAAACTCCATACTACTTCCACACACAAAGACCAGTGATCTGTGCTAGGTAGCGGTGGCTGAAAACTGAAATATAGGAAAACACACGTCTATTTATTTATTATGTATATATATATATATATATATATATATATATATATATATATATATATATATATATATATATAAGATTTTAGAAATAATTAAATATGTAGATATTATATTTACAAAGTACTAGTTAGTAAATGTAACTTATGATTTCAAAACTTAAATCTACAATCGCATTTTTATAATCGAATTTTGTTGTTTCTAATATAAACAACAGTAGTTTGTTATTTGCTATTACTCACTTAAATATTTTATTACCATCTAATCTTTACTATCGGTAGTAACAAAACGTTATATTTCATACAGTGCGAAAGTTTAAAATATTTGTAAGTAGGGTTACTTACACAATTGGAATTATTTATTCAGTTACACAAGAATTAAAGTTTTAAAATAATTATACCTAAACGTTTAACTATAATTTACTGTCATTAAAATAACTTTAAAGTTTCAGCTTATTCTAAAGCTATAAAGCTAACGATAAAGAAAGAATCTGCTGTGATTCTAAAACGATGGGGAATAATTTTAAACTATAAACATGTTTCCTGTTTGCCAATGGATAACGTTAATAGATGGTCAAATAGTGTTGGAAAATTTTCTTATTCATCGGCTCGAGCATTTTCAAACCGTTCGTCATTTCAGCAAACATGATAATCGGTGGTAAATTGTAAGATGTTAATTAGTTTTGCGTTTCGAGTGTGATGGGGTGAGCGGCAACACTCAGACCTTATTGAGGAAGACGGAGTTTCGAATCCCGCCCGGCATTCCAAATTTTTGTTTGCAATGATTTCTTGTTTACTGCAAGAGCACAAACACAGCGGATAGTCCCTGAATTTTGGCAAAACACAATCAGTATCTTAGATACTGAAATACGTATTTAGGAGCACACATGGAACGTATGAGATAGCAACCTTAAAGCATCAGTATTGATGGAAGGCCTGATTCTGGCAAGTTTAACGTTATTTGACGGCCCAGGCTTCCAATGGCGACCGTAAGCTGGCAGCAGCGTGCAACAGTAACTACAATCTGCACGGGTACTCCAACAGCGTGTCTCAACACGATGCGCTATTTCGGACTGTCCCGCTACACGCCAGAAGACAGCAGTAACCTCAATCTGCACGGGTACTCCTACAGCGTGTCTCAACACGATGCGCTATTTCGGACTGTCCCGCTACACGCCAGAAGACAGCAGTAACCTCAATCTGCACGGGTACTCCTACAGCGTGTCTCAACACGATGCGCTATTTCGGACAGTCCCGCTACACGCCAGAAGACAGCAGTAACCTCAATCTGCACGGGTACTCCTACAGCGTGTCTCAACACGATGCGCTATTTCGGACAGTCCCGCTACACGCCAGAAGACAGCAGTAACCTCAATCTGCACGGGTACTCCTACAGCGTGTCTCAACACGATGCGCTATTTCGGACTGTCCCGCTACACGCCAGAAGACAGCAGTAACCTCAATCTGCACGGGTACTCCTACAGCGTGTCTCAACACGATGCGCTATTTCGGACTGTCCCGCTACATGCCAGAAGACAGCAGTAACCTCAATCTGCACGAGTACTCCTACAGCGTGTCTCAACACGATGCGCTATTTCGGACTGTCCCGCTACACGCCAGAAGACAGCAGTAACCTCAATCTGCACGGGTACTCCTACAGCGTGTCTCAACACGATGCGCTATTTCGGACTGTCCCGCTACACGCCAGAAGACAGCAGTAACCTCAATCTGCACGGGTACTCCTACAGCGTGTCTCAACACTATGCGCTGTTTCGGACTAAACCGCTAAACGCTAAGTAGGACGAGACGATGGCCACCTGCTTCATCGGACTGTTCCGCTACACGTCGTCTATCAAGAATATTTTCAGCGTGTCATGAGGAAATGTGGCGTGACTGCTTGCTGTTACCATTCGTTATTCCCAAATATGTAATTTCCTTCCTACGACCGTCAAAGAGCATTTTGTCATTTATTATTGATATTTCGAACTATAATGTTTCATTAATTGTCTAATTACCATACAATTAACTTCTGAAATTATTTTTTCATGGTTATTGAACAAAACTCATTGTTTCTTTCTACAAATAGTATTTTTGGCTCAAATTACAAGTTTTTACCTGAAAACCACCACTCCCGCTCTACCTTATTTCTCGTACACTTCTGCGACTGTTTGTTATACAGTATGTAAGGTCATTTCTTTGTATGTATCTACCTGCCGTTTTTTTATGCCAACTTATTAACCACGATTGTCATGCGCTTAACATTACATTTAATGGCATTTTCGGTGAAAATTCAACGCGTCTCTTGTATCATGTCAGTTATAAACTCTGTTCTCTTTTCATTTCTTGTATTTTATACTCATAATAAGGGTACAATACTGGGCTAAAGGCTATATATCAATCTCGGAAAGCATGCATTTAGCACGACATAGTAACACTATCAATGATCTCAGCAGATATTTTTTTCCGTTAGATACTACTTCTCCGTCGTCGGGGCCTATCTGTAGTACCAAGCCACAAATGAGAAGTGTAAAAAATTTCAGACAGATCAGTGGTTGGCACATCAATGGAGAGATTGATACGCACTCACATCACAAATAACTGTGAGAAAACTGATTTAACTATGTGGTTCTTTACTCAAGTGTGGAATTAGTAATAGTTCCTGGAACATATGAAGTACTCATGCTGTGTTCTAAAATATAGTTAAAACGATGGTAATAGGTGTGTTAGTATATGCCACAGCGTATATCGCTCTGTTTCTAGTGAATCACTAACGAGAACTTTATACTCATGAAAGATGACAGGTTTAATGGTTGTCTCTGGTAATATTAGAAGTCTTCTCCCTACCTGGTGGGGACTGAAAGGGTGTCCTTATCGTAACTGAGGTGCTGAGTATGAAACCATTAACCCTTCGAAAATTATTATTTTATGCAGATAGACCTATAAAGATAACGCAAAACGTAGTCGTTTTCTGTTTGAATGATGTATTATTATACATTAAAAATGTATTTTAAAATTTAAATAAATCTGTATAATTTATCAATAAATAATGTTTTTTTATTCAACAAAAGCCCTATCCCCAATTTTTTATATTCCTCGAGTATGATGGAGTAGGATTGTACCCTTATTACGAGTATGAAATACAAGAAATTAAAATAGAACAGGGGTTATAACTGACACGATAAAAGAGACGCGTTGAATTTTCACTAAGTGTGATGTTAAGCGCATGAGAATAGTGGTTAATATGTGGGTGTAAAAAATGGCAGCTAGATACATACAAAGAAATGACCTTACATAATGTATAACAAACAGTCGCAGAGGAGTATGAGATATAAGGTAGAGGGGGAGGGGTGATTTTCAGGTAAAAACTTGTCATTTGAGCCAACAATACTATTTGCAGAAAGAAACAATGAGTTTTGTTCAATAACCATAAAAAATATTTTTAGAAGTTAATTGTATATTAAGTAGACTATTAATGAAATATAATAAATCGAAATATCAATAATACATGACAAAATTGCTCTTTGACGGTCGTAGGAAGGAAATTACATATTTAGGAATAACGAATGTTAACAGCATGCAGTCACGCCAGCATTTCCTCATGATACGCTGAAAATATTCTTGGTAGACGACGTGTAGCGGTACAGTCCGATGATGCAGGTGGCCGTCAGTGCGTCCTACTTAATGTGTAGCGGTAGAGTCCGAAATAGCGCATCGTGATGAGACACGCTGTCGGAGTACCCGCGTAGATTGAGGTTATTGCTTCACGCTGCTGCCTGCTGGCAGCCGCCATTGGGAACCTGGGCCGTCAAATAACGGTAAACTAGACGGAATCGGCCTTCCCCCTCTACTAGCATCCCGGAACGGATAAGCTTAAACTATTGAAACAATTCACAAAGGAATACTTCTCAAGTGATGTAAATGAATTATTCTGATATCTGAGTTGTGCTGAAGTTTCAGTTAATTGGATTGCTTTAATATATATTTATCTTCCTAAATAAATATAACATTGGTTCAGCATACCAATTTACAGTAAATGTTCTCTGTCAGCAGATGACTGTGCCATTAATAAAAGTGCCATCTACTTTCCGTATTTATCTTGTTGGTACAGTAGGAATATTACAACTTATTACAATTTTTATAAAAAGTTATCAAAGTTCTTACTTGTTACTTTTATTATAAGTTGTAATAAGTTTATTTAAGTAAAAAAGACAATTTAAACTTTAAAGTTGCAATATTGCGAAACGATCTCTTGAAAAAATACACAATTTGTTAAATTTGTAAAGTTACATTGATTAAGAAAAATGAGTAAAATACTCGTAATTTTAACTATTAAACCACTACAAAACTTTAATTCAATTTGGTTGCGATAGAGCGCATGTTGCGTTGACAATTTCTCTATACGCCTATTTTCCGTCTTTACTGTACCTGCCTACATTTTCCCTACGAATTTTAACTTTAAATTCGTACAGCGTTTTTGGTAAATTATTCATTACTTTTCTTGTTAACTTATTTCAATGCCTTACCGCCTTACTTAAGAAAGAATTTCTTCCTACACACTTGTGCTAGAAATCGAGTGTAACTTTTTCCCTTCCATGCACATTACACCAATATCTTTCCACGCCTCATCACCAACATACGTCTCGTACACTCCCATGGTTCTCTTCACCTTCCTCCTATCTTCCAGTGAATCCTCTTCCAGCTCCTTTATCATATTAGTTACCGATTATGTTTAACGATAGTTTCTAGATACAAATCTAGCAGCCTATCTTTGCACCCAATCTAGCTCCTGTATTTGATACCCAAAATGTGGGTCCCAAACTACACCGCAATATTGAGGCAATAGTCTGACCAAAATTTTATAACTCAATTGCCTTATTTCTCTGGTACATCTCCTCATCACTCTCTCGAACCAATGAAAGATTTTCAAACATTTCCTAGTATCTATCCAATGTATCCCTCCCAGTTGAGCTTGTAATCAAATATTATGTCAAGCCTTCAACAAGCTGTTCTATCACCACCTTAAAATCATAATAAACCTTTAATTTTTTATCTGTGTATCTGATAAAGTCACTCTTCTTTGCATTTATCTTCATCCCATGGATACCAACCCAGATATCCTGTCTAAATCATCTTGCAGTTATCCACAGTCCTCTTCCGTTTTGATCCTATTATATAGCATTATATTATCTGAAAACATCCTGCATTCTGATATTGAACCATCAACACCATCATTAATGAGACTAATGAACATCAATGGTCCGAATACAGACTGAGGAACTCTCATTTTAACTTCCGCTTCTTTTGATACGACTACATTTCTTGCGCTGACATTTTGCTTTCTACCTTTTAAGAATTCTTCTATCCAACAAATCACCTTCTCATCAACTCCAATTGTTACTTTATAAATTAGTAATTTGTAGTCTCACCGTGAGAGGTAAAGTTAATACTTAATTTTAATGAAAGTTACATATGTATCCATGCAAAATGTAATATTACTGAAATAAATATGAAAGAACATAATAGAAGAATTATAATTTAGTTACTATTCGTCCTAAAGTTTGAGTGCAAATTTTTTTCAATTTCTATTACTCTTCTCTTAAGTATGCATAGAACGCCATTCAGATCGATGTATCTAATCACGATTTAATGTTTCAACTGGCCATTATGGAACTCGATGAAAAATTGTATAAGTCGAAACCATTCATTTCTGGCCAGGCGATGGTGCACCCGTTGGAGTCGGCGCGGCCGCTCGAAATAGATAACTTCATTGCTCACACCTGAAAAAGATTATAGTTAACTTGCTATAGCTCTTGCTAGCAGTTTTTTGTTGGCAGCTGGCGGCTGTTAAATTTATTCGTAACACTATATATAATCTAGGAGGAAGACATTGACCCGTTGCTGTTAAAGTAGTGGTCATCGGCATATCATAGGTGCATTTTATGGGGCTACACATAGTGACTGCAGTTTACAGTACAATAGACACAAGTACATGTTCATATTTTGTCGTAATTTGTCTGGGTATAATGCGGTATAATAATTATGACTTTATCAAACGTCGACGAAGATGGGATAAATGTTCCACCTATCAGCACTGAATATTGTATTTCGTTTTTTAAAAACATTCCAAGTACTACGCTTTCTAGACTGATATTCTTCCATGCAGATCCAATCAGAAAAGCTGGTTGGAAATCTAAGGTCGCTCATACACGTATTTCCAGTACGCATTTCACTGAAACTGAAAGGTCTAATTTGGCTGCGCATAAAGGAATCTTTCCCTACGAGTGGAAGAAGCTCCCCGAGGCGACGGATCCATCTAAATAAAAATTTTATAGTTCGGTCTCAGAGTTCTGAATTTCGGGCTTTAATTTCAAACCGACCAACTATTCGCAGCTCCAGCCCTTTTGAGGAAGGCTGTGTTAACGAGCACCCGCGTCGAACTGAACCCTCTATCTGGTGTCGACATTTTGCTTCTTTTTGAAAGCCTAATTCTTGGAGATATGGCAGTTTGTCCATCAGCACACCAAGGCAAAAACGATTCATGAAGAAGTGCAAAAACGAGATGCCTGAAAATTTTATAATGTATTTCGTCGCAAGTAATTTGTACGCCTTGGTCAAGTTAGAGTATGTTCTCTTTGGAGTGTTTAAATGGTTGACAACTAAATATGTTGCTAGCTAAGAACTGATGGGCACAGTGACTCTCACCAAAGTGTTTCAGTCTAGAAGTATACTTACGATTTAGTAGCAATGAAACGACTGTCTAGCAGATCAACCACTATGTGCAGACCACCAAACCATCCCTAGTTCTACCATATCCAAGTTGATGATTACATTAGTGCCCGAGATGTAGTACATTATCAATTTTTTTCTTATGGCTTTAGCCTCGTCGACGGCGATGTCATTAATTGCGGGATGGGATCGTAGACAAGAAACGGGAAAGAATTCGACCATGGCCTTTTGAATGGCGCATCCCGGCGTTCAAATGGAGTGATTTGGGGAAACCATGGAAAACCCAAATCTGGATGTCCGGACGGGGATTCGAACCGGCGTCCTCCCGAATGCGAGTCCAGATCGCTAACCACTCGCCCACCACGCTCAGTCCATACTCTATTTACCTACTTCTTCAGCAATGTGTCGGTGAGGGAATTAAGTTGGCGACGGTACTTCACGTTATACCTTTGGGGCCATCCATAAATTTCGTCATTTGTTAAGGGGGAGGGAGGGGTCAACAAAGTGTGACATCGTGTGACAAGGGGGAGGGACGAGTCATAATCGTTGTGACGTCACATATATAACTTGTATCTCTTTTTGGTGTGGTGGCCCAACGGGCTCACGCTTGCTGTACCTACGGTGGCGCACATCGGCCGCCTTTGGCATACGCTGATTTTTTTTTAAAAATATGACTTCATTATAGACCTACTTATTTAAACGATCGGGAGGCATCTGAGGTCTATTTTTTTTTACCACACAAAGCCACTAACCAACACAAGCAATAGATAAGAGGCAACAATAGTTTTTATCCGTCACGAAGATTCGTCATCAAAGAATTGCAGCTAGACGTGACAGGGATGTTCTGTGTTTGATAAACAAACACGAAGCTATATGTTTGGATGAAGAACATGTTGACACATCAAATGTTCCTAGCATTATCCAAATCTGGAACTAAGTGGCTGTTGTGCCAGTCATAAACAATTTAAAGGAATGGGTTCAAAGTCCATGGACACAAGATGATTAAATTTTGTACCATTCATTTGATTTGTTACGTTTTGACAATTTTCTAAATGTTTAATTTCATATTGATTTTATGAAAAATATTTTAAATAGAAATATATGAATAATTTAATTTAATAATTTCTAAATTTAAAATTGCAAAATGTGACGTCACACCAGGCGACGGGGGTCATTCAAATGTGAACACCTGTGACAAAGAGGGTGGGAGGGTTCGAAAAATCATGAAATTTGTGTGACGTAATTTATGGATAGCCCCTTTCGAGAATTCACTGTGCTTGAAGGAAAAACTCCTTCTCAATATGCTTTTTCTTCTTCCCACCATTTCTGATTTCGAGAGAGACTTCTAGAAATCGATTAACAATTCGGTTTTCATTAAAAGAATGTAGAACGTGCGTAAACACCTCGACATGGAATTGTGGATTAGCTAGATGGTTAGCCGCGATGTCTACAAGCATATATCTCATGAAATTCTAAATGCATCACTAGACCTGTAGATTATGAATGTGAGGATATTTTTAACAAGTCTGTCTATGTGTATTCGCGATATATTTAAAGGGTATTAGTGTTTCATTACTGAATCACTATTCTACATCTCAGTTGTACCAAACTTTTTTATACAGACACAGAAAGTATCATCTATTTGATGGAATCATGTAATCCATAAAATGCAATCAGACGCAACAGACAGGAAATCGCAGATTCGGCTAGAAGACTGCTAATCGATTCGTAATGGTACACAGTCATTTAAGATAGAACGGAATCTCCTAAACCAGCATTGAAAGCGACACATGGGATATCAAAATTCCAGCAACAAACGATGCGATGATTTACCGTCCTTTACGTTATTCCTCAAAACAGATCTAGAAGGTAAGACTAAATTTTAATTTAATTTAATTGTAATGGAGCACACATACCGGTGCCAAATTCCCTATCACCCATCTTCTCCTTATCCTGCGCCCACCTTTGCCCTCCTCAAATTTTAACTTTAAATTCTTTCAACGTTTTTGGTAAATTATTCATCATTTCCCTTGGTGACTTATTCCAATCCCTGACAGCCTTACCTAAAAAAGAGGATCTTCCACCTCCCTTGTACCTGAAATCCAGTGCCAGCTTGTGGTCAAGATCACTACGGCAGCTACTGGTTCACTACGGGTGTCTCACTAATGAGAAAAGTGTTACTTCTTCCTTCAAGTTGGGAAATTATCTTCTGGCACAGAAATAGTTAATCAAATCAATAACCAAACCGTTTACTTTGTACTCCCGAACAAACTAATTGTTTCATTAGTTGTAAACATTGCTTCACACATTTTATAAATTGTCATTGATTGCACCAAGCGGAAATAATGTTGAATTCGCGTAAAATTTTTGAACAGCTTTCCGAATTCCTTACTCTTTTACAAATGACTACATCATCAGCGAAGAATCTTAAACGGCTATCTTCGTTGTCTCAAAGTTTGTTAAAAAAAAATAAGAAAAGAAAAGGTCCTTCCAGGGATGCCTGATGTAACATTTAGATTATTGGAAACTTTTCCATCATACTGCGACCGACCAATTAAAAATATTTTATCCATTCACATATCTGATCGCATATTAGTTAAAAGGCGGTTCTGTGATACTCTGTCAAAATCTTTCTGAAAATCAAAAAATGTTGCATCAACTTTTAATACTGCATCAATAGATTCCTTTACGTTATGCGAAAATAATCCAGTTCTGTTTCTCACCGTTTGTTCTTCCGAAACCCGTATTGGTTTAGTGTAAGCAATTCGTTTTCGTTTAGAAATTTCGTAAAGTTCAAACACATAAATTGTTCCAGAACCTTACTACAAACAGGGGTCGGTAGTTCCTAGCTTCTTTTCGATTTCTTTCTTGAAAACTGAGACAACTTTCGCAATTTTCCAGTCGGAAGGTACTTTGCTCTGTTCTAAGGATTTTTAGGATATATCAGACAGAAATGATTAAATTTTCGTTACATGATCTGAAAATACTCTTCCTGGAATAACAAGAGGACCCGGCACTTTCCCCTTTCTGGTGCCCAAGTTGCGTAACGAATCCAACTCCACACATCTTGGAAAGACGGCTGTGTTATCCAAATTTTCGCAACGGATTTTTAAATTTGATGTTAAGTACGTTAGCATTGTCACAGCATTCATTAATATAAAATCGGTCGTGTATTAATGCTGACATATTGTTGTCCCTACAACTGATTTTTCTTACTTATAACGAAAGTTTCCGTGGATTTTCCGTGAGACTTTTAGATAGCGAATTGCAGGGAAGTTAAAATATCTAATGCATTCTATTTGGCAAGTCATCTTAACTGAACTATATGTTTCATTAATCACTTCAGTATTCCGCCCTTCTTAAGAATTCGTGTATCATCCTTCGCTTTTTGAGAAATCTTCTAACTTCATGCGTAGGCCTATACCAAGGTGGATCTTTCTCTTGTGTGATTGTCTGTAGTAATTGTCCCTTAAGTACATCCTGAAACATACATTATCGGTCTCTTCGAAATTATTAACAACCCTTTATTTTCTATTTTTTATCAGTTATTGATTTTAAGATTACCACTTTGGATCGCTTGTTCTTGTGGTAGTTGAAATGCCTGTCAATAATTGTGGCCTTCTTGTAAACGACAAGATATAAAATGTTTTCACTACCATCATGACACAGCGTTGTAAATAGTTGTTACATATATGATGATTTGAGAACAGGTAGAGAATGATTTCACAAGCTATTTGCTCCCTTCCACCAGTGACGCGTACGTAATTAATCCAGTCGATGTAAGGCAAATTAAAGTCAGCTCTTAGAATTATTGCACGATCCTAAAAGCGTTGAGCAATATTGTTCACATTATTTCTTAACGCGTTGGCAACAATTACATTGGCATAAGTCGGCGGTGGAAGGCGCCTATCACAAAGTTAATCAAGCAACATTAACTAAAATACATAAAATTTTGAAAACCGTATTTCGTTACCTCCCATATCCCCCCCCCCCCCCCAAAAAAAAAAAATCCCTCTCCCTTAGGCACGAAATCTAGTGCCAGCTAGTGCCCATGGTCATCTTTTCCTTCCCATGCGCTAATCCTAATACTTCCACCAATATCCTTCCAAGCTCCATTAGGGGCGTCCATTAATGACGTGAGCTGATTTTTCGGAATTCCGGACGAGACTTCGTGAGACCTGGTCGGAAGCCCTCCCCCTTCGAAAATTACGTGAGATTTTGGCGGAGACCCCCTCCCCTAGTAAACGATCTAGTTACTTTTTGATAGGGGAGACCGGGGCAAGTTGACGAGCGGGGCAAGATGAAGAATGATTTAATTTAAATTCGCGCTTCTATGTAGCAGCACTGTATTCATACTACTAGCGCTCCACACAACTAGGAACTAAAATATAATGCACTGACTCCGCTCGTGCTGTATTGTTTTTCGCTATTCGCTGATCGAGAATTCTCTGTGAAGTGCTCTAATTTTCTACATCACTGAATTAAGACTTCGCAGACTAACAGGTAAGATATTGTTTTATACTTTGTCATATATGAGTAGCTTAAACAATGTACTTTTCATAAAGGCCGTGTATTTGTATCTCATTCTTTTTTAAACTGCCGCAATAATGGAAAGTTTCTAACATTGTCGTTCGGGGCAAGTTGGCTGGGGTAAGTTGACGACCTCGTCATCTGGCCCCAGATGACTTTCGCTGTGTCTGTTTCAGTCTTTGAGTGCCTTTTTTGTGTTTTGTGTAAGAGTCTTGACTTGCATGACTCACATAGTTTCTCTTAAAATTTGGAAGGGCGCTACTTTACTTATTGATGACACATTATGATCAGGGGCGGCCCTAGCAAGATTTTCAGGTGGTGCGAGATTTCATTGTGGCGCCCCAATGTGCAATCACTTATTCATGATTAAGGTGTCCATATAGATAGATTGAAGATAACATACAGTTTTTACATCCTACTACTATCATAAACGTAAAAGTTTGTTTGCCTGTTTTTACTGTTTCACGTCGAAATGACTGAACTACTTAGGATGAATTTGGAATAATGTATTGGCCATCTACTTTTATCTCAAATAGCAGTTCCCGTGGGATTTTGATGCGAATATGTATATGAATGTTTTATGAATTTTACTCGAGCAAAGCCGAGGGCAAAAGATAATTTTTATATATGATAATAACTCAAACCTCGGAAAGATTCGTATAGGATAGCAGCGGTATGAATGAGAAACAACAGTAAAAGTTTGAAAAGGTTTATTTGAGCTACTGTGGCGAACACAATGCTCACTTCAGGTACACGTCAAATTCACAGTTTTTAATATTTTTAAAAAAATACATAAAATAGAAAATATATGAAAATAAAAATTCCCACTTTTAATACCGAAAAATAAACTTTACCAAAATTTCCTCAGAACCATCGCAGACTAATGCTTAAACAGGTTAAATGCATGTATTTTTTCCCCAGGTAAAACTATTTTCAATAAGTATTTTTCATTGTTTTTTCCCCACTCTGAAGCTAATCCTGGCTTCGTCCTTGGAAACTTGTGCAAACAGAGTGACCAACGCATTCTCAATTGTATCGATCATATACTAAAACACGTTCATTGTAAACAATTCTTCTGGATCTGTCGCAATCTCATTTACGGCTCATACTCAAAAAAAAATATATTTACTTTCTTTGCCATCTGACTGGGTTAATAATAGGAAATGTACAGCCTCGTATCCACTTAAGCACGCTCAGGCGAATGAGCCGCTCATTCATTTGAGCGCGCTCGTTCGAGCGTGCTCAAGGAAAATGAAATTTTGGTCGAATGAGCCTGGTTTCAGTGCTCAGAAAACGCTCGGCTATTGACGTGACGTCACGCATAGCTGCGGCCTTCGTTATTATCCATACGATGTCAAAACAGAGAAGAAAATTACCAAGTTGATGGATTAGAGAAAGTCATCGTCAGCGAATAAATTATCTTAATAATTTAATTCGCGAATTGACTTTAGAAGAATGAGCTTTTTTAAAACTTAACGAGATCGATTTCGAACATTTTCTGTCATTAGTTTGACCTAATATTAAAATGCACGATACGCCTATGCGTGAGGCGATCCCACCAGAAGATAAAATTTATAATAACTTTAAGATTTCTAGCCTCAGGAAGTCCCTACACAAGCCTGCAGTATATGTTCAAAGTATATAAACAAAGCATCATCGTTTAGTACGGGCAGTCTGTGATGGCACTATTGAGTCACTCCAAAATTATATGAAGGCTGGTATCTATTTTTATTTTGTGTTTACAAATATAGATTTAAAGGTTATTTTCTTAATTATGGCATTGATTTCAAGTTTTTAATAAAAATTGGTAAAACAATCATATTGCCTGGCACAAAATCAATATGATTTTAGGCACTTAGGATCTGAATTTCGTACACCAAATTCAATCAAAATCCGTTCAGCTGTGAGAAATACTATTAAAAAAGACTTACCACTTCCCGTTATAGAAGTTCTCTTCTGTTTTGATCGTTCTCGCCTGAATGACCCTAGCTGACTTGTTATTTTTTTCTTTACATCATTAAAACCAAAGTTTCATATCTCGCTGATTTCACTCCATGCACCTTATTTTTTAGTTCGATTATAATACTGGAGCTGTCCCATAACACCCTCTTTGATTCATACGCATCAAATAGAGCTAAGCAAGTTTCATTGTCCCACGTGCTCGCGCTCATTGTAGAAACCGCCAAATACCGTCCACACTGAGCGCCGAACAAACACTGGCTCGCCTTTGAGCATTCCAAAATACCGACAACCGATCGGCTCTCCCCGAGCGCGCTCGCTGTCGTTCGTTGCGAGCGTACTCAGGCGTCCACACTTGAGCCGCTCGCTTCACTGAGCGGCTCATTCGCCTGAGCGTGCTCAAGTGGATACGAGGCCTACCAGTCTGAGAATCAATTTCTAAGCTGTCTGTTGTCAGAACCGGTACTCGTTTTCAAATCCGAGCTGTTTTTCAGCACCTCTGAAGAGTTTCATAGATCCACTTTCAGTCTGCATGGTCTTTGCTTACAATATTTACTTGATACAATGTATTATACCAAGTCACCACTATCATCATGAACTCAAATTGTTCCATGATCTGGCTAAGTGATAAGGCATCTGCAACTGCAACTGAATAATTCGTTTCATGACTTCAAGAACTGAAGAGTAAACGAATTTTAGCGATGCTAGAAACTATATTCTTGAAACGAGTTTCGCAATTTTTTTGGCGATAGTACTTCTAAGTGCTTGAATACCACTTCCCATCGCATTGTTGATCGAAAGTAAAAAACAAATATTCTTCAAAGAAATCCGGACAAGGAAACCGATTTAACTGACGTTTTGGCGGCACTTGCTATTACCAAATTTAATGACAGTTACATGGATTAAAAATGCTCAAAGATACTGGTTCAGAAATTTCCTTTGAACACATTTGTTTCCTCCTGCCATGTCGGATCCATTTTCATATCTTTGGCTTCGACAATCATTCATATCCAAATCGAACTATCAAAGTATGAATGGTAAACAGGGCAGCGAGTCCCACGGAGGAAGTATCATGGAGAGTCCAGCTGCCAGGTCCCAAATAGTCACTTTCCAGATTGTAAGCACAGCGAAATACTCACGCACTTAGACTTCATCTTCAATAGTGTCAACAAAATCAGTGTCAAAGATAATTGTTCGAAGTGCCTTACCTCAGGAGTTCAATTCAGTATGATGGAAAAATATTTAGATGACTCAACCACAGTCAAAATTTTATTACGAACTTCATTCGTGTTGAATACATTTGCCAATATAATAAGACATTAGTCTTGTTATTAGCAATACGGCGGAGATGCTCCATCATCACAGGATCATATTTTCCTAGCAGTTGCAATAAACCCAGGACGTTACCATCATTAGAAGTATTTAGTATTTCAGATCCAAAGCTTCCTCTGAACAAGACATCATTCATTGGAGGATAGCAACCCACTGTGATTTTTCGTCTTCAGTCTGTATTTACAAATGCTTGTCTAGTAGGCCTACATTGAAGTTACTTAATGGAATCAAAGCTTCTATTCAACTGAGCATGGTGTGATTGTGATCTGAGGAAGTTCCGTTAGTTTTGAGAAGCTCTGTTTAGTAACTCCAGTCATTGAATCCCTCTTTTCCTAAATAAAAAAGAGACCTTCTGTCGAATAAACAACATATAAACAATATACTTTATGTACAGATTTAGAGTAAATAAGCTATCTACTATTATAAGATTCTCCATTTGGTGTTACACTTTGAAAAAGCGTATTTGAAAAATGATGTCCATAATTTTTTTCTTGGATTTTTTCGTTGCTCGAATAATTATTTCATCTCTGCCAGAAGACTCAATAAGCGACAATTTTGAAAATAACGGCATAATTTGTACTTTGAAAAAGCGGTGGTGGTATGTCTTGTATACCCATTTGTAATATTTAGAACAGCGGACGACGTTCCAGCCATAGATAAATCTTCTCGCACATGCTGCTCTTTATCATGAGCCTCGTCTGAATAACTTCCATTAAAAGTTTTCTCCCGTCTCGTGTTGAACTAGTTCTGGTGGCGACGATTCAGATGACTTCTAAAAAAAATTTGCTATCAATTTTGAAGTCTTGTAAGTTTTGTCTTGCTTTTGTGCTTTTGTTATCATTTTAAGTATTGTGCGCCAAACAATTATTATTATTATTATTATTTGCGACATGTTCTATTTGCAAAGACAGGTAAGCTTTGTAAATATTTACGATACCAACGTTAATTGTAATCACCGAGGATCTAATATGGTGGAAGAGAAAATAGGTTGAATCTCGCCTCATGCATGAACTTCAAGATTACAGCCGAAACGGCAGGGAACAGGTGCGGGAGGCGCGATGCGGCACGGGAGGGTGCTAACTTTGGAACGAGTTGTGATTTTCATGATTGGAATAACTCGAAGTGACTCAAGTAGCAACTCGAATTGACTCTGTTTTATGACTATGTATTAAGCTGAAACTCTTACATTTTATAAACTCTTCTTGATGGTGTGTGTCAAAATAATATATGAACAGCAAGCTTTGTTATTATAGAATTTATTTTTCAATTTTTGCACAAACGAACTCTCACTGCATTTTCGGCGCCCCCTATATGACGGCGCCCGGTGCGGTCGCACCGCTCGCACCGCCCTAGGGCCGCCACTGATTATGATCCAGATATGGTGAGAACTTATAAAAAGAAGTCCTCCAGAGGCGAGTGGGATCGAAATGCTTTGGCTGCTGCAATAATTGATGTCAAAGGAGTAAAAAAGTCCTGCTTGGGTGCAGCGAACGTTTACAATATCTCTGAAGCAACACTACCTCGCCATTTGAAGAAAAGAGATGACGTAAGAATTGAATGTTTGTTTCATACACACAGGCTCGGGATGCAAGAAATTAAAGTTTTACTAAGAAACTGACATTTACCTCTTCTGAATTAAAGAAAAAACCCCGAATTGCGACAACATCAAGAAATGCTTCTGAAGAAAATTTAGTTCAGTGTCCTGGATGTGATGAGATCTATGAAGACCCTCCATCAGATGACTGGATACAGTGTTGCATGTGCTTTAAATGGTGGCACAAAGACTGTTCAAACTGTGAAGGAGGAAAATTTGTATGTGACTTCTGTTAATGTTTGCACATCAATGTATACATATTAATGTATAACAATAAAAATGTATTACAGTTTTATTAAGTGTCATCTTGCCCCGTGGTTAAAGTCATCTTGCCCCAGTCGTGGGGCAAGATGACAGTTTTGCATTACTTTGTAAAATTATTTAAAAAAACTTTGATAATATGAAAATAAAGTTATATATAATTACGAACATTTCAATAAAGACCAGACTAATAATATTTGCAATGAAAATATATTTTCTTCAAGAAATGAATTTATTAAAAATGTTTAATCGTTAACATCGTCAACTTGCCCCAGTCTCCCCTACCTCTTTTTTTTTTCTCATGCTTCCAAGGGGCGGTTATACCCCCCTTTCGCCAAAATCGAATTTGGTGTCATTTGTAGACCTTTTATTTTTTAGCTCTACCATTCTTCAAGAATTTCAAAACACACGTGAGATTTCCGTTGACCCCCCACCCTCCCCCCTGGTGAGCAGTCTGGTGTCTGTTGGTTCTGGCATGTGAGTTTGGATTGAATGTTCCTCGGTTTGAATACTGACCAGTTATTTCTTTTGTAATTTTTGCAGGCCTCTGGCAAAGTTTTTCTTTACTAATGTAAAGATGCTTGAATGTTCCATGGTATGGATTCCATGTTGAGCCGTAGAGTCCTATGCCATGTTAGCTTAGGCAGCTATGACAGAATTAAGCAGCTCTGCCACCAAGTCTTTAAGACCACACGAAGTTGTATATCATCTGGCACAGCTTTTTCAAAGTTGAAATGCCTAACATGATAAGTGGTGATGATTTGTTCAATTTTGCTATTACAAACAAATCAATCTGCTCATACACATGCCAGGCACCAGCATTTCAAAGGCATATGAACAATACTGCAGTGCACTTGTGGGTCAATAACAAACAGAAAACTTCCAAAATAATGGTAGGTTCAATAGTGCCATCTACTTGGCCATCTGAGTGTGAACTTATGCTGCCTTTATCCAAATCGACAGTTGTGGTGTTTACAAGGAAGCACTTTACATTCGAGGAACGAACCATTCGCTTGCGACCATATACTTTCCCAGGGGCGGATCCAGGATTTTGTTTTGGGGGGGGGGGGGGGGCTTGAGCGAACTTTGGTTGACCTAGATACGTTTGGGGGGGGGGCTTGAGCCCCCTAGCCCCCCCCCCCCTGGATCCGCCCCTGTACTTTCCTCATTGAAGCTTCAGATAAATTATTGGGACTCTACTTGGACAGCAAATTAATGTGGACCTCTCACATTAATTATATCCTAACCAATACCAGATTAACCATGTAGCAGGAGTTAGCAAATGCTATGGGCCTATCCTTCAACTATACAGACTTTGTATTGATCCTTAATCTGTCAGGTATTAGAGTATGGAAGCACCAAAACACGTTTCGGAAAAATTGGTTAGGGCTCAATGTAGATCTATAAGATTATGCCTGGGAGCCACACCAATGCTCTCTTACCAGAACCAACAGAAATGCCTCTCTTTATACATTGGGAACTACTCAAAAATAAATTTATCATCCATATTTTTTCTGTAAGTCACTATCTATTACAAAAGCAGCTGTCTTATGAGAACATCACAGGTATAGAACATGCACCATTGTCATCAAGAAAGGTGTCCCTACTATTAAATGGATATAAGGAATGTTATACAACCAGACCATTTATCCTAAAAAGCCATACAATTTCAGGCCCTCAGTATGCATATGCTTCATTAAAATTTTTGATACTTCATTCATGTTATTTTCCAGAATATATCACCCAGAGCAATAATTTGAATATAGCAATTTCTCATTTTCTGGACAACACTGGGCCTAATTACATTCATACATACAGCAATGGCTGTAAAAACATGGAAGGAGTTCAGATAAACCTGTCTATCTGCAGAGACATCTATTTATGCTGCAGAAACACTAGCTATTCTCACAGCCATCAAATATGGGTTAGTCAAGCATTTTCGCAAGATCTTGGTGCTTACTGTTGCTAAAAGTGTTCTTCAGAAGCTACAGCATCTAGTATGGAATAACAAGATGCCTCAGTACTTTTAAGATATTATCAGATTAGTGTCAGAAATCTCTTCAGTTAGAAAACAAGTTCATTTTCTGTGGATTAAAGGCCATACAGGAATAATACAAAATGAGATTATTCATCAGCTGGTGCAATGGAGCCAAGCATCGGAAATGGAACATTCAGGTACCCAGCTACCTTGGAGAAAATGTATCCAAATGATTATTAGAAACCCATAACTTAAGTGAAATGAAGTCTGGTGTCAGATGCAACTATATAGAGGACATCATTACACAGCAAAAAAACTCTTGTACCTTGGAGATCATGGTTAACTGAATATTATATAGCAAGAAGGCACATAAAACTATTATTAGGATGAGACTCAAGCATGGCTGTTATCCACATCATATTTGCCACCTTTCTAGGTATAACAGACACAATAGTCTGCACAATCGATTGAGATGTCTCCTACCTCAATCATATCCTGGTCTCCTGTTCATAGTACCAGACACAGTGCATTCACTTTTACAGGCTACTAGAAGAGCTCTCAGTCAGATTTCTGATTTGTGTCACTACCCTTCTACAATCTCAAAATGTACAAGGTAATCATCTGTTTCCTCCAAGACACTAACATGAAGATTTGAAGTATCAGTTCCACTCAAAGCCTAGGGCAGGTAATAGGGAATGAAGAATGTTGACCATAACATGATGTTGGCCATTCATTAAAATAAAATAAAAAATGAGGCACAGAAACAATTGATGGATTCAAACGTGATTAAAGTATTGGATCTATAGTATACACTAAAATTGTAGAAAAATTCTGTCTGCACATTAAATTTATTTCAAAAATAGTAGGAGAGATGCCAAAACCATATAATTTAGAATGTTGCCTGTTGTCAATCTTTATGTTCGCATATAAAGCAGAAATTAATTGATGGATCTTAATTATACTAAACATTGTGATAGCTTACTTCATTGGTCAGAATAGAGGATACCAATAAGTTACAAATTTCTGCTAATATAAAATCATAACAGTAGATTTAGAGGTTTTTTTTTCTGACTGTATGTGCACACACAGAAACTAATGAACGGATTTCCATGAAATTTCATATGTTAATGGCTAGTGTCATTGGTTAGCATACGGGATACTTTTCACTGACACAGTTGCCAAAACTGTAAATTTTCAAATTCTATCTATCTGGGCACACTTCTAGGAAACACTTAAGAATGAATTACAACG
Organism: Vandiemenella viatica; assembly: GCA_031002005.1. Taxonomy (NCBI): domain Eukaryota; kingdom Metazoa; phylum Arthropoda; class Insecta; order Orthoptera; family Morabidae; genus Vandiemenella; species Vandiemenella viatica. The sequence continues at coordinate 178,668,336 of JARYHS010008074.1, forward strand.
AGTTTTAATATAGTCATCAGGATGTATAGGATACTTTTTTCCTGATGGGGAACATATTTTATCCATGTTGCAGAGAGCCAAACCATAAATTTTGGAGTTTTTGTATATCCATTTAATATTGTCTGGGCAGAGATTTCTTGTAGTCGAAATGCCCACCGTGATAAGTGCTATATATATGGTCATGGTATGTTACAACTAAAGTATTCCTGTGGGTTCAAATATTAACTTTCTTAATTAGTGGTAGTTTCAGGAAAACATAGGGATGAATGATGTGTTTGAATGTAATAGAAACACTGCATAGAATTTAAATTAAGATGGACAGGAGGAGATAATAACAATAATAAAAAAAACTGGAATGCTCTTCCACATTTACTTACCCAGCCAATATTTTTTTGATAGTTCATTTGTGAATTAATTGCACAAAGTGTGCACCAGTGTTGCTTCAAATCAGAAAGAGGGGACTATCCCAGCTTATATTTAGTGAAAAAATTCCCAAAATTGTAATAATGACTGCTGGTATATTAATGCCAGGTTTTGAACACTCATTGATCTATCCTTGATGATCCCATTATGGTGGAGCTATAATATGACACAGTTTTTGAGACACAGAGTCCAGAATATTATGTATCACCTACCTACTGCAGTCTGAATGTCCCATCAATCTGTCAAAAATAATTTACCTAATAAAATTTTCACATCACACCTAAAACTTCCAGGGAAATGCATGTTGCACTCAATGAACACATGGAATTTTTTTCTTTATTAACAAAGGAAAGGTTTTCATTTGATGAGTTCTTATATTTTAATGTTACTTTGGTTTGAAATATTGTTTTATTTCAATTCTGCAGGATTTTTATTTACTATGTCTTTGTAGAAACTACTTCTATCCTCTTCAAACACCAGTCTCATTAAGAACCTTCAAAAATATGAACTGCTGGAGTAAAGTTATTCAAGTAATATTTGTAAAGAAATATTGAATATATCTTTTCAGAACAAATACTGAAACATATTTACATGATTGATTTTTTTTTATTTTATGACAAGAGAAAAGAGCTTTCAGGGAAGATAAAAATTGAATAAATTAATGTAAAACAAAGTAGGATAGACTTGAAACAAACTGTAAATAGATTTGATAACACTGTTACTTTTCCCTCCTGATCCTACAACCCATACAAAATCAGATTGAATTTTAGTTATATCTAGAAAGAGGAAAATAGGGGGGGGGGGGAAACCGGATAGCATGCTCTATACATTTATGCTATTTTCTGTTATGTCACTTACAGCTAGACAATAAAAGTATGGCGTGTATAGAATATTTTCTGTTTATTGGTACATAACACTTTTGTTCAGTACAATTTTCCCTGATAAGTTTTTTTTTTTTATTCCAACATTTATGATTTTTTAACTTCAGTAATTAAGAGGTCCACATAATACAAAGCTATGAATTACAAACTGGTGCTAAACAATAGTTTTTATTCACTGTCACAGGAAATAACACAAACCCATGAGCATTATTCAATGGAAGTGTTTTTTTTTTTGTTGTTTTTTTTTTGTTATTTTCTGCAGACCTTTCATTGATCATCTTGTTATTCATTAAGCCCAAGGATAGAATATATGTATGTAATTGCTTGGCAACAGTACCGTGGCAGATTGTATCAAAGTAGCATGTCAGGCTCAGTTGCCGTTAGATAACTCATTATGTTTTAACGTCATGTGTGTCACAATGGAGGCTCTGCAAAATAACACTAAGCAACAAAGCTTACTGTATAGGACATTCTTTTATTCTCTTCTGGATCAAGGTATGCTCTGTTACATTTCTAACATTCATATATACTTTTGTGCTCATGTCAAATTTGGTAGAAGTTCTAAACTTGAAACTTTTTGTTGTAGATAATTGTGGCAAATGATACTGCTGTTAGGCAATAAAAACAAGGAAGCTTAGGGAAAATAAGTTTTTTTTTTTGTATACCAAAACAAAAAAATATATATATATATCTTTTTGAGATACCACTAGTTATGATATTAATTTCATATTTCCATTTTCCATGCAAAGTTTAATATAGATTGTAATCACTTTTGAATAATTGACTTAAAAACTGAGATCCGTGATCATTTTATTCAGTTTACTGGAAATATTACTAATCCAAAAAAAAAAGCTTTTTTTTCTTGCAGGACAGCTTGTAAGGCCAAATTCAAGTTATTTAATTAAAAAAACTATATCAATGTTTTGTTGCTACAGTATCTAGTAGCTGTGAGATACTGTTTTGGTTATACAAGCCAATGTATTGAAAATTTAAAGTTTAGTGACATTTTTTTGTGAGATTCTGCTTGAATGTAAATTTTGCTGGTGTATTATTATTGAGAAATGAAATCATATGATCATAAGCTGAAATTAGAAATTATAATATTTTTTATTAATTTCAAGAGAGTTTAGTGGTTAAGAGAAATAATATGATAAATCTTTACATAGCATCCAACCATATTTTATTTTTTCTTTACATCCATACCAAAGCATTGCACAGGAGATTATAAAGAGTTATGTATTAGGGACACCACTAATATGAAATGATTATTAGAAATAACAAAAAACAATGAAGTTAAGGTCATTAAGAGTAACTGAGCATTGTACTTTCAGACTGTTTTGTTCAGAGGCTAACCACTGTCACCTTAGCAACAAGCTAACTACCATCAATTATTCACTGACAGGTATTCGGCCATTGATTCCCACGTGGGTGGTAAGCTGTGGCAGTTGTGCTGTCACATCACAGTGGAGAGATCACTACATTTCTCCACAATGAATGTGACACACTCATAGGCAGGGATTACACTGAGGTTACCAAATAGGAAATGTGTATATTTATAAATTTTATAATCAAGTACTTATATAGGATAAAAAATGAAAAAATTGACTTATCAAATTCTTTGGCAGCTAAAAATAGTCTCTGTTGTTGTCGTTTTTTCTTTAAACCGTTAACCCTAATAGGAGAATGAGTAGTTTTGAAAATATTCACTTCAGGCAGCTTAAGAAAAGTTGACATCTTTTTTTGGAATACCATATCAAACAATGCATACTCAACATAATGTGAAAATAAAACTTTTCAGTTCTTTAGTAAAAGTTTCAAAGCTTAGTGATAGTTAGACATTCATTAAAATTGCTTGTTCTGATTAAGAGTGGACATAATTAAGCTTTAGGGATCCTCCCAAGCTTGATGCTGTGCAATAAAAATGGATACACTTGAGAGCAATGACAGTGAAAAACCTTTAAATACAAATACAGCAGATGAAGGTGAGTATAATCTTTTCACATTACTGATTGTATGATCAGTGTGTATTATAAATTCAACTGTTCTATATTTAGATTATTTTATCTTATTCAAAATGCAGAATTTTCAAAAATGGTTTATATTATGAAGTACAATTTAAATTTATATTATTAATTAAAAATGATGTTTCAAAAAGATATAGATATTTTTGTTTTGTTTTATTTTCAATAAGTTTCAACAAAACAGGTTACTTAGATCAACTTTGCAAACATTGTAGGGGCTATAGTTCTAAATTTGGATCAAATAATAACTTAAAGCCTCAGTGAAGTTTGAAAATACGTTTGAAAAAAGAAATTTAAAGTAATTTAATGACATAGAGTCTTCCAAAAAGTGACATATAAATGTAAGGATTATATGAATATTAATTACAGTTGGAAAAATATCATCTCTTACCGGAAGTGAGGGTTAATATTTCTTTCTAATTGTTTATACCTTTGTGTGTTCATAGGAATGTTATGAATTTACATTCCGTTAACATATAGTTCAGAAACTGTTATTACTCTGTTCTGAAAAAAAAGAAAAAATTAAGAAAAAATGTAACTATTCAAATTCTGTTTACATTGTTTGTAATTACAGCCTGCTTGCTTTGAAGTTTTGTAAATGATTAATTTCAGACTTTCCTTGATTATTTATTCCCTTCCTTGACCATCCTTACACACATAAGAAAATTTTACACTCCCTTATGCATAAGTGCACATGGCACTACTCCCAGTTCTTCAACCAATAATCCTGCAAGCACCGTCACCAATCTTGTACACTCACAACAATTTTTTTCATCCTCTTCCTATCATACAATAACTCCCAAACCAGCTCCCTTATCATATCAGTGCTGACTGGCTCCTCATCTTTGAATACTCTCCAATGATTGTTTTTGATACATAAAACGTGTATTTCAAACTATACTACCAAATTCAAATAATGGTTTGACCAATGTTTCCTAACTCAGTTCCTACACTCCACTGGTACATCCTCTCATCACTCTTGCCAGTAAATGAAAGATTTTATAACCATAAACAACCTTTTTTCTCCTTACCTAATAAGCTGACTCATATTGGCATTTATCTTGTTGTTATCCATATTGACCCACATAGTTAGATATTCTATTTGGGTCACCCTGCAGCTTTTCACAGTTTTCTCTTATTTTGATCCTATTATATACATTTATGCCATCTAATTTCTGACTGTAAACCATCAACACAATCATTCATTAGCATGATGAATAGTAATAGTCTCAAAACACTACCCAGTGACATTCCCTTATTCATTCCCACCTCTTTTTATAATGCGTTTCCTACTTTAACGCTTTTAAGAATTCCTCTACCAAGTAATTTTTTTAAATTTATTTATTCAAATTGTTTTCAACTTATTTAAATCCATTTTATGACACTCTTTGGTACACTATTAACTTACCCTTCCATGTCTAATTCATCTGAAATACATTGCATATAGTCCACCATATGAGCAAGTAATATTAGCGTGAATCACATTCACCTAAAAATTATCTTAAGTTTATCACTTTACACTGTCATATCAAATTGAAATATACCCTGTTTGGTCTGTGAGATCAATAGCTATATATTAATCAATTCAAGCCAAATAACTGTATGGCAATGTTGGTGGGGATATCTTGGAGGATTGTTCAGCCACCAAGTGACAGAGTTTTCTATTTGCCGTTGTGGCTAATTAACTTAACCAATAATCTTACTGGCTAGAAGAGATTTACAACTTACTGTGGAATCCAAACCTTGAAAGCATTCTGGAGTATGCTTCACATTAAATTGTATGTGAAGGTAAGGTTATTGGTCCTTAAAATTCCCAGTTGAGACTGTGTGATATATCCTCAATTTTGTCAATATATTACAAAATTCAGTTAAAAGGCTGCAAGCATATAGCAAATGAACAGCAGAACATTTTCAAAGTAATTTTCTAGGGGTTTCAAATATTTAAGACACATTTTGAAGTATAGTTAGATCAGAGTTACATAGAGGTATGAAAGAATGATAGTCAATGAATTAAGATACTGGGATGAAAGTATCGAGTCTTAGTTTAGAAGTAGAAAACATGGTGTCATACGAAATTTAGAGGAAATATGGCGAGTTTTAAGGTAGTTTTTCAATAAAGGAAAAAATAGTAAGTCGAGAATAAAATAAGTAGTAAAAAGAAAATTATGTCAGATTAAAGGTCTTCTTGAGGAAAGATGATAATAGCAGTTTGAGATCGTTGAGTTGAGTGGAAGTATTTTAAAAGTAATTTCAAATTGAAAGCTGTTAACGAATCGTAGCCAAATATACAGTCTGGAGTGGGCAGAAATAAATGTCAAGGAAAACTAAACCAAATATCTGGGAGGCACCCTATTTTTATGAAAGAGCAATTTTTTTAAGTAAGTTTGGCCGAAAGTTTTATCAAAACAATGCACTCTCAATATAAGATATTTAATTTCAAAGTAATTATTCTGCATTCCATGATGGCCGCTAGAAGGGGTGAAAACTTTGGGAGACGATATCTTTTTAATGAAAGTTTTTTAGAAGGTAGTGAGATACACCAAATTAATCGTCAAAATATGTAGAATTCCTGAAGATTAGAACTAACACGCTAGAACAAATAGTTGGAACACTAGATCTAGAAAATAGGTTTATTGAACTTTGAAAATTAATAACAAAAATAGGAGAGCAATACAAAATTTTTTATAAGGATAGAAAATGCTTAGAATGATGAACTCTACGTTATTATAAAGTTTCATGAAAATCGGAAAAACTTAGGGGGGAAGCCTTTGTAACCCAACGCCAGTGTGAGAGAGACAGCAGCCAGGATTAGACAGAGAGGGTGGGAAATCCCACTGCTTGGTGACACAAAAAACGCGCAGCCTATTTAAGAGGGTGGCCTGCCAGAGGCATTCGTCAGTCTTTCAGCAGATTTGTTAGTGAGAAGAGAACGCGTGGGTGTAAGTCGCGCCCTGTGCCGGGCTGGAACGAAGTGATCGGGGCAGTATCGAAATGTAGAGTATTCCTCCACAAATAACTAACATCAACACCAGGTTGAAGTGATGTCGCGCTTTCAATGTTTATAAACTTTTGATCAATATGGGGTTCATTGGAAGCTGCTTACGTTGTGTGTAAATGTTTTAACCTGATGCCTTTTTATTACGCTGGTACTGAGTTTGTAAAAGAACTTTTGCACAATATATCATTTTTAATTTATCAAGAAGTCTACTGAGTTTTAATTCACGAACATACCTTTATCTCTTGTGGTATCCTATTTTATTATTTATACAAGCGATTGGCGACCAAGGAACAGAACCACTTGGTACAACGACCACGGTTATAGCTCAAAGTACTACTGTATGCACACCCCAGCAAACAGCACGTCTTTGACAACTGGTTTACAAACAGAGATCTTTTGATCTCCAGACAGATGCATTAACCATTGAACAACCAGATCATTCATATTAATTGAAACCCTATACCAAATAGTACTATTTATGTGAATTGTGTTCAGTGAAAAATATCATTAATTTATCATGTTTTTGATGTCGCATAAAAATGAAACAAATTCTAATTTACTGGTGGGATAACAGGCAATTCATTAATGAAAAATCTTCAAAATCAGTGTATTGTGTTGAGCAGAAAACTGGCTTTTTTTTTTTTTTTAATTTACCAGCTTCTTAACATTACATAAAATGAAACATACCTTGCTTTCCTTATACACTAATTCCGTCAAAATCCGAACAGTAGTTTTTCTATGTAATGCATTCAACAAAGAAGTGATACCAATTTTTTAATTTCTCATTTTTTTCAACATCATCAAAATTAAACATAAGCCTACCATATTTACACCTGACCTCATGGACCATACGTTAAATAAAACCTGATCAAAATAAGAACTTTTTCAGCGAATTCCATTCATGTAAATGCAAACAGAAAAAAGAGACAGCTAAACAGACAGAAATACAGACAGGAATTTGAATAAAAAAGAACCTGTTGTTTATTTCTTTGTAGCTTATTAATAGTATCCAAAATCATTTTTTAAAAATATATCTCAAATTTACATACTATTTCCAGATTATAGTTCTATTAAAAGTTCAGATTAAACACAAATAATATAATTACAATAAAAACTTTATAAAGATAAGATATAAGTTTGCTAGACCCGTATAAACAAAAGTGTAAATAAAAAGATTTTGGTAAATATGAAATTTCTCTAAAACTGTTTGCTTGATATCTGGGTTAATATGTTGAATTACAAGAAGAGAGTAAACACCTGATATTCACAACTAATTTTGTAGATACCTGGAGCTCATCCTGCTGAGAGCTGCCACCATTGCCAAGATGAGAAAAGAGAAGAGACAAAAATATAATGAATTTGCTATGTTGAATTGAATTTAATTGACAAGAAATAAATGATCTGGTGGCAATCTCCCTAGTCACCTTATTATTTTCTCATAGTTCAGGTGTAGTTTCCCCAAACCATCTACATTTTCCGTTTGAATTTTTATTTTAAATTCCTTCATCCATTTTGGGAAATTATTCATCACTTCCCTTGGTAATCTATCCAGACACCCGTACCCACAAAAGAAAATTTTCTCATTCCCTTTACAAGAAATCAAGTGCCAGTTTCTGCCCAGTTTTACCTATCCTAATCCCAAGTCTTATTACCAACATAAGACTTGTACACTTCCAGCTGTCTCTTCACCACCCTCCTTTGTTACAATGAATCCCAATCTAGCTGCTTTATCAAATCAGTTATTGACTGAGTAATCCATTAATTAACACAAACATATATAGCTGCTCTTTTGTATGCCCTCCAACTCCTGTATTTGATACCAAAAATGTGGGTCCCAAAAGTCACTACCATAGTCAAGTAATGGTTTCACCAAATGTTCTGTAACAAAAATTTTCTAACCTCTGTGTTCACCCTTTGAAAGGGAGAATTTTGTAACTTTTTCCTACCACCTGCCCACTTTGACCTGCCTGTTTCAGTTTATAATCAAATGTAATGCCAAGATATTTACACTTTAAATCTTCAGCAAGCAATTCTGTCCCACTCAACAATCATAATCAATTGCACATAACATAGGTTGTGTGGTAAAGTAGTACTTCTTCCTCATATTATTTTGTGTATAGGCTATGCTTTACATCCGATTACAATGTAAGTTTTTAGGTGAAAACCATTTCTTTGCTGAGACTTCATGATTTGCGCCTATGTAGTATCTGTAGGTACAGCTTGCCTGCTCTGAAAAGGTGGTCTATGTAACTATGAATCAGAGAAACATGAAATTGACTGATGGTGACTTGACAACTGTGGTTTCCATTGTTAACTTAAAAGACTCTCCTATCTGCTATGAAATTGTGTTTCCACTAGTGTAATGTTCACATAGATTTCAAAAAATACACCTTGAATATCTTGCTAGAATTCAGTCACCATGTAGTGATCCATATTTTGATTATTAAAATTTATTCTTATCATTTTATCCTGAACATTCCATGAGTTTAGTTTATATATGATATTGCTGAGTAAATTTCCATGTATTTCATTATTCCTCCTGACAACTATTTCTCCACTGATTAACAATTCACAAGTAATACATACAAACCACAGAATCATGTGTGATAGCTGACATTTTTGCCACATATAACAGGTGTTCTAGCCTGAATATCTGTGTTAATGCTGGGTTTATTTTCTCCTTTTATTACTTTCAGAGTTTAATTGCTTTTAATGTTTCATTTACTACTTTTAGTAACAGCTATTAAAAGTGGTTTTGTTTTGTGAAATATGATATACTAGTTTTTAATTTTAAATTTTTTTTTAGTATTCTGAGAACCTTCACACAGAGATTAAACAACAGTACCTGCCCTGTGTTTGCTTTGCAACTGTGAATTTCAATTAAGACACATTCTCACTTATTTCAGCTGCTGTATCAAGACCAACCAGCCAAACAACTAAAGCTTCAACTGAAACCAATTTTAAAAGTGATAGCAGCAGAGTATCCAGTGCTAATTCAGGAGATGACAGAGATGAGAACTTTGATGCTGGCAGCATTGCAAGCCAGTCTCAGGCTAGCACTGCAGCTGACAGCAGGCAGCAATGTCAACAGCAACGGAGGTCTTCTCGTACTGGAATGGGTACTTCAACTGTTCACCCAACACCCACTGGTCTGGCTGTGAGAGAGGCTTTTGGTACTGGTATTTCTCTGTATGTTACTGTACTGTTTAATTACTGGACAAAATTTTTAGGCTTTTGTAACTTCAGTATCTGTCTTTCTTCTGGATTGTGTTAGTTGAAAAAAAAATGGCTTGTCTTTTTACAATACAATTCAAAAAAGTTAAATTTTCAGGTATAAAAATTCTGTTATAATCAGCAGAGGGAAATTAAAAGCTTATGAATCAAACAGAATACAGATTTCCTATCCAATACTTTTGTGTGTTGAGAAGAATAAAAATTAAGAAGGGTGGGTGTACAAGTGTAGTGATTAATTCACTGGCTCTATAAACTCAGAGTTCTGGATTTAAATCCCAGTGAGTCCAGAGATTTTTAGGAGTTCTGCTTAATAATAGTAGCTGTGTCAGGATGTTCCATGGTTCAGATTCCACATAAACTATAAATCCAGCCATGACAGAGAACAAATGTGTGGCAAATTGGAACTCTGTTACCAGATCGCAAGAACAAATGAATTTACTTTAACATCTGAAATTATTTTAAATGAAAATTATTTACTCAGTAATTTAAGGGCAATATAATTTAATGACATGATTTTATTTTATTTATTTAGATAAATGTACAGAATACTACCCACTAGTGTACTAAGTGCATTAAGATGCCACACACTGGATCGGGAAAGTACAAGGAATCCATGTTTAGTTCTGGTCCCTGCAAACTTTTTGTTTTTAGGCAGTGTCCAACAATGATCTTAGAAAAAGGCTCAGATGGTGCCCAATTCCTTCCTTTTATACTACACATTTCACAAACAAAAATACACTTTAATAATTAATTATTTAATTTTATTGTGATGGAGCTCACACTTCAATGACAATTCACTACACACAGAACATAATACGCTGGCTTGATTGAAGGGGGGAAAACATACTATTGTTATAGTAACAATATTAGTTTTCCTGCCACTCTCAAAAATATATATGTAAAAAGTAGGAATATTATTTAGCCAGCCCCAGTGGCTCAGGAAGTTGTGGCAATGTGATGGTATGCAACAACTGCTATGGGGTCACCTGGTTTGAGTCCCAGTGATGGAAGAAATTTTCATCATCAGGACTTGGCCAACAGGGTAGGAGAGGTGGCGGTACACTGTTCCTAATCACCAGATTGTGCACCAGACTCCTTGGTTAGATCTCAAACTCTTCTACAGTGTGTCTATATTAAGAGCATATATCATTAATAGTGTCTTTTAAAAGAGTAGGCCCAAAAGAACCAGCACTCGGTTTCACACTGTCTATTCCATAATATTTTATTTTCTCACATTGCAAACAGACATAATAGATATTCACACAAAACAGTAACATGCTTATACATTAACATTACTGGGGAAGACAAAAGGTAATCAACTCATTTAAATTTTCCCATCAAAGGTGCCATGGAGGAGTAGCTTCCTTTAGAGCAATTGGCAATCTTAGCTCTCCAGGTAAAGGAGATAATAATCTATCATCAGGTGTATTATTTATATTACAGAAACAATTGACACATCTAATGGCTCACTGGCATTTGGCAGAATTGTTGCATAAATGGGTATAATTTTTGTAACGTCTAAGAGTTTACTTTTTTGTCCTTTTAAAGAAATAACATGTTTTGCATCTGAGAGGTCCTTTGTCAGCTGGGTTCTATGGAACAGGAGTAATAAATTAATAAACAAATAATCTCAATTCCGTTTTCAATTTATTTCACTTTAGTATATTCTACTGTCCTAGTACCATAGTACACTTAGTTAGTGAACAATCATTAATCATCCCATTTGAATTTTCAGTGAAAAATTAATTGTTTGTTAAAGGAGTAAGGTGATATTAGCTAAACTGGCCATGGCACACTGGGGTGGTTGTGAGGAAAGGAGTCAGAGTATTACATCTGTAGGAAAGTATAATGAGAGGATGTACAAGGAAGTAAGAGACATGGGTTACATAATTTTGACTGGACACTGTCTTGACTATTGTGGGGTGATATGAACACACTTCATTTAATCATACAGATTTGTCAACAGAAATTACCAAAGGATGGACTCAAAAGTCATCATGGGATAGGAGGCTGATGAAGAGTATTTTGGGGATAGTTAAGACCTATAGTAGTGTTGATGAGGATGATGGATCTTATAGAACAGAAGGGAAAACCATGATAGTAAATTCACAGTTAACCTCAGACATAAGGGAATAAGTAAGTTTGCATTTGTCAGCGGGCAGGTTAGAAATTGGAACAAGTTACCTGAGGTATATTGAGACTATAGAGGATTTGAAAGAGAAAATATGTATGATTAATAAATAGGCACATAGAAAAATTGTTACCAGTGAATGAGCTCAATCACAATTAAGTAATTAATAACTATAATAAATTAATGCTGTCATTTGTTACTTTATTCTGTTTAGCATATATTTTGATATTTTCTTAGTCAGCAATGTAATGTATAATGCTCACTGGTTGCAGGTATCCAGCATTTTTTAGTTGTTTCCTCTTTAAATTTTCATGTTGACACAGTAATCACTAATCTTTTTTTTCATCAATGAGATATTCAATTACATTTTCTGTACACATTTGGGAGCTGATAGTGTTTCAAAACTCATGTAATGTTAGTAAAGAAATTATACCAAAATTAAAAGAAATAGTTGTTCCACAAAATTCTGAAATAAGTACTTATAAACACATGGCTATGAAAGAGGGGTTGAAAAAATGTGTTAACTTTTCATACTGTTGTGTTTATGCTAGTATTTTCATATGCTTACAATTTGATGAAATATTGAAATCTCAGTTTGTGTTCTGTGGATGCATTTTCATGTCAATTGATTTGAGCTCATGCGGTACAAATTCCCAGTCATTAGGATGTTAAATGAACTTCGATTAAATTGCTCTCTACTAAGTAATGTATATGATGTGTGAGGTTATGAGACCTTATGTGATATTTATCCACTGAGTTGGATATTAAACTTTCTGATAACTTGCTACATTAAAAATAAGAGCGAACCATGGGTATTACTGTTGGTTTAAATATCTCTTTTCTTCATCATCATACATGATGTTCAATCAATGAAGACTTTTAGAACACATGTGAAAGTATGTCAGGTAACCTAAAAATATTGTGATTGCGTACCAAAATTTGTTCTCAGAACCACGAGTTAAATTGAACAGCATTGCATATTATTTTAAAGTCATTTACTACATTAATTCTATCTAGAAATCAGGTTTTATAGTTACAAGTAATTATTTTCTGTTGCATCAGTCTCTAGCATTCACCTGGAGTGATATTTATGGAAATTCATAGTAAATTGAACAAGGCCGTTAGAGACTTCAAATTTGCACAGTAGCAGGGGCGTAGCTACTATGAGGCTAGAACGGTGCAGTGCCCCAGGTCCCCTACACTCAAGGGGCCCCTCAAGCATACCTTAGGGGGGCCCCAGAGTGCACCTCTGGGGACCCCCAAGCGTAGTTCAAAGGGACCTTTTTTTTAGCTCTACCATCGTCTATGGGGGCACCTGAGACACAGGGAGCCCCTTCACTAAGAGGCCCTCACTGCTCAGGGGGGCCCCCAGCCACTACTCGGGGGGCACCCAAGCACAACTCAGGGGCCCCCAGCCTCAGATCAGGGGGCCCCATAAGCAACACAAAGCAAAAAAAAAAAGAAGGTCGCCCGTCTGGCCTGAGGGCCCAAAAAAAAATTTTTGGCACCATGGCCCTTGTTGACCTAGCTACGCCACTGCACAATAGGCATTTTTTGGATATATAGAGTTGTTTAAAGCTACTTTTAGATCGATATCTTCATTAAGTTTAAGAACCTAGGAAATATTAATTAATCAGTTTCTACTTTTAACCGACTTAAAAAAATGGAGGAGGTTCTCAATTCGTCTATTTTTTTTTTTTTGTATGTATGTTCAGCAGTATCTTCACCAATTTTTAACCGATTTAAATGAAATTTTTTTAGTGGATAGGGTATACTTCCAAAGTGGTCCCATATGAATTTCATTGAGAAACCACCCCTTCTACCCCCTTCCACCCCTTAATTTTTATACAAATTCACATTTTTTATTCGATCTCGATGAAACTTTGGATATATATAACCAAAAATAAAGAGAAAAATACTGTCAACTTTTGGTTTAAAAAGACTGAACCCCTCTCCCCCTATCCATGCCCTTAATTTTTGCCAATTTGCTTTATTCAAAGCTACAGTCGACACCATTTAACTGAACTGCATTAAAGTTGCCAATTAATGTAGTTTTTCATGGAGAAGGTATATGACAAAAAATAAATAAAAAAAATAAAAACAACACCTCTCCCCTTTACACCCCTTAATTTTATAGAAACCTACATTTCTTATGTGATTTTTATTGAATTTTAAAACTAAGAGAAAAATCCTGTCAACTTTTGGTCTGTTGAAGCTCAACCCCCTCCCTCCTTCCACCCCTTTAATTACTGTAAATGTTCTTCATAAAAAGGTACACTCAACACCGTTTGACTGATTGTCATCAAAGAACGCATATACATGTAATTTTTCATGGAGAATCTGACCAAAAAATAAATAAATAAAAACCCACCCCTCTCCCCTTTACACCCCTTAATTTTTAAGCAAACCCACATTTTTTTATCCGATTTCGATGAAACTTTGGACATGCATAGTCAAAAATAAAGAGAAAAATACTGTCAACTTTTGGTTCGAAAAAAGTGAAGCCCTCTCCCCCTATCCACCCCGTAAATTTTTACCAATGTTCTTTATACAAAGCTACAGTCGACACCATTTAACTGGCCTCCATTAAAGTAGGCATATACATGTAATTTTTCATGGAGAAGGTTTCTGAAAAATTTAAATAAATAAAAAACCACCCCATGTCTCCCTTTACACCCCTTAATTTTATAGAAATCAACATTTCTTATCTATTTTTTATTGAACTTTGCCCATGTATACTTTAAAACAAAGAGAAAAATCCTGTCAACATTTGGTTTGCCAAAGCTCAACCCCTTTCACTCCTTCAACCCCATTAACTTTTGTCAATGTTCTTTATAAAATGCTACATTGACTGATTACCATGAAAGTTGATGCTTATATGTATTTTTTCAAAAGAAGATGTCTGACCAAAAGATCTAAAAACCACCTCCTCTCCCCATCAAACCACTTAATTTTTAAACACAACCACAGTTTTCATCTGGTTTAGACAGAACTTAGCAAATTTTTACTATAAAACAAAGAGAAAAATAATGCCAACTCTTGGTTTGCAAAAGCTGAACCCCTCTCCCCATTTCGACCCCCCTGATTTTTGTCAATTTCTTTTTAGAAAGCTACAGTCGACACCATTTGACTGATCTTTATGAAAGTTGGCACATATATATGTAATTTATTGTGAAGAAGATTTCTGACCAAAAAATCGAAAAAAAACTATCCTAGCTCCCCTTCCCTTTATATTTTTCTACAAAACCCACATTTTAATCTGAATCAGTGGAACTTCGCATGTGTATACTATAAAACAAATAGAAAAAGGAAAATACTGTCTACATAACTTTCACAAAAATGCAAATCCTATCCCCCTTTCTACCCCTTTAATTACTGTCAATGTTCTTTATACAAAGCTACCGTTTCTTTCTGATTTTGAAGGAAGTATGCACATGTATACTGCAAAACAAACAGAAAAATACTGTCTACTTTTGGTTTCGAGCGTGCAAACTCCGCTTCTTCCTTTCAATTTTTAATCTTCAGTTTCTATCTGATTCTGAAGGAAATTTTCACATATATACTTTAAAATATACAAAACAATTGTGTTTAAATTAGGTTGCAGAAGCCCAACCCCTCTTCCCTTCTACCCCCACCCCTCCTAATTTCCAATGTTCTTTATATATACCCACAGTTTTATCAGATTTCCATGGAACACTGCATATGTATACTTAAAAACAAAGAGAAACATAGTGTCTACTTTTTGTTTACAAAACCCTACCACTCACTCCCTTACCCCATTTAATTTTTGCATATGTTCTTTACACAAAGCTACGATTGTTATCTGGTTTCGATGGAAATTTGCACATGTATACTTTAAAACAAAGAGAAAAATAGTGCCCTCACTAGTTTTACAAAAACTAAACTACTCTTCGTCTCCACACCCCTTAATTGTTTTTTATACAGTTTTATCTGATATAAATAGAAATTTATACATGTATACTTTAAATCAATCTGAAAAGGCAGTCTACATCTGGTATAAAAAAGCCCAATCCCTCTTCCCCTTTTAATTTCCAATGTTCTTTACAAAAATCAACAGTTTTAAATCCCGTCAGAATCAATTAATCTGTTTTTAAGTCATGGCATAATATTTATAAAATAAATGTGTTGTAATGTCTCAACATGTACTTAAGATTTCAACTTGGTTCCCAAGCTTTCAAATTGTGAAAACCAATTAAAAATCTATATTTTTTGTGTGATGCCGGAGCAAACAGATATATTCCAGAGTCAGATTTTCGTATGTGGTATGTAATAATGCCCAGATGTTACATGTTTCGGTTATTGACCAGCAGCTTTATCAGATGTTATGACACGATCGAAACATGACATTGTACCTTATCTTCAAATATTATTTAAATTGAGTCTAGACACTTGCTGCTTACCAAAGGACTGGAAAAGTGCAATAGTAGTACCGGTACCTAAGGGAGGGGTGAGAAATAGAGTTGAGAATTACAGGCCAATCAGTTTGACATCAGTGGTAGGTAAATTAATGGAAAGATTGATATGCAACCACATTAGAAATATATGTGAGGAACGTAATTGGTTTTCAAGCAGGCAACATGGTTTCAGGCAAGGATATTCATGCGAATCTCAGGTGGTGGGATATATGCAAGATATTTCAGATTAAATAGACAAGGGAGGCCAAATTGATAGTGTATGCACTAGATCTTTCTAAGGCATTTGACAGAGTAAGCCATAAAATGGTGGTAAATAAGGTAAAAACCATTGGAGTGGATAAGAAAGTCATTTGCTGGGTAGAAGAATTTTTAAAAGGTAGAAAACAGAAAGTTAGGGTAGGAAATGTAGTATCAAAAGAAGTGGAAGTAAAAATGGGAGTGCCACAGGGTAGCATATTGGGACCATTGCTATTCATTATTCTAATGAATAATTGTGTTGATTGTTTACTATCTGAAATTAGATTGTTTGCAGATGACATAATGCTGTAAAAAAGAATCAAAATGATAGAGGATTGTAAACAGTTGCAGGGTGATCTGGACAGGATATCTAATTGGGTTGGTAAACATGGAATGAAGATAAATGCAAAGAAGAGTCAGCTTATTAGATACACAAATAAAAAACAAAAGGTTAATTATGAATATAAGGTGGGGAAAGAATTGCTTGCTGAAGACTTGAAATGCAAATATCTTGGAATTACTTTTGATAACAAACTTAACTGGGCAGGACACATTGGACAGGTGGTAGGAAAAGGTTTCAAAACTCTGCACTTGTTGGAGAGAGTGATGAGAGGATGCACGAGAGAAGTAAAGGAATTGGGTTACAAAACTTTGGTAAGACCATTGCTCGAATATAGTAGTGTAGTATGGGACCCACATTTTGAATATCAAATACAGGAGTTGGAGAAGGTGCAAAGAAGGGCTGCTAGATTTGTTTCTGGAAATTATCGCAGAATGCAATCAGTGACAGATATGATAAAGGAGCTGGAATGGGATTCATTGCAAGACAGGAGGAGGATGAGGAGGGTCATGGGAGTGTACAGGGCGTATACTGGCGATGAGGCATGGAAAGATATTGCAGTAGGTATGAAAAGTAGTTCATGGAAGGGAAAAGATGACCATGACCACAAGCTGGCACTCGATTTCAGGCACAAGGGTGTGGGAAGATTCTCTTTTTTAGGTAAGGGTGTCAGGGATTGGAATGAGTTACCAAGAGAAATGATGAATAATTTACCGAAAACTTTGAAGGAATTTAAAGATAAAATTTGTAAAGGGCAAATGTAGGTGGGTGCAGGATAGGGGGAAGATGGGTGTGTAGGGATATTGCCACCGGAGCCTGTGCTCCATTGCAATTAAATTAAATTAAATTAAATTAGCCTGGACCAAAATGTAAACTGAGATTCCTTAACACAACACCCAATTCACCCCGTTCTGGAAGTTGTTGTGGTATATAAAGACAGAATTCTTCTTTGAAACCAAGCGCTTTAATCCCTGAACTATCAGAAAGTTCACAAACTGGGAACTGCTGCGGCATATTTAAAATACAAAACAATCTATAATACCGCTAAAAATCTAAAAATAAAATAATTGATTAAAAAAACATAAAAACCGACTTAAGAAAAACACTAAAAATTTTAAAATAACTTTATACCTTCCTTAGGAGAAAGTAAATCTAAATGGACAATATTTTACATTACTGCTATTGATATTTTTACATTAATTAGTTATTTTTGGAGTCGGTGCCAGCGAAAGCAAGAAAAACACAAAGATAAAAACAATAATAAATAACAATAATACATAAAAAAAATGTTAATGCTTACGTACAATTAATGCTAGAAACATGTTTCAACAAAACTGAAACATACAGATGATACGCGGTTATTATGCTAACTGTAAATCGTTTACTGCATGATGCAGCCTACCAACTGACACTGTAGTGCCAGAGATATGCCTGGATGACCAATAAGGCCAAGCCACAAATTAAAATAGTGTTAAATTGTTTCCCTAAGCTGTGTCCCGAAAAAGCACTATCTGCCTCACGACGTACTGTAAAATATTGGGAATTTTTGGTCGTACTCCCCATTTCGCCTCTTAACACCACAAGAAGATTCGATCTTCGCAATGTGACAGCTGGCACCGACTCCAAAAATAACTAATAAATGTAAAAATTTCGATGACAGTAATATAAAATATTGTCAATTTAGATTTACTTTCTCCTAAGCAAGGTATAAAGTTATTTTAAAATTTTTAGTGTTGTTTAAGGATGTTTTTATGTTTTTTTAAACAATTGTTTTATTGGTTTATAAATTTTATTTCACCTTTTTGATAATAGTAAACATGCTGCGCTTGATAGCAAACGAAAGAACTGATAAGTAGGAGTAAAATTAAAGTTATTGCATGTTCATAACTGTAAAATGATGAAAGTTATTAACAGATCTCGGGAATTGTATAAAATATTTTTTTTGTGGCTAAACTATCAAACCTACAAAAATTATTTTAAGGATTAATGCTTTTTAGAAGATGTTACTATTCTCAAAATTTTAGAAGGATAGGAATATTTTTAGTCCTCAAGGTTAAGAAATCTGATAAAATCTCAAGCTTGGGAACTAGCATTTGATCAATTATCAGACATTTCTCATTTGAAACTCAGAAGTCTTTGTCTTCCCACTGTCCACTTCTATAAATATTAGGCCAGAATTTTCCTCATCCTCTGGCAGTCGGCCGGGTACAGTTAAAGGAATAATGTATTAGGTTCTGTCGCAATGTAGACTCCTACAGTCAGCTAGCCAGTTTCATTTAGAGCACTATTATGCTACCATGTGTTGCGATCTAGAACTCACTCCGTTGCCCAGTGCACTCTCAGTCAGTCGGTCAGATGTAGTGAGAGCACAACTATGTTGCTTTGTGTTGTGATGTAGGCTCACTCAATTTCAATTTAGAAAGTAACTATGTAGTTTTGAAGTAGAGTTTTATGCCATGCGGTGCGTCAGTATAACTTAGGTGTTGGTCGTTGGTGAATAAGTTGAACCTTAGAAGTGTGTGATGAAATTCGAAATGCTCCCATGTGACAGTTAGTTGAACTTTGAACAATGGGCGTTGGTGTGGCTTGAATCGTTTAATCGAATTTGCAACTTTGTCTTTGGAAAATTTGTCTGATGCCATTACAGTTTTTGACTCTGCTATACTTTGAAGAATATAATGATTATTTACCAGCAATAAACTTGTGAACATTATTATTTATACCCTTTCCTTAGTTTGGGGTTTTGTTAAGTAAGTGGTTACCAATTTTATATAGCAAAGCTAGAGCTGAAATTATACATGGTTATCTACGGTCATAGTAGGGTCAGAAGGTTTTGCATAACTGCAGCGAGCTTTTGTTTCTCATATGTACTAGATATTTTGATATGGCAGTGGATGCTAACTTCTTCCAGGTTGCAAACTTATGTCTAGAGATTCTAAATTTAGTGTGGTTCAATCAGTTCTACTTAAAATTTTGTAGATTGAGGTTCTGAATTTATTTTCTCCCATTTCACTGTAGTATGGATTCATATTAGTGAATTATAAAATACACTGTTATCAACAGGTAACAACCATTTTTCAGATTCAAGGAAGGACTACAATTCAAAGGCAAGCGATATAAATTCATACAAGAAATGCAAGAAATGAATAAAATTTCTGCATCAGTAAAATTTTTTTTTTTAATGAATGGTAAGAAATTTCATGAAATGAAATCTTCATAGTGTTGTAAAAAGACAATGTTTCAACAGCTGGCTTTGCTGTCTTCATCAGGTGTACTGTTTCAGATGTAGCTAGTTGAAAACCACAGTCTAGACTGGCTTAGCATCTTGGCGAAAAGCAGACCCCAACTACTGATGCTTGCAAAACTGACCAACCCTAACTACATCTGAAGCTATACACCTGATGAAGACCAGTGTTGCCAACTCCTAGAAATTTGAGTCACTAGACTCAAGATCAAAAGTCGCTAGAAAGTCGCTAAAATTAATTCCACCAGTAGCCGATTGTTCAGTGTACAAAATGTTCGAGGATTCCCTGACCACATTTCTCTTTTGTTACTACTGGTAGAAATAATTCAGTTAAAAGTTAACACTTCAAAAAATAAGATGTAGTTGGACAGAAATAAATTTTATTATTACTTAATATTACGTATGTTTTTTGTCAACTCGAAGCAAAATTTAAATTAAAAAATTGAAAATTTCAAGTATAGATTGATGAGTTATCAAAAATATATTGTTCAATAGTCAGTGAATTCTGAATTTTTACTACAGAGCAAATGGTCTCATTCAGGTTTACTAAATGCCCTAAATGCCCTAAATGTTAAGCAGGTGCTGAGATCAAGGTTACTAAAATCCTAGTAACCTTGGTTGAGATTAGATTAGTATACCTTTGTATACATGTATTCTGTTTGTGTACCAAGTAGCGCAAATTTTTTTTCAAATTCAACATGAAGATTTTTACATTCAAATTTTATTTTAAAAAAGTTTACTTTTTTAGCTAAATCTTAAATTAGAAGATTTCCGAATTCACTCAAAAAAGTTTAACAAATAAAGTTTTAACAAATAAAAGTAAAACTTAGATTTAAAAAAAAATTGGATGTTTTGATTATAATATTTCTTGAACTAGCTAAAGCTAGAGCAAACACGAATGGAACTTTAATTAAATAAAGTTTGAATTTGGTGCGCAAGCGCGTTTGTCGTTTTCTATATATATCTCTTGGCACTGTATAATTCTGTATTGAGTTGACAAAAAATGTATCCATTATTTACTCTAGAACTGTTTTCAATTCTATTCCAAAAGTCGCCAGATTAGTCGCTATACCATTTTTTTGGTCACTAAGCCTTAAGAAAAAGTCGTCACTTCTAGCGACAAAGTCGCTAAATTGGCAACACTGATGAAGACAGCAGGGGCAGCTGTCAAAATGTTGTCTTTTTACAATAATATCTGTATGAGCTCTTGTGAAGATTTCATTTCATCAGTACACCAGGAAAGTCTCCACTCACAAGAATTTCATATAAGGAAGAGGATAATCAAATTATTTTCAAGAAAAATTTGATCAGGATAGATTCTATCAGACAATTTTTATGCTTATACTCTACTAGCTGATACCCACGACTTTGTATGCTTGGATTAAGAATGTCTTTGCTAGAACTGAATGTAGACAGCTGTTGGTAATGTAGGATTGGTCCCAAAAACACCGAGTTGGAATAATATGACAGAACAGCCATCATTGTAACATTCTACCGTTGAACCTATCTTATGAAGAGAATCAATTTCCAACTTATTTAAAAACAGAAAAACAAACGAAGGTGTGAGGATATGGGTGGAGGGTGTTTAAACTAAGGGCAGTTTTATTTCAGCTTGGTTTTCTCTTCTTTCTTCAGCATGAGCATCTTAATCTTGGATTCTAATAACTAAAGCTGCTTGTGCTATGCTAGAGCTACACCTTAGGCCAGTATGCCCACAAGACATTTCAAAAAAGGAGGCAAAATAAACTGGTGCCAGAAACATTTAATTAGACACGAGGTAATAGTACAGAGAAAATCGACATCTATACTAAATAATATGTTTTGTTTCTAAACAAAATTTATTAACAAAGCATACACTAAAATAATGCATGTGCAACTGATGTAACATTACATACTAACACATACATCCATCTTTCTGTCACCTTTCAATATGTTCTCAAAATTTCATGACTGCAACTTTTATACATACCGAAAAAAAAGTCCTGTGCCCTACCTACAGATATATTCCTTGTCAAATTCCATCATTATCAGTATAGCCATTTAGTTGTCAAAACATATAAAAAAGACAGAGACTTACTTCCGCATTTATAGTATTATTAGTGCAGATCACACACACTGACTGCAAGAGTAACAGCACCTGAGGGATCAATATAATGTAAAAAAGTATACACCTAAAGCATTGCTAAACTACCTACGATTTTTCTCACAGTGCACCCATAAATTTGTGGTATCTACAGTTTAACATGCAATCCAAACAAGAGATGGTGACTCATACGATCAAAAACAATTTTAAAAATCTTTTCTTAGATGGAGATTTGAACCAGAGACCATGCTCCGGATAGTAGTAAGCTAGTGCTTTAGCCACTGAACTACTAGACCAATACATGCAAAGGTAGTACAGAGACCTACACATCTTACGCGTCTGTCTATCACCATTCAGTAATTTTTTAAAATTATATGTCAACATGTATTATTTTTCAGCCAAATGTCGACCAGTATCTTTCTCCTTGTTTCAAAGGATAAATCTGCAAAGTTTCATTGAGATCGGATGAAAACTGTGGATTTGTATGAAGGATAAACAAACATGCATACATTCATCTTTATATATATATATATATATATATGCTGTAAATAATAAGATGAGCACATGGTGCAATATTTGAAATGGTTCACTGATCATATCACCTTTAATATCACTATCTAGTGAAGAGAAGTTTTTTTTAAATTAGTTACAGACTTTTAGGTAATGAAGATTTTTACTGTGCTATTACTAATATACCCCTCTGTAAGAGTTTTAAAATTTGCACCATGATGTTACAACTAGATAAATTATCACACAACAGGGAATAAATGTTTGTGTGCAATACAGGAAAATACAATTTCTTTCCGACTGGAGGTAATGTAGTTTATTAAAAACATCAGTCTAGATTTGGATACTTCCAATGTTGAAGTAGTTGTACTCATGTTTATTATTATTATTTGTGGATAAGCAAGCCCATTAGGAATACGCAAAGTACTCAGAAGCATTTTTTTCGCTTTCCTTTGTATTCATATTTCCTTCATACGCTTGCTGTGGGCTTTTTTTTTATCTCATCTGACCATGTTGTTCCTGGTCTTTTCTTAAATCTTTCCTCCCGGTAAACTTGCCACTTGTGAATTTTGGATTTAAATATGTATCTGTTTTCAATATCTTCTGGAACAATTCCTGCTAATTTGAGGTCTTTTTTGATTTCTCCAACCCATTTCAATGTATCCGATATTAATTTACTTCAGTTTTCATAGAATTCAACTATTTGTCTTGTCAGTCTGTTATGGTTAATTCTTTTGATGTGTCCATAAAATTTTAGTCAGCGTTTTCTAATATCACTGTGAATGTCTACATATTGTAAAATTTCCTTATTACTTTTGAGTCTGTACTGATCTCCTATGACTCTTGGGCCCAAAATTATTATTTTACACATTGTGATTTTTGGTGATTGCATTCTTTCTATGTACTGAATTCATACTTATGTTTCCCCATGTTTGTAAACTGAAGTGTATAATTTCTAAGTGAGCAAAAGTGGAGTATTAAAATGCTTTCAGGTGATATTAATATGGAAATGAACCATAAAATTCATGCCCTATTAATCAAAGCCGAAGGGAGATGTGTTCATTTGATCACCCACAGATAACAGGGCGACATTGCAGACAGACTGGAGTGGGGGAAGTAAAGGAAGAAGAGGGGTTACAACCCATCACAACCTATTTAACTATACCTACTGCCAACACCTATCCCATTGTAGACCATGCCACCTATATCATTTCCCAATTTATATACAAGCTCATGTGATGAGATAGTAATTTGGTACTAAAAGAGTAGAGTGGAAAGGCTAGTGCATATGAATTAATTGGTCATCAAACTGCCAGAGCATAATTGTAACAATAAGACTTAGTCTAGCGACAATGAGAGGGTTCGGTAGAAGGAGGCCCGGCAGTGAGCATATAGAGTCAGTGGAGACCGATCGGCGCATGATGTAGTAAGCATGCGAATTTGTGTATGTAGCTTAATGCACGTGGGACGGCAATTTAAGCTCCTGAAAAACAAGTAGAGTAACTTTACTGTTATAGTTAATAAGTAGGGAAGGTTTTAAGCAATTAGGAGTTGAACTGTTTAAGTGTAGCGCTGACTTAGATCGGGAAAACATATTGCTCAAGCCTGGGTCTACGTTATCGTAGTCGGATCTGTATCTTTGGCGACCAGTCTGTATTAGCCTTATCCACAGTCAAATTAAGTGATGTGTGTACTTTAGTAAGCGGTCATATCAGTTGAAGTTGGTGGTTGATTATGTACAATCAGCAGAAATAAACTTATGCATTCCAGTTTAACAAGAAACTACAACATTCATTAAACTAAATCCCAGCTCGCTTTTCCCGACACTCATATAACTCAATTCTTGCATGAGCCTCACCATGAAGCAATTATTCATCAGAATGAATCATCATGGACAAGAAATTTACTCCCAAAATCTATACCATATTGTTGCTAACTTTGCCAGCTCTCGCAACTCTCATGGTCTCAATAACTATTTTGTAGTTAGAGCAATCAGAGTATTCCCAGAAACCATATTCCCATTTGAACTCTGGAGGTGGTAATTGGCCTACCAATACATTCTGGTTACCAGACATTCCTCGGACCATGGGTGTATCCAGTGAAGGACAGGGGAGGGGGGAGGGGTTGCTGCTCCTCCCTAGAAGAAAAATCAAGTTGCTTCGACGAGTGAAGAACTGGCTCAGGTGCACTATGGGAGAGGAAAGATTGACGGGATTATACCTGATGAATGTGCATCAAAATTTCATGAAAATACACCGTGAGATATTAACAAAGAAAATTACTGAAAATTATTTTGGGAATCTGAGATGATTAATGTTTACATAAAAAACAATAATTGAGTTACGATCTTGGTAACTGCTTAGTAGGTTCTTGGATTACTATGTAAATCAAAATAAATATAGTTTTCTGAATAGGTTTGAGTTTTATTTTGTAAGAAATCGACATTTTTCAGTCCCCCACCTCACTTCCTCAAAAAAATATGAGTTCCCCCCCCCCCGCCCCTAATTCAGATGTTGTCTCTCCCCCCCCCCCCCCCCTAGTTCTGATCCTGGATATACCCTTACCTTGGACTCATTCCCAGATAATATTAACCTTCTTCAGCCCTTTACTATTATATAATTTCAAAATTTAGTTTTACTTTGGGTTTATATTTATCTTTTCTAAATAAGTTTATGCTTTATTTACATTTCCCTCATTTGATTTGATTTTCATTAATTTCCTTCTGTGATTAAAATTCCCTTGAACTTTTTTGAACATTGACTTTTTATCAATGAGTTCAGGCATATGATTCTATTTTCTTGAAGAAGTGCATACACGAATATATTGTGTATTTTGTGTTGGTGGAGCATTTCTTGTTGCTGCTGCCTTCCTTCCTTTAACCTTGGTGAATGGTATATATATTTTACCCTTTCTTATCCATATTATTTCTAGGAGTCAATCATTAGGCCAACATATCAACATTAGAAAACATTATTTGTATTTTGGAATTAGAATGTAAAAGCACCTGCAGTTATGGCGATTTTTTTTTTTGCTCATCTGATTGAGAAATATAAACATGGTAATCTTAAAAACAGTGGCTGCAGAAAAATTTCCTGAAAACTTAATTTACTTGATTTGAATTAAATAGCAGATTGTTGGCAATTTAATCTGATTTTCTATAAGCTTTTTCTTTTGGAGCACAAAATAAGTGAAAAATACACAAAATAATCAGTTTTTTCCAACATTTTGATAAAAGATTTTAGACCTTTTACTTCAATCTCTATATACAAAAAAGGTAAGAACATTACACACAACAAATGAGTTAACTAATGTGTCATATGTCTGTTCAGTTTGTAGAGCAGTTCCAGACGTGAACCAATGTGCAGATACAATTCCTACAACTGATATTGACTCTAACTGGGAGGCATCCATATTAGAGGACTCCTCTGCCGGTCTTCCAGGAGGGCTTCACAAAGCACAGGATGCAACTTCAGTGAGTAGAGCTGTTATTGGTATGATGCGCAGTTCAAATTTTCAGTATTTAATTGATTTTGGGGTAATAGTACAAATTACATATGGAATTATCTAGAAAAATGTCACTATTTTTGGAGGTAAAACAATAGATCATTATGCTCAATACATTCGAACTATATGTCCCTATTCTTAATAATTTTCAAGATAAAGCCATTTTATTGTATATTTATTTTTTGCTTGATTGCAACTACATTTTCTGTGATTTTGTTCATGAGCATAGATAAAAAGAAAAAAAGTTAGCAAATGCCTTGAATCTTTACACACTTTTTGACCATTACAATTTAGATGTACAATCATTGCAACCAAAGTACGTTGGAGGAAGAAGTATTTTAAAGAATCCAAATGATAAAAGTTCTTTACATATTTCTCAAAGCATTTAAGCAGAAACTACCTTGTCTGTCTACCAAAGCAAAACCTGTTTCTGCAACTATTCAACTTTTCTGTGCCTCTTTATTTTTTTTTTTAAATCTGCTGCCTTCATAAGCAAGCTTTCAACTTTAAGCATGTACCATTATGGATTATACCATTCTATTATTGTTCTCACCAGTACACATCTATTAACACCTTCGCTGCATGTGAACTGATGCCACAGGTTAACAGTCCCTTTTCTTTTAAATGGTCATTGCTAATCTTTCAGGTACATTCTAAAAGATTCCTTTAAAGCTTATTCAAATCTGTAATAATTCATCTTTTTCCTGTTATGTTTATCTTTTATTTAACAATTACAATTCTGGCTTTATGATTGCTTGTTCCAGTAATAATTAAAACAACTTCAAAAAAGTTTTTATTTTTTTTTATTTTTTTAGAAATGTAAGAACGAAATTGTTTTGATTATTGTTAATATACAATGATGGTTTTGTAACCGTCTGTTCAGTATGATAATATTGAGAACAATTTCAGTTGCTGTTTTATCCCTGCTATCCATTTCGTGAACACAAATAATTCAGTCGACATACAACTGGTTGAAATCAAATCCTAGTATTATCAGATAATTCAGAACTCATTGGACTGTGTGCTCTATGCTCTATGCGCTCCTAAACCGTTCATCCGATTATGGTGAAACTTTGGTGAGTTGTCTATAGTGTTTCAGAGATGGTTCCTAAGAAATAAAATTTCCAAAAAACCACCTCCTCCTCCCCATAACACCCCATAATTTAAACAACCCAACAGATTTTGTCCGATTTCCACCAAAATTTGCACACGTATACTTAAAAACAAATTAAAAAATATTGCCTATATATGTTTTCCAAAAACTAAACCCCTCAACCCCTTCACATCCCCATAATTTACACAAACCCACAGATTTTGTCAGATTTCGATGGAAAATTGCACACCTATACAATTAAATTTACATAAAAATACTGCCTATATATAAAGCATTTATAAACAATCTTGTGTATGGCCAAGTCCATTGTTGGATGTACTCTGTTTAGTGGCTAAAGCGTGGTCTTCCCCATGTGCACATATTAGTTTGGTTAGTTGACAAATTAAAACCAGATGAAATTGATTCCATAATTTCAGCTGAGATTCCCGATGAAATAGTTGACCCAAAATTGCATGCAGTAGTGACTAAACACATGATACATGGACCTTGCGGAGTTTTAAATAACAACTCACCCAGTATGGTCGACGGCAAGTGCTCCAAGCGATACCCGAGAGACGTGATTGCTGAAACCATCACGGGAAATGACCATTACCCATTGTATCGTTGACAATCAGTTGCAGATGGTGGGCGACCGGTAGTTATGAAGGTAAAAAGTCAAGATTTTGAAGTTGACTATCGTTGGATTGTGTCGTACTCGCCATTATTGTTAAAAGCTTTTGAAGCTCACATCAATGAGTAATATTGTAACTCCATCAAGTCAGTAAAGTACATATGTAAATATTCAGGGGTGGAACAGGGAGGGGGGGAGGGAAGGGTGCAGGGCGAATCAAGGGCCGCCCCCCCCCCCACAAAAAAGTATGTAGGTCCACCTCCGACATTGTGATTTTGGAGACCTTTTCTTTTTAGCTCTACGGATTCAACGCCTGCGGAGACTGTAATAACTACCCTTTGACCGACTCAAGCCACCCTTGAAGGCAAGCTCCCCCAAACCAAAATTCACTCAAACCAAGCCCCCTCTCCCAAATCAAAGTCCGCTCAAGCCACTCCCAAACTAAAATCCTGGATCCGCCCCTGTAAATATGTTAACAAAGGTAGCGACATGGCCATCTTCACTGTAACAAATGCAAATGATGAAGTATCTCAGTACCAGATGGGTCGCTATATAAGAAGCAACGAAGCTATTTGGCGTATATTTTCATTTGCGATCCACGAAAGACACCCTACAGTAGTCCATTTGGCAGTTCATCTAGAAAATGGACAACGAGTGTATTTCAATCATGAGAACACGGCGGATAGGGCGGCACGTCCACCATCGACCACATTAACAAGTTTCTTCTCAGTTTGTCAAACAGATGTTTTCGCACGCACTTTGCTGTATGCTGATATGCCACGCTATTACACTTGGAACGCATCATCGAAATCGTTTCAGCATCGGAAACAAGGAACACCAGTTGAAGGACACCCAAATGTATTTGCCTCAGATGCTCTTTATGTCACATCTACACAGCTCATTCAATTAACGATGAATGTTATTATCTTCAATTGTTGTTAGTGAATGTTCATGGTCCAACATCGTTTCAACAACTGAGAACAGTCGATGGACATCTGTGTGCGACATACCGTAAGGCGTGTTAACTACTAGAATTGCTCGAGAATGATTCACATTTCGATAATAAGCTCAAGGAATCCGTCATATCTTCATCACCTCATCAAATTCGCCCATTGTTTGCGATTATAATATTTACATGTTTCCCCTCGAATCCGAAAGATTTGTGGATGAAATATAGTGATGACATGTCTGAGAATGTGTTGCATCATGTGCGTTGGAAAACTTAGAATCCTATACTACAGAAATTTAGAATGAGACATTAATCATGATGGAAGATATGTGTTTATTGGTGACAAATAAAGTATTGTCATGTTTGGGCATGACATCACCCAATCGTCCTAAGCGCGATGCATTTAACCACAAGATACAAAGAGAACAACAGTACGATACTGAAGTATTGACCGAAAAAGTTCGTTCAAATGTTCCGCAATTGAATGACCAACAACGAATTATGTACGATACTTTGATTAAAGCTGTGAACAGTGGATCTGATGGAATTTACTTCCTTTATGCTCCCGGGGGGACTGGGAAAATGTTCCTAATTTCATTGCTGTTGCCAAAGATCAGATCACAAAATGAAGTAGCCTTAGCGTTGGCTTCATCTGGAATAGCTGCAACATAGTTAGAAGGTGGACGAACTGCACATTCTGCCTTGAAATTACTATTAAACATGCAATTCCATGAAGCACCAGTTTACAACATCACTAAAAACAGCGCAATGGCGAATATTCTACAGATATGCAAATTGATCGTTTGGGATGAATGTACGATGGCCCACAAGAGGTCACTGGAGGCACTGGACGGAATGTTAAAAGATCTTCGTGACTACCAAAACATTTTTGGCGGAGCGATGATTCTGTTGTCAGGTGACTCTTCCAATTATTCCCCGATCAACTGACGAACTAAAAACATGCCTAAAATCAACTAATTTGTGGCAGAATGTTTGTGTTTTCGAAGCAGTCATTAGATATTGCAAATGGTAAAGTCGTAGTTGACACCTCGACCGGATTAATTACACTACCCACGCATTTCTGTCACTTCACCGACTCAAAAGAGGAGCTTATTCAACATGTTTTTACGGACATAGAGGAACAGTTCAGTAACCATAATTGGCTGAGTGAACGAGCAATACTGGTGGCCAAAAATAAAGATGTCAATGATCTCAATGCAACCCAGGAGAGTTGTTTTCTTACAAATCAGTTGATAGAGTTACAAACCAGGATGATTTCATAAACTACCCCGGACAAATCAAACCATCTAGACAGACGCGGGCCTCAGTTTTAAAACAAGACCACTCGCTGACCGAAGATGCAGTTCTGCCCTGGAAGAAGACCCCAGAATGAGGGTCGAAACGTCGGTTTCAAGAAACATGAAGCGGCGCCACCCGGACAGCCAAGAATCAACAACCCCACAGAGTTTTTAAATTCACTGGAATTGCCTGGACTACCACATCACAATTTTCAATTAAAAGTAGGATCAGTTGTGATTATACTGTGTAACCTTAATCAACCTTGACTGTGCAATGGAAGGAGACTGGTTGTGAAAAAGCTAATGAATAATGTGATCGAAACCAAGATCATCAAGGGGAAATACAAAAGAGAGGATGTCTTGATCCCGCGTATTCCGATGATTCCAACAGATTTGCCATTTGATTTTAAGCGTCTACAATTTCCCGTGCGTCTGGCCTTTGTGATGACCATAAATAAATCACAAAGTCAGTCATTGCAAGTTTTCGGAATCAACTTGGAATTTCCCTGTTTCGCGCATGGACAGTTATAAGTCGCATGCTAGCACGACGGAAAACCATCATCTTTATATATTTACGCACCGCAAAAAATATAGGTCATCAGAAAGCTTTAAATTGATTAAGTGTATAACTGTGTTGCAATTAATGTAGACAAAAATTTTGTATTCATTTGAATTGTTAGCAAATTTCGTTTAGTGACCGATCGAAATTAAAACAGTGTAAGATATAGTATAGTGAATGTGTGTGAGGGTGTGAGTGTGGGTGTATGTGAAATGTATATGTGGTGTTTTTACTAAAATATAGCCGTCAAAATTAAAATTATTATTGTTTTACATTCGTCACAACGTAACAAAATGTTATAACAACTAGGACATGAACATCGGTTGTCCTGCCGCTCAATCCACTTTTTTCAAAACGGGCAATACATATTATATTAGACACCAAAAAAAATTTATAGGCACCTTATTGGTTGAAATAAGTGTCTGTAGTAGAACAACTGCATAAACCATGACGTGCACAAAAGAGACTCTATTGTACAGTCATGAAAATAAAGAGTTTTTGATAGGTGTTGCCATCTCAATACATAATACATATATGATGTAGGTGAAACGAAGTTCACCGGGTCATCTAGTGTTTATATAAAAAAAGAGAAGATAGATATAAGATCGGACAAGCTTCATAGAAACCGTTGGTGTGTTCGCTTTGAATTTTAAGTTGCTGAAAGAACTTGTAAACATTCGGATAATTAAGGATATTATTACATGATAATAAAAAAGGAATTAAGTCATATAAGTTTATTATTTATTTGAAGTATGAAGAATGAGTTGAATAAACAGTAAGCTGAAGATTCACTCATTCATGAGTTAAAGACGATCGTAAATGCTAGTTAAAAAATAAAAAAAAGGTAGAATATCTAAATTAAACATTAAAGGGAGTATCGTCATAGAAAATACGACAACAATAAATAAATAAAATGCGACACAGTGAATTTTAAGTGTAGATCTCGGTGGTCGCCCTATTTTCTAAAAAAAATATACAAGTCTTGCACTGTTTCGAAAAAAAATTGTATTTCCATCACCATCAATTATTAACGAATTTAAATTATGTCTGGCACAATGTACTAATCAACAACCACGTGAGTGATTACATACTTCTTTACCAAATACAGGTATTCATTTATGTTTGTATACTGAAATAATTTGAAACAAAGAATAATGTAGAAAATTTCATGCTTTATTAAGTATTAGCATTTAACCCCTATAGGTATCAAATTGCAATGCTGTAAAGAAACTATTAACAGAGTTATAGAAAATTTAATAAAATGGTAATTTTAGAACTCTCTCTTCCTACCAAGACTCTTAATGAACTTTCTTTACTTGCACCAGTTATATAAGAATTTATGTTTGTCCTACGATGGGAATCTGGTTGTAAATTTTTAAGTGACACTGGTATATTAATTCTATTCATTCTATGTGATTTCCTCTCATGAGTTTGTTTTCCTTGATGGTGGTGCATAATCATTATAGTCCACCCACAGAATTAGAGAAATAATACCAAAAATTAGATATTTGTTTCTAAGAGGTGATTTTAGTTCTGTTGGAAGATAATTATTTTCGAAACATGTATGCAGTTTGAAAAAGGACAGATGATGTGATTTCATCATACAAACCTGAGTAGCTACTTTTCACAAGGGGAGGCCACCAACTGTAAAATTCAGATTCGATTCATACTTTGGGTAATTAAAGCTCATAACCAGAGGTGTAATGTGACAAAGCAGTGTGCTTCTTCGCTGTTGTCAAGAAAATTGGCATTGAAATATTCTGATGCATTCAAATGCTCCCTATGTTAGGAAACTATCTAGGTGACTGTGGCACAACAAATAAGCTCTCTGCCTCATAAGCCCCTCATTGCCAGATAGAATTTCATAACTGCCAACTAATTTTTTTTTTTTTTTAAATAGGAGATGACGAGATGCTTCAACGCGCTAAAATGTTACTAAAGTGCACTCCTCTCATCCAGTCTTATTTCACTGAGCAAGACCTCGACATCAGTTCCAGACAAGACTGTATAAAAAATCCAATTGGGACAAGGAATACTACGTTTGTGGACTAGGAGTTCACTTAGGTTAGGAGGACTGTTGAAACAAGTTTTGGGAGGGACAAGGAGGGTTTCGGGAAGACTGGATCTCATTTCTGGGCAGGTTTTCAGAAAATCATAACAGTGCTGGAGGATTATGTATATGGATTTGAGACATGACATATATATGTGGGTGCGCTGACTTCCCCGGTTGTTGTTGAAGTTATCTTAGTTGTCCGGGTTAAACCGCATCAATTTATCAAAACCTAACATTTCAGCCATCATTTTGCGGCCTTCTTCAGAGGACTGTCGAGGCTGGGAACGCTGTCACCTATATATAGCTCCCGGAAAGCGCACTAACCGTTTGGGGTGACGTCACTCAAGCTACTGCCGCCAGCATGGCCTGTCCAATGGGGGCTTGCGTCCCACGTTTTCCTACGCAAGCATGACCATATTTGGTCAAGTTGTAGCCCACCATCCGTGTTCATATTATTTGGTCTCTTTTTAATTTCCAGCGCTTCTCTGATGTGCCTGGGCCACCATCTGCTTTCATGAACCACTAGTGTCACTAAATAAAATAGCATGCCCACTGTCGGCCGAATGTTGTGCTCCAGTTGATTTGCTGACATCATTATTTTTAAGATGTCTTATGTGTTCACACAACCTTTCCTTGACCGTCCGACCTGTCTCACCGATATACACTTGCCCACAGCTAAAATGTATCTGGTACATGCCCGATGCCCGCAGTTTCGCCCTCCTGTCTTTGACCTTTATGAGCACATCAGAGATCTTCCTAGGTGCTCTGTATAAAGGCAGAGGCACTATTGCAAGATGGAATGTATGGAAAGCTGCCAACAAACTCTCTCCAGAAAATTCGGTGTAACGTTGCAACAAAAATACGAGAAGCAACCTCAATAAAACAGGAGGTCAAAAGAAAATTAACTATGTCAAATCATCTGACACCATGACTGTATTGCCTTTGCAAGACACATAAGGATGGGGTGCTGTTACAGCCAATTGTCAGCGCATTTCAGTCTCCAACTCATCCGCTGGCAAGATATCTGGCAGATTAGTTAAAGATTCTGACTAACTCTACTTTTACAATTCAGAATTCTTCTGATTTTATAAATACGATCAAGGCCAGACACCTGGAAGACAATGACATACTAGTAAGCTTCGACATCACATCACTGTTTACAAATGTGCCAACTGACGAAACCATCAGCATCATCAGGGAACGACTAGAAAATCTCTGTCTGCTGAAAGAATGGGTGTCACTAACTGAATTCTGCCTTAGGACTACTTTCTTTCAATACAAGGATGAAATCTACCAGCAGAATGAAGGAGCAGCAATGGGTTGCCCACTGTCTCCTATCGTGGCTGATGTGTATATGGAGGCATTTGAGGCTAAGGTGGTCCGTAATCACTATCTAAAACCTTCTCTATGGCTGTGTTACGTGGACGACACATTTGTAATCTGCCCATATGGGTGAGAATCGCTTTAGGCCTTCTTCCAACACTTAAACCGTGCCCACGACAAAATTAAGTTCACCAAGGAAGTTGAGGTGGACAAACAACTTCCCTTTATGGATGTGATAGTGAGGCTGAAGGAAGATGGATCCGTGGGCCACGGAGTTTATCGCAAGCCCACACACACAAATCACTATTTACATTCAGCCTCTCACCACCATCCAGCAGTGAAACGCGGAATTTTGAAAACTTTAAGTGTTTGTGCTTCCACAGCAAGTGACGATGCGAACATAGCCACGGAAAAAGAAATTTTGCAGGAGATGTTTCTGGCCAACAGCTACAGCCTTAACGATATTATTAAGGCCATCACAAGGCTTGAACCTCAAACACTACCTTGTGATCCAGCACTGGAAGTTAAAGCCAGAAGACAAACAGACGGACCCATGGCAGTATTACTATAGATTCAGGGCGTGACAGATAAAATTGGCCATCTTCTAAAGAAGAAAAATATCTGCCCAATATACAGAGCACCTAGGAAGATGTCTGATGTGCTCATAAAGGTCAAAGACAGGAGGGCGAAACAGCAGGCATCGGGCATCTACCAAATACATTTTAGCTGTGGGCAAGTGTATATCGGCAAGACGGGTCGGACGGTCAAGGAAAGGTTATGTGAACACATAAGACATCTTAAAAATAACGACGTCAGCAAATCAGCTGTAGAACAACATTCAGCCGACAGTGGGCATGCTATTTTATTTAGTGACACTAGTGTACTGGTTCATGAAAGCAGATGGTGGCCCAGGCATATCAGAGAAGCGCTGGAAATTAAAAAGAGACCAAATAATATGAACACGGAAGGCGGGCTACAACTTGACCAAATATGGTCACGCTTGCTTAGGAAAACGTGGGACGCAAGCCTCCATTGGACAGGCCACGCTGGCGGCGGTAGCTTGAGTGATGTCACTCCAAACGGTTAGCACGCTTTCCGGGAGCTATATATAGGTGACAGCGTTCCTAGCCTCGACAGTCTTCTGAAGAAGGCTTTTGGAAGCTAATATTATGCAAAGCTGTTCACAATGGAGGTTATAACTGCTATAATACATAATGTAAAGATAGGAAGGTCGAGGCAGTTAAGACTTCCATTTTTATTTGGAATTGCAGATAAAAAGCAAAACATTGTTTTTTGAAATTACTACATAATTTTTTGTTAACTTCCAATATTCTGCAATAATTAAGAAGGAAAAACACCCTAGTCTGAAACTGAATAAATAGAATGACAATTCTTCTTAAGATTCTCCAAGAACCAAAAGTCATTGCTCTCTAAAGACACCACCCATCCAAGTTAGAAATGTGAAACTAAATTATTTCTGCAATATCCAGTGCCAGGAGAAAGAATGATATGTAATTGCACCAGTAGTAACCAGGTTAGTCCACTGTATCTCTGATTCTGAACTGTTCACAATATGAATAAGCTGAATGATGATAAGAATCAATTATGGTAGATGTGCAATAAACAGAATATCTGTCACATATCATAACAGTACAGTTTGAATGCATTAACTTGGCATTTCATTACATTCTTAGTTTTGATTGACTGAATTTTAAACATAGAGGGTTTCTTATTTTTGATATACATTTTGTGATACATTGCTACTAAAGAGTATGCTTTCAAACCTGAATTGTTTTATTTTTTATTTTTATTTTTGCTATATATTAAATAAATGTACTAAATCAATCTAGTACTTTCTACTAGTAAGTTTGACAAAATGGATAGTCAAATGTTAAAAATGAAGTGGAAATAATCAAAGGAATTACATGTATAAGTAAGCTAAATGTGTGAGCATAAAATGATTTTAGGGGATAGAATTAAATTAATGGCAGACATCATCATGCAGGACAGCTTCTAGCCTCTTACAGGGTGTGTTGGGGACTCAGTCCCCTCCAACATCTTTGATCTGTCTGCCATTCCTTCTCTTCTGCTACTGTACACTTTGCTCAAATCTATATTTAAAATTATTATTTATCTGTGCCATTTTTTCACCATTCGTCCTCTTCTTGTCTCTCTACTACTGTAGCCTTATCCTTTCAATTATTTTTTTATATTCAGGTTCCTTCTTACCAGCTTTCTTTCTTTTCATATACAGACCTATTGCATCAATCCTGTTCCTCTGATACATGATCTCTGTGGCCTGAATTCTATGAATGTGCATTTCTTTCATCATTCAAGCAACTTAACCATGGATGCTGTAAAATAAAGTATATGCATGTATTATTTTTATATATCTAATCAATTATTTACCCTGTTATAAAACTGTAAAAAATACAATTTTGATGGAAATATTAAAATTTAACTTAAAAAAAAATTCTATCTGCAATCCAGTTCTGATGATTTAAATGCTGCCAGTTTGGCACGCTTAAACTGTGGCATCATTGTACATGACAACATTGGTGTCTTCTATATTGTGGAGGGTTATATCTCAAAATTTTATGTTTTAACCCTTTGACTGCTGTAGACGCGTTAACGCGCGTGGCTACTACTGCGCCCAGGTGCTCCAGACGTGTATACACGCGCCCCCTTGTCGCTCTGTCTCTGCTCCAGACGTGTATACACGCGCCGCCTCGCCGCCCTGTCTGTACTCCAGACGTGTTAACACGCTAGCCTCTTAGCGGCCTGGCTATGAAGCCATATTTCCACCCAGGGTGGTTAGTTGTTTTCCTCATTCGGCCCTTGAGCATTGGCAGCTGCGATCTAATTTGTGTTGCTCTTTTCCTTTTAGTTTTCGCTGAGAAAATGGCATACAGTCATTATTTTTTTTAACTGCTTAACGTCTCTTAACAGCGAGGTTTTTAGAGATGTTAAAGAATGGGGGGCAAGGAATGGTAAGGAATTCGGCTATGGCCTTTTGAAGGAAGCATCCCGGCATTCACCTGGAGTGATTTGGGGAAACCATGGAAAACCCAAATCTGGATGCCTAGACGGGGATTTGAACCATCGTCCTCCCGAATACGCCGTCGTGTTTGTACCGCGGAAGAAATCATGGAGATTATTACTAGAAGTGACAGTGAATATAATCACTTTAATATAGATGACAGTGATAACCCTTCGACAGGATCTCGATGTAATTTTCCTAAGCTGTGTACATCAGCTAGTGGAAAATGACCATTTTTCAGAGTTTGAAGCTACAGATTGTTCGAGCGAAATGTGTGGAAAAAGAGAATGCTTTAGTGACGTGTTTGACAGCATGTGCTTGTCGATTAAGCTGCAGGACACAAGTGTGGATTACGTTAACATTCCAGCAGTTTGTCATTTTTCCTGATATTTCTAACGGAATATCATATGATATCTAATGCTGATGAGACCAACAGATACGCGAGAATCAATTCACACTATATTTTCACTATGAAGTGGTTTAAAAACTTTAGATGTTATATTAACTGTATTTATTTTGTATCTGCGGTTTCAAATCGCAGAGCGACAGCAGAAGAACTCCACACACACCGCTCCAGATGTATTCAGCACACAGCGGTCCGGTCTAATGCGGCATTCCAGCGCAGGTAAACAGCTTAGGCGTAAACAAAGCCGCACTCAGCGAGGGCTCGGCCGGCCGAACCGTAGCAGTTAAAGGGTTAATAACTAATTTCGATATGGAAGGAGGTCTAAAATCATTTTTAAATACTATATTGTACCTACGTGTAAAAATACACCTCATAAAGTAAATTTTTATGTTCCACAAGATGGGAATGAAATAAAAAAGTGGTGTGTAGCTATGAGAAGACATAAAGAATCTGCAACTAGTTGATTATATTGTTGTTAAGATCATTTTAATGTATGTATATAATGTTTAATGTCATTATGTTAAATTTGTTATAATACATAACAATTCATTACATATTCAAACTCCAATGATAACCTAGTTTACAAAAGCTTAATAGGTATATTTTTTTTTTTTAAATCTTCTGAATATATTTTGAAAGAGATATGTCTACCTGAAATCTTGACTTTAAGAGGCCACATCATTTAATGACTGTAATGGATGATAATGATATGTGTGTAGTACCAATGTCTCTTCAAATGAGCCTAAAAAAAATATCCAGATGTGTTTTAATTACAAACTTTGGCATATATTACCCAGAGACAGCGTGATGTAGGTGGTAAGGTGTCCACTCTCCAATTTTCTAAACTGGGTACTGGGTTTAAATCACCGCAGTCTCAGATATTTCTATTTATTTTTATATGCAGTAATTGATGAGCATGAATTTTTTATTTCAAGTTTAAAACAAATCTCATTACTCCTAACAGAAACAGCAAATTCAATTTCAGCCAATCTCTTGTTAATATTGTAATTTGGTTAGCAGGCAAATCTGTTTTCTTCATGTACATTATTTTATTTCGAATCATTTACATCCAACCACATCGGCAGGAATTAAACATATCAATCATCGAAAAAAGGATAAGATCAATCTTCTCGATGTTATGTATTACATTTAAAATACTTCTTGATAACATACAAGTAAAGAAAAGACAAAAATAAAATAAAGTAAAAACTAATATCTATTTCAACTAAAAAAACACCAAAATAATAAACTAATTAAGAAAACATGGAAAAATTATGTAACAATGTAGACTTTCCTGGTGTATGCTTGCACTGAAGTCCTCAGGTGTGTACATTCAGATTGTGTTGTGAAAACAGAATCTGGCAGTATCCCCTTGATGACTTCATTTTGAATCAACGATTTTCTTGAAAAAATGCTTTTCTGCCACTTTATTAGATTAATAGCTTCAAAGCTTGTCAAAAATAATGGGCTGAATGGTAACTGTTATTAACTTAGTAAAATTGTTATAAAACAATGTGCAATGTAATTATTTGTTTCTTACTTGTAACAAAAACTATCAGTTGTCACTCTGGTCCAGGGTGTATTTAAACTTTATCAGAAACTCCTCTAATATACCAGGCTTATATTTCATTGTTGGTTACTCCAGTGTGTCCCTTGATTCACATTAGATGTATCTAATATGTAGCTATTGATCAAAAAGGGAAAGAAAATTATTAATTAAAATGTCTAACACCTAATTACCTTACAGCTTTCACTCCTCCGACAGCAGTGACTGTAGAATCTGGATTTTATGTAAAATACATTTTCATCATGAAAACAACATTGTTTGGGAGATAATTTTACAAACCACTTCCATTCATTTTTTACTGTAAGAGTATTCTCACAAGAATACAATATTTCACCAATTATGATTATAAATTACCATAAAACTTAAACAATCATAAAATTATAAAAATGCCCAGTAACTATGCCTTCATTTACAATATCAGTATGTACTTTGAGGTCACAATCTGATTCGACAAAATGTCATGTTTCTGCAAAGTTACATTTCCCTTGATTTTGATTAGTTAAAATCAGTAGATAACAAGTGAATCAATAGAGGGGGGGGGGACCTTGTATTGGTAATCTTACAGTATAAAGCTTTCAAATAAAAGTACTAGATGTATATTAGAATTTCATGCATATCCATATTATTCATAAGGAATGTATCCATACTGTTCTTGTCTATATGGCACTAGTATCATTGATCTTCGAAAACAACTGAGTCAACTCAAATTTTGATTTCCTGTAGAGATATTATCATATTACAAATACTAAGCAATAAAATAATATTTTACTTTTTTCTCACACTTTTTCCTGTAGATTTTAGACTTTTACAGTTTTCTAGTATGTTTGTCACAGTTTTAATGATGTGAATTATATGTCAAAATTGGCAATAGGTAAGACCTTAATAATTTCCTTTGAACTTCTGTGACACTGCCCATTCCATATCAGTCTTCTGATATTGCTGTAGAATTCTTGGGGTCATTCATTTATTTGTTTCTGATTTATTCCATTATCTTCTAGCACAGTCCCCACATACTTGAACTCTTCTATAAGTATCTCAACTTAGCAGATGACTTTCTGATCAGCCCTATCTTTCTTCTAAGTAGTAATTACCACTACACTATTTTTTCCGATAATTGCATTATGCAAGATTTTACTACTTCCTTCCAGACGTCCAGCTGTTTTTGCCCTTGTACCTCACAGTTTCCCCATACCTTTACACCATGACTTTCATGTTTTTCCTCCCCAATCTCACTTGCTACCCTCTATATCATTTCATCTATGGCAACAATTGAATAGAACTGGGGAGAGAACATTTCTATGCTGTAACCCAATGTCTAAACCCATACCGAACTCTACGTAGTGGGAGACGAGTAACAGTGTGATGTGGGGGTAGCCAGTAGAGGTGAAGTACAGTGGGGAACTATTGTTATGTGGTACCACTGCAGTAGCTATGAAAGCCCTAGAGGAAAACCTGTAAAATCAATTGCTGATAGGGCTTTGTTGACTTTTTTTTTTAATGATGGCTTTACACCTCGTCGAAATCTAAGACATTTGTAGTAAAAAAGAACTGAATATCTAATAACACCTGTAACAGTGTGATGTGGGGGTAGCCAGTAGAGGTGAAGTACAGTGGGGAACTATTGTTATGTGGTACCACTGCAGTAGCTATGAAAGCCCTAGAGGAAAACCTGTAAAATCAATTGCTGATAGGGCTTTGTTGACTTTTTTTTTTTAATGATGGCTTTACACCTCGTCGAAATCTAAGACATTTGTAGTAAAAAAGAACTGAATATCTAATAACACCTTTTAAACTTTCTAAGTTATGATATTGAAAAAGCACCAAAAAATAAGATGTGGGGGGGGGGGGTCTTAATGTTGAATACTTTTTAACTTTGTGTGTGCCTTTTTTATTTCATAGTTTCCACAAATAACTGCTTGTATATTTGTACATCAAACTATTAATAACACAAGTTCAGGAAATGAAGAATTAAGTTTGTGTTTTTTATTTAATTTCTATTTTGAAATTAAGGAGCAAAAAATTCTTTGGTAAAATTTCTTGCAAATATATATATATTTTTTTTTAAAAGAAACTTTATATAGTTATATTGTACTTCAAGCCAAAATAAATAAATGAATATGATCCATTAATGGCTGTTTAAGATTAACATTTAAATAAAATGTCAGAGGTCTTTCAGCTTCCTGATACAGAGACATTAATGTTCCGGGATGGACGTCGACGTATTGACCTCATTCTGGTATATGAAGAAGAGGAGCTTGGTGTCATGACAGAGGCTGAGATGTTGCGCAGAGAAAGGAGGCATGTATTTCAAGAAAATCTAGTAGCAGCTGGCTTGGAACTAGAACTTGAAGGAAAAGAAGTGAGTATTACATGATGACTGTAAAGAAATAATAAAAAAAATTATTAGAGAAATATAAATTCTAAAACATAAAAAATATTTATATAAATACTTACACAACTAATATCTATAGATTCTTCTTATGAGTTAACACAAAACTTGGCCAAAACCATGTTGTCAATCTGAAAACCAGTTTCTTTCCTCACAGATATTTCTGCATATAAATCTCCCCATCCCCTCCTTTATAAACTGGTACTACTATCACTATTTTCCAATCCTTTGGTAACCAACAAGACTCCAAACTCATTTTAAATAAAATTTCAAGGTAAGGTACAATATCGTATCCCACAATCTTTAATAAATATGTAGTATTATTATCTACACCAGCCCCTTTATGTTTTTGTAGCTTTCTGAGATCCTTCACAGTTTCCTGAGAATTTATTTCGAATTTTGTGGATTCCTTATTTTTATTTTTAGGTAAACTCTCCTCTGATTCATTACCTCCCATCACAGGATGATTATACATAATTGTATCACTAAACAAGTCACTCAATATCTCTGCAATTTTAAAATCATCAGTGACTTCACCTCCATTCTTATCTACAATAGTCTGAATACCTTCCCCTCAGTTTTCTAATATAGCCATAAAAGTTTCTGGGTGCATTGTTCATTGGTCTTCCTGCACCAAACATATTCTTCATAAACCCATCGTTTGCTTCTATCTTTGCTCTGATTAATTGCTTGTTTTGTAGTTTTAAGTATTCACTACTGCCATTCTGTCACTTAACTCTGTTGTGTTCCTGTCACACTAGCCTCTTTACTCTTTTCACTTCCCTGTTATGGTATGTAGGTTCTGTACTTATATTTATTTTCTGCTTTGGAATAAACATTTCCTCGCCCTTTTTTTACTATCTCCTTAAAAAATTTCAATTTTGCATCCATTGTACTTGTGCAATCCTTCCATTTGCTGAACCTTTTCCTGAAATATCTCTTATTCTAAAGTCTGTCCCTTTTTGTAACTCTGCCTTTTTCCTATTTTGGTCACTGGTTACTGAATCCCCTAATATCCATCAGATCCATCAGTACTGCACAGTGATCACTTATTCCATCAGTTACTTGACACCCTATGAGATTTCCATCAGGTTTTATTAGAAAGATATCCAACATGTTTGGTCCCCTCGTATTTTGCTCTACCACTTGTGTAAAACGTCCTTCTCTTATTAAGGTATTTGCAATTCTCTGTTCCCTTGTGTTTTTTATTTTATTTCCCAACCAGTAGACACCTGGTAAATTCAAATCCCCACCAATAATAATGATTCTACACTCACCTTTTAACAGCGAATGTGAATTTAGTTTATTTACAAGAATCTCATCTTTATAATTCATTCTTCCACTGTGGTAAGCAACCAATACCCTGATTTTTTCTTTTCTATCACCTCAAAAATCTACATCTAGTAGCTCATGGTTGTTATCTATGAATACTAGGGAACTATAGTAATCCTTGCTAATCAGTATGAATACCCCTCCACCAATAGCTCCTCTGTCTCTGCGGTACACTGTAACTTTCAGGGAAAACCTCATTGTCCAGTACTCCTTCTTTTAACCAAGACTCTACCCCTATGATCACTTGTGGTTCATGTGTATCTATTAAGTTTGAAAATTCTATCACTTTTTTCATTATACTTCTACAGTTCACCAACAAGACCCTTATTTTTGGCTTTGTGGCATTTTAAGCATTAATCTTCGTTTTTCCAGTTGTACCCAATTCTGTTATTATTTCAATAGCTTCATCTGTTTCTTTAGCATTTGTATTTTTTTTACCCATAGTGCATATAAAACTAGTATCCCTTTGATCACTTATTTTTATCCCCTCACCAGCAGTCCCTAAAATAACCAGAAAAGGAGTAATCATTGATATTCAAGAACATGATGGCAAAAATGAGGGAATATTAAAGCCAAGTATAAGAATGCATCAGAGCCAGATTTCAAACTAGCACCAGTAAACTGTAGGAGAATAACAAACAAAGTTTTTGAATTAATTAACTTGAGGGAAAAGTAAAAATCGAATGAGCCAAGTTTTGCTTAAAATAATGAATGTTCAAAAATGAAATGTTACCTGAGGTTTTTATAGATTATCACAGAGATAGAAGACTAATTGGAGGAATAGTATTCATGTTGGTTAGTTATGGCAACTACACTTGTTATGAAACAGTAAGATTGGTGTTTCTTCAACAAGCACACCTTTGGTGGGGATAGTTACTTGAGTGGTGTTAGCATCAATAAAAAATATATGGAATAATGAAATTTTTCAACACTTTATTTTTACTGTTTGAAAGTTTGGTATTTACCTTGAAACAGCTGCCACCTTCATGCTGAAGAAAACAATAACATAATTCACAGTTGGATTAGCTACACAATGAAGTGACAAGAATAAAATATTTATCATGAGTTACTTTGGGTAGATTTCTGGGGGATTAAAAAAGAAAAAATCAGGGTTTTGGCTGCCTACCACAGTGGAAGAAAGACAGATGAAGATGAGGCTCTTGGGGAGAAATAAAATTCATACTCAGATTTCAGAGGTGAGAATGAATTGATCATTATTGGCGGGGATTTAAATTTACCAGGTGTAAACTGGGAAGGAAATAAGATTAATAACACAAGGGAACAGAGATTTGCAAATACCTTAATAAGGGAAGAAGGATTTACACAAGTGGTAGAGCAAAACACTAGGGGAAAAAATATTTTGCATATATTCCTAATAAAGGCCCAAAT
This sequence comes from Vandiemenella viatica, assembly GCA_031002005.1. Taxonomy (NCBI): domain Eukaryota; kingdom Metazoa; phylum Arthropoda; class Insecta; order Orthoptera; family Morabidae; genus Vandiemenella; species Vandiemenella viatica. The sequence goes on from JARYHS010008074.1 coordinate 178,712,404, forward strand.
ATAATCTTGTGGGGTGTCAAGTATCATAAGGATTAAGTGATCAAGAAGCAGTTGTGATGAATATTAGAGGATTCAGTGAACCAGCAGCCAAAATTGAAGGGGAAATAGGTACAATTATAAAAAGGCACAGATTTCATTTTTGAAGAGACATTTCAGAGAATGATTCAGCAAATGCAAGGAAGGCACAAGTACAGTAGAGTCAAGGTGGGAAGAGTTCAAGGAGATAATAAGAAATAGGGAAGAAAAATATATTCCAAAGCAGAAAATAAAGAGAAGTAGAGAACCTGTATACTATAATATGGAAGTGAGGAGGTTAAAGAGGTTGGTAAGAAGAGAACATAACAGAATTAAGAGACAGCAAGGTAGTAGGGTATATTTAAAACAACTAAACAAGGACTTAATAACAGCAAAGAAAGTGCCTAAAGATGGGTTTATGAGGAGTATTCTGAGTGCAGGAGAAATTTCTATTGACTGTATCAGGAAACTGAGGGGAAGGGAGGTGTTGAGACACTTATAGATAAGAATGGAGAAGAAGTTACTGAGGATTTGAAAAAAAAAGCAGAGATTTTAAGGAAATGGTTTAGTGACAGCATTAGGGACAATAGAATTAGAAATAGGTCTAATTTGGGAAACGAGCTTAACAACACAAACAGAAATGAAGAAACTAAAAAAATTGAAATTCATCTGGAGGAAATCATGAAGGAAATAAGAAAGCTGAAAAACATAAAGGGGCTGCTGTAGATAATATTACTACAGATATCTTAAAGATAGCCAGACGTGACATTGTACCTTATCTGAAAATATTATTTAAATTGAGTTTGGATACTTGCTGCTTACCACAGGACTGGAAAAGTGTGATGGTATTATCGGTACATAAAGGAGGGGTGAGAAATAGAGTCGAAAATTACAGGTCAATTAGTTTGACATCAGTGGTAGATAAATTAATGGAAAGATTGATATGCAACCACATCAGAAATATATGTGAAGAACGTAAGTGGTTTCCAAGTAGGCAACAAGGGTTCACGCAAGGATATTCCTGCGAATCTCAGTTGTTGGGATATATGCAATATATTTCAGATGAAATGGACATGGGGGCCAAATTGATAGTGTAGCACTAGATCTGTCAAAGGAATTTGACGTAGTGAGTCATAAAATGATAATAAATACAGTAAAAACTATTGAAGTGGACGAGAAAGTGATTTAGTTGGTAGAAGAATTTTTAAAATGTATAAAACAGAATGGTAGTAATTGCAGTATCCAGAAGTGAAAATAAAAATGGGAGTGCCACAGGGTAGTATATTGGGACCATTCCTATTCATTATTATATTATTCTAATGAATAATTGTGTTGATTGTTTACTATCTGAAATTAGATTTTTTGCAGATGACATAATTCTATATTAAAGGATCAAAATGATAGAGGACTGTAAACAGTTGAAGGGTGATCTGGACAGGATATCTAGTTGGGTTGGTAAACATGGGATGAAGAAATATGCAAAGAAGAGTCTGAGATGGTGACTGAGATAGTTAACGAGCCATATATTCTGCTTAGGGAACATCATGGTCACAGTTCAGACTAAGCTATTATACATAACCCTGTAAACACTTGTTCCAGTCATCGAGTATATCATCACTGCTAAATGCATTAACTCCAATAAAACATAGTTCATACTTTTCATTAACCTCACACCTTCTGGTCCAACCCTGCGTTTCCAAATGATAAGAAAAAATTATCAATACAAGTAGCCTCCACTTTGACTATTAATAAAGCAGAAGGCCAGGAACTTGAAAGGATAGAATTGCATTTACCACAACCTGTTTTTTGTAGGGACAGTTATGAATTGTTTCCTCAAGAGTTTGTGGATTCAGAGATATTTATGATTCAGTTGAAGACACATACAGTGATGAAGTAAACAATGATCACACTATAACTGCTTAGAGTGTTTTTAGAGAAGTTTTGTAAATTAAATGAGTTCAGAACAAAATAATCACATCTGACAACACCAATAGATACTTTTTAATGTTTTAAAAACGTACTGTAGACATTAATAACAACTTTTACAATAAGACTGATATTTATTACTACTCTTCAAAATAAAGTACCTTTGCATTAATAAGAACTTGCATTTACCTATTTACACATTATTATAATACCATGTGGTGACTAATTATGATACTGTGCAATATATTTTCATAGGTCAGCCGGTAGCTAGATATTTTGACTCAACCATTAGGTTTCTTGTTGGGTACAATTTTCTTTAGTAAATTTAGACTAGAGCAGATTCCCTTCGCATTTCTGGTTATGGAAATGTATTTACTGTTTTATGTGGATGGCTGTGATGTGAGTGTGTGAGTAGTAGGAGTTTGGGGTCATGGACTCACATGAAAGAACGGTCAATAATCCAACCATGCCCCCTCTATTGTTTGAGACCATGACTCCATCCATAAGAGCCTGTACTAACCTAACCATAGCCTGCCTTCTCCACTCCACTAACCCCATATTCAGCTGCCTCCACCCCATCCCCCTCCCCTCTCCAATTGGGCAGCCATGTATGAATCCATGCCCCCCCCTCCCCTCTGGGACCTTTGTTCTATTGCTCTATTGCTAGGCCACCTACTCCCTCTAACCTAACCTCCACCTGCCTTCCCCACTCGACTTGAGTGACCAAGTGTGAAGGAACAGCTCCCTTCACTCACACACACATTCACCAGCCTTTTGTGGGGCAAGCAGATATTCAGACACAATGGCATTAAATAGTTCAGCTGCCAGTGCATTGGGCAGCCATGTATGAAGCCTGGAAAACACTTGTATGCAGTCATTACAGTAAAAAATACTGTCTTAATTAACGAGTCAGATACTGTTATAAATAAAAGGACTTGCTTACAATCAATGTTTGAATGCTTTATCTTCCATTATATAATTGTAAGTATTCACTTACTTTACAATTTTACAACACAAACACATGGAAGCAAAAAATAAATCATTGTTAGACGGGCAGGCTTTCGAGTAAGAATTCACCACTTTGATTCAGTATACGGACGGAAATTAAATCATAATAAGATAGACTTGTAATATACCAATTAACACGTACATTAGACACTGAGTAAAATAAGATTTATACTAAATTCGCATCATGATTTGTTCATTAGATATGAATTGTAAAAATTAAGGCTTCTAAACACCGCAGAAATCTCCTGTCTTATGAGAGATAAGTCTTTCCCGGTGTATCTTTGATATAAATTCTTCGCGGGTTTCCCGCCGGATTACATTTTCTGCTGACGAGCTTTTGGCGACTTGCACTGCTGCCATCATCAGGTCTGTTATCTAAAAGATACAACGGACCTGATGTAATCCGGCGACAAAACTGCGAAGAATTTATATCTCCTGTCTTATTGAAAACGCCGCTTTCTGCCCTGCATGGGATGCTATTGTCTGACCTCTCAGCAGCAACGTGCTTCTGAATTAAATCTACACATCAGCTGAATATAATTTCACCTAATATATAACACGCGATTTCTTCTCAGCCATTCATATTTTGAGAAAACTGAAAACATGCCTGTACTCAGTATAACAAAATGTTTCCAGATATATATATTCATATACCTGAAGAAATTGAGCTTTTCATTTGTTATTAAAAAAAATTTGACATTCAGTCAGGCTTTGTTCCCCACTGTGACTCGGCGTGGCCCACCTTTGTCCGACTCACGATAGAATGACATGTCGGCCGAATATAATTTCACGTAATGTATAACTCATGATTTCTTCTCAGCCATACATTGCATGACAGAACTAAAAATATGCCTGTACTCAGTATAACAAACTGTTTCCAGATATATAATCATATTATTGAAATTGAGTCTTAATACTTGTTGTTTATCAAATCACTGGAAAAGTGCGATAGTTATTCCAGTCCATAAAGGACGGGTGACAAATATGGTTGAAAACTATGCTATGGGCCAATCAACTTGACATCAGTGGTAGGTAAATTAATGGAAATATTAATATGCAACCATATCAGACATATCTGAGATGAACGTAAGTGGTTTTCAAGTCAGCTACATGGTTTTAGTCAAGGATATTCTTGCGAATCTCAGTTAGTAGGCTATATGCAAGATATTTCTGATGAAAAGGACAGGGGAGCTTAAGTTGATAGTGTAGCACTAGATATTTCACAGACCTTTTACAGAGTGAGCCATAAAATGATGCTAAATAAGATAAAAAGTAATAAAAAGTTTCATAAAAAGGTGATTTGCTGGGTAGAAGAATTCTTAAAAGGTAGAAAGCAAAAAGTTGGGGTAGGAAATGCTGTATCAAAAGAAGTAGGAATTAACAGGGTAGTGTATTGGGACCATTGCTATTAATTATTCTAATGAATAATTGTGTTAATGGTTTACTACAGAAGTTAGATTGTTTGTAAATGATATAACGCTATATAAAAGGATTAAAACAATAGAAGACTGTAAACAGCTGCAGGGTGATCTAGATAGGATAACTAGCTGGCTGAGTAAACATGGGATGAAGATAAATGCAAAGATGAGCCAGCTTATTAGGTACACAGATAAAAAACAAAAGGTTAATTATGAATATAACGTGGGGAAAAAAATACTTGCTGAAAACTTGAAATGTAAATATCTCGGCGTTACATTTGATAACACGCTTAACTGGGTGGGACACATTGGACAGGTGGTAGTGAAAGGTTCAAAATCCTTCACCTGTTGGAAAGAGTGATGAGGGGATGCACTAGAGAAGTGAGGGAATTGGGGCACAAAACATTGGTAACACCACTGTTCGGATATAATGGTATAGTATAAATAGAAATAAACATAATTTTGGTTGACCTCTAATCATAAAGAAGATATGGAGCACATGGCAGGATGGCATCTGGGAATACATTGAAACATAATATGCTTGTTAATACCTTGTTTTTACCATCCTTAAATTATTATTGCAATAAATAGTTTATTAACATTTTGATTCCTTGTTTTTATTTTTATCTAAAGGAAAAAAAAAATGATTTTTTTTAAAAACAGATGTCATTTGATCAGAAGACATACTTCTTAAAAGTACATATTCCATGGAAAGCACTGACACGATATGCTGAAGTCATGAACTTAAAAATGCCAACAAAAGTAAGTTTATAGCAATATAATTTATTTTTAATATAAATATATGCTTAAGGTTTGTCAATCAACATTTTATTACTAAAAAGTTTTGTTGTGAGCAACTGAGACTATTTTCCATTATTATCATTGGGAATAGTGGTTTACAGATAAATTAGGGAAAAATTATTTGTCCTTATACATGTCTTTTTCTAAACATCAGACAGAAAGTATTTTGACATTTCTCTTCTCTCTTTTTATGTTTGAAAAATAGCATTATAAATCGCATTAACCCACCATTAAAAGAAAGATTAATGTTCACTTTTAGTGAATACCTAAAATAGGGTGTTGTCAAACCAACACTCGCCTTCAACCTTTTTTTTTTTTGAACCTTTTTTATTGTTAACAATAACAATTGTCTCGCAATTTCATTTTGCAATGAGTTAAGATCTAAATATTGGAATAGGAATACAGTGTATTGGCCTAACTTACAACAAATTCAAATACACTACTGTTTGTGAAAATTGTGACACATAGAAGGCAAGGTCTGTATCACTACAAAATCAGAAAATGTGTAGAACAATATAACCATAATAAGTGATTAAAACTTCAGAGAGATGGCATCCTCATAAACCGTCAGTGGTCTGTTTTGTGTCCAGACAGGACAGTGTTACACCATGTTCAGTGGGTGCACAGCCATTAAATGTAATGCAAACATGCGAAGTGCCAGTATGCCTCATCAACATTAAAAAGCACAATAACAGCATGTGAATGAGTTTGAATCTGGTGGAATAATTGGTCTCTGGGAAACAGGTTTGGTGTATCTTGCCATTGTGGCTTGTACAGGATATGCTGATATTACAGTGATGCGTGTGTGGAACCAGTGGATTGAAGAGGATCATACACAGTGACTAGTTGGTACTGGACCTCACAATGTGACCACAGCAATGCATGGCCGTAATTAACTGAACAGCTTTGTCCACAGTGTCGATGGGAATTGCAGCCCTGCAACAGGTGTGGACATATCTGTATGCACAGTTTGACACTGTCTCTGTTGATGGCTGGACTGGTGGCGTGCATGCCATTACATCATCTTCAATTGACCAGAAACCACCAACACCTCACACAGCAATGGGCATGTTGTAAGGAGAAAGGCTGATACCGGGGCTGTAGTATAGCCTTAGTGCCTCAACTAACAGTTTGTGGGTGACTCAAAGTTCTATAGAAAATTTACGAAATGATTTTGATTTGACCATATAGCCAGATAACTCAACTTAAATGCTTGAGGTCGCCACAATATTTGTTACACCACAAATAGAGAAAAGGTTGCAAGATCACTTCGAAATGATAAAAGTTCACTTTCTGAAAATTTCAAGTTTATTTAAAAGAAAATCACAAGTTCAAATAGCATTTTACAGTTGAGCAGGCAAATTGAACACACTTTTCCAAAGTTTGCAAGTTGTGGAGAGATATTAGAACCGACCGAAACCCCTGATGAAAATTTACAAGTTCATGTTACTAGTTACTATATAACACGACACGATCCAACATGGTTGAACTAGCCAGCAAGGCGAGTTACAACTAGCGCGACGAAAGACAGACAGGAACAGACGCCAGGCAGGAACAGACAAACCATAATGGCGGCGGGGTCGTTTTATAGAAACCACGAGAACCAGTGACGTCAGCAACTGTATCACATCTTTTTGCTTCCGCGTAGCTAAAAGTGTGTGTAATTTATTTGACGATCCAGATTATTAAAGATGTTCAAACTTTGACAGTATCTGGACTTATCTACTGGATGTCCAACGGCAGTCTCGTGAGAAATTTAGACTAATTAGTTTTAAAGTTTTAGCTGTTTAAACTCCGCGTAGTGACACATTCTAATTCGGGGAAAATCCCTAAGTGTTCTGGAATTTTATGCGCGTGCACAACAATCCGCGACAATCTATTTTTCAGAAACTTGAAAACTAGACAAATGCGAAAACCTTTTGTGGAAACCCATATATGTATGAAATCGTCTTAATTAGGGCCATCTACTGATGTAAATTTTAAATTAATATCTCTTTTAATAAAAAAGCTTATTATTTTCTCTTAATTAAAACCGCTAATTAATCTTTACCAAATTACTTAATTTTATTACCAAAATATCCGGGATAGTGCTGACTACAGCTGGTGATAAAAGTTCGGTTGTAGCTTTACGCGATTTAAAGATATTACAAATCTTAGAATTCTTACTTTTATGATCGCGTGTTTCAAAACTTTAACAAACTGGAATATATCTTAAAATAAACGTTTCCCGATATAATAAATACACTTTAAAATAATTTTTATGGCGAATTGTTATTATAGGAAAAATTACAGGGAAATTCCTTTTAGTTGAAAACTGCTCTTCTTGAAATTTCTAAGTCCCGCCTAAGCAAAACTAGAATTTGCCAAAATTCTAAGGTGCTTACAATGTGAATGCTGTCACTGGCATGCTGAGTGCAAAATTTAGAGTTTTCAGATAAATTATGCTTCACTTGTCCTGCAGTGACAGCTGCATGTGTGGCAGACAATACAGTCATCAACACAATAAACAATTGGCATTGTTGTGCAGCTTAGTGGGCAAAAACCAAGTGTGATGTGTAATAGGCTTGTCTCCTACACATTGAGGGCAATCTGAATAGCAAACACTTGCATAAAGATGATTTTAGAGATGAGGCACTGCCTATCCTGCAAGCTGGATCACATGCCATATTTCTGCAGATGCAACAAGAAAGGATTGGCATTTTTTCTTGATGTAAAATTCTTGCATAAAATTTTTTTTCCCCACTATAATTTTTAGAATGGTTTCATTTGGAATTTTGTAAACCAAATGTTGTGTAACTGGCTTTGATACATCCACATTTTAAGTGTTTATATGTTTCTTCTTTTCTGATAACAGTGGTTTACTCCTGTGAGCTATTGCATTCCATTGGCATCATTACTGAAAAATCTGTCTGTATCTGGTGCCAATATTTCACATTATAATTTAGTTTTGTTATTGATACATATTCTTCTTGTGTTAATTTGTTCTTGATATTGCTTAATATTTACTTTGTAATAAAAATATTGGTTTCTGCTCCTTTTTTATCATGGAATTAGCTTTATTTTATGTTTTATTATTTTTCTGGTGCCTTTGTTTATATTTTATTAATTATTACCAATTATTAATTCCTCTAACATAATCTTTGTTTTATGTGAAATATCATTCTAAAATCGTAATTAGAGCCATAACTTTCATTGAAAATACAATTACTTAATTTCTTTTTATACTCAGACATCCAGTGAAAGAGTGTATGTTCCAGTCAATCAGTTTTCAATTCATACTTGTCTCTTTAGTATTGTTATTATATCAATTTGGTGTTGGTATATGTGTTTAAAATTCACTGACACATAATGAAATTCTGTTAAAACAGTAATCAAGATGAATACTATACATTTTAAAAAAATATCAGCAACAGAAAATTCAGTGACTACATTATTCAAGTATAGTAATGGGGAAAATATTGCTCATCAATATTAGATAAAGTATGCTCCTATGAGCCATAAATATCAAGAATCATTTAAATAAGTCAGAAGCATTTTAAAATAAATTAAAATTTGGCATCCAAAAATCTTGCTTAGGTTGATCTAATCAAAACATCAATGGATTTTTTAACATTTTTCTAATGGTCACTGAATAGAAGCTTTGGAAAAAAATAGGGGTTGAAAGTTATTTTAGAAAAAAGAATAGTTGCAACTGGATGATTTGTGAGTACATCGGAGAGCCAAGGAAGCAATAGTTTATAGCAATGGAGTAAAATAAATGTCCTGAAAACTTTGTGACAGAAGCTTATTGTAAGTTGTATTTTAAAAAAATTTTAACATTTTGTTGGTGATTGTAAGATATATATTTTCATTTTTTTTACAATTAAATAAATATTTCAGCTTTTCATGTTTTATATATGTCCTCGATACTAATTGAGAAACTAGTATGTGCTAGTCAAGATTTTCTCAGTTCAAGAATTCAATTTATTATGCTACTAAATTTTCACTGTTAATTGCATCTTCATTCATTCTAATTTTAAATTAGTCTTTGCTTATCACCTGTAAAAGATAAGCCCTTGCTTTTACTTTCCTCCACATCACTTATGATGTTAAAAGTCAAAGTTTATTAGTATATATTATACATAAATAATAAAGGAAATGGTAATTTACCCATGATATACCAAAGTTGATGTCTACAATGAGAGAAGCGCATCAAGTGGACAAACAAATACAATATTTTGGTATTAATATTCTTTAAGGAATAGAGAAATGGGCCATTAGGTTCCAGACATGTGTGAATGTGTAGCACTACTTAATTTATGGTACTACTGTTACTGAGATACAACTTAACACATTCATTAATTAGGCAAAAAAAATTAATGCTCCACTGTAGATAAATCTCATACAGCATGTAATTTCATGAAAGAACACCATGAGGTATTGACAAACAAAGTTACTGGTATTGAAAAATTTTCTGATAAACCGAGATGACTAATGTTTACATAAAAACTATAACTGAGTTACGATCTCAATTAACTGCATGGTTAGATTACTATGTTAATTAATAATTTCGTTAATGGGTTCAAGTTTTATTTTGTAAGAAATTGTCACTTTTAAGTCCTCCTTTCAAATTCCTCGAAAGCAATATGAGTTGCGCGCTGCCCCTTAGTACAAATCTTGCCTACCGCCCCCCCCCCCCCCTCCTCCCACACTAGTTCTGATTCTGGATATATGTTGTTTCACTTCCTATCTTTCTCATATCTTCCTTTGCAACATAAATAGAGCAACATTCACAATTGTCTCTTAGTTGTTAAAAATTTTCCCTGATCATCTTCCATTACTTAATTCATTTGACTATTTTATTTAAAAATGTATATCATTCTAAATGTCTCACCTAGAATGTGTAAATTTGTACATTTTAACTCATTCCTGTTTATGTCTTCAGCCTGTAGTGGAAGAAGTAATGTGGAATGAAAAGCAGGTTTAGGTATTTTGATGTACCAGGTATATATTTAAGAATTTATCTTTCTGTTAGAATTACCTTTAACACAGCTTCAGAACCTCCCTTGCTTTCTGCAGTTTATTCTTGTTATTTTAGCTCATTCTCTAATTTTCATTTCCATTGAAGCTTATAATCTTTATGACATTTCACATATGAACTACTGGAATCATTTTAATCAGTTAGGAATAATACTACAGTGCCTCAAGAATTCATGCAAATAGAATGATTGCTCAAAAACAGTGTTTCACATTTTTTAGACTAACTTAGTAAAACATTTATGACATTTTTTTTATCTATTACTATTCTGTATCTTGCTCTAACAGCTATTCTCACCCATGCTTATCCATAAATGTTTAGATAGTGACTACAGATAGATGCAAGACAAAAAATGTCCCATAATATTATAGTTCTTACATAGAATAGTAAAATGCAACTTAAATGATTAACTTTGAACAACTTACATTTTTATTTGGCACAATTTCTTTTTGCTTTAGTTCACAGTAAATATAAATGAGGGCAAATACTGTAGATGAAAACTGAAGTGATAAATTTTGAAATGGTGCTTATCCAATAAATAATTTACACTGGTAAAAAAAAAAAAAAAAAAAAAAAAAAATCTAAATTATTTTATTGCAGGGTCTGAAATATGTAGTCAGAGATCCGAAAAATGACAGCAAACTCCTCACTTGTAGATTCCTGGTAATAAAATAACTTACATATATCATTCTTGCTAATATTTGCATTGACTGAGTTATGCTTGTGTGAACTGCATTAAAGAGTTGCTTTACCTTTTCTCCTGCCAAAAGAGCTGATTAACTGGCTTAAGCAATGAAAATTCTTGCTATTCAGCCATCAAGACTGCATGGATTGTGACAAAAGAATTTTTAGCTTTGTGTATATGCTAGTTATATGCTACAGTTATCATTGAAAAATGATTGAGTATTTTTTTCCATCTATCTCTTAGATAGTAATTTATTCTATTCTATCTTCTTTTAGTTGCTTTTATTTACACAAATTTTTTATATCTTAAAACAATAAATACTAAAATTTTGATTAATGTTTTGGATAAATATATATTAACATTTTCTGATGCTATGAGTGATAAACATGTGTTTCATTAAAAAAAATACATAAACACAAATAAACTTTTTCTAAATAACATTTATCACAGTGTATTTGTTATTGTGACCTGATTTCTTGCTTTTTCTCCTTTATGATCTTTCTCAACATCTTCCAACTGATTTAACAGAGGTTCATTGCATTGTCCTGCAAAGCATGGGTAAGTCGACACTTTTATGGTTGCAATCAGTATCTAAGAATGTACATATATGTTTGTAAAACTTCAGAATATACTTTTATAACCATACAATTTTATCATTTTGCTGTTTAATCTAAGCACAATATAAACAAACAGAAGTAAAGCATATATTTCATGTCTGGTGGGATATTTGATCCAAGTCTATTATTCTATAGCAGTTCTGAATTTTTAAATTTTAAATCGGGTGTTTTACACAGGGCCGGCGTTATGGGGGGTTAAGCGGGGCAAAAGTACCCGGGACTCGGGCAACCAAAGGGGGGCCCGCCGGCCTGGGAGCCTAAATAAATAGAAATCAAACACAAATTTTAAAACTGCACCAATAATTTTGAACTTTTTTGTATTGAATTTTTCTGAATTTATTAAAAAAAAAGTGTAAAGTAAAAATATTTTCGGGTAAGGGGGGAGGGAGGGGGCCTAATGTTGCTTACCTGGTGCCCGAGAATCCTAGCGCCGGCCCTGGTTTTACACAGTAAATTCTTATACAGAATTACCCATACCTGCATAGATTTACTTTTTAAAAAGCATATAGTATTTTCATCATAAAAGTATATAAAACATTTACATCTAGTGTAGAAGCATGGGAATGTGAATAAATACATTAAATAATTATTTTCAGATTTTTTCCATAATCATATAGAAACAAGTTCAGAGGAATGTGATTAGCAATAATGTTTGAATATTGAATTTTTATCTTTGCTTGGGGTTTGGTTGCTTTTGTGTGGAATGTTATGTGCATAAATAGATGATATATTATTGTTTACGGGTGACCATTTTTTTCATATTGGGGATTGCAAGTAATTTTATTGAGCTGCTCATGTATGAAATTCATTAATTTTTTAAAATATTATTACAGTGTATTTAATTATTTCCCATTCCTGAGTAAATATCATATTTTAGTTTGAAAATAAAACCACAGTGATATGAATGAAAATTGGAACCAAGTGTACTAATATTAACTCAAATAAAAGAAGTTGGGTGGTGAATATATACACACAAGAGAATAAAACAAAACAAAAATTGTTTGCCAAGTGCTTGGACATATGTCAAAGAGGAAAGAAAAGAAGCTTATGTCAATTTTCAGCATGCTAATCATTTTGTGCAATATCATCGCTAGTACATGTCTACTGATATTGTCTATTGATAATAACTCTATAATTCCAAAACAAATCAATGAAAAATGAGCTGTCATTATGAACGTGTTTCAGAACTATAAGTAAGACACAAATTCGTGTCTATAAGCACAGAACATCACTGAGCACAAGTTCCCTTATGTTACAACTTATGAATATGGGTTTTCTGGTTGATTATCATCTCGAAAGTTTCAAATGTGGCTCTATCTGCTTAATTTCACTTTGATACTGAAAGAATATTTATTTTTAAAACTACTTTGTAAGCAAACATTACCTTATGTTACTTTAGGCAGGGGATAAATCTATTTTTTTCTGTTGTTTGTCATTTTTAATACACTGTTTTTATGAAGCTTAAAGATTGGGATGAAATTAGGTATTTCCGCTGAAACTGTAGCATTTAATTTAATTGTAATGGAGTACATCCTCAGTTGGCAATTTTCCCACAAACCCATTTTTTCCTTTCCTCTACCCACTTAATTTTGCCCTCAACAAATCTAAACTTTCAATTCTTTCAGCATTTTTGGTAAATTATTGATAATTTATTCCAATACCTGATCCCCTTACCTTCACAATCCTTCCCACATGGTTATTCATGAAATCAGGTGCCAGATAGTGGTCTCGGACATTTTCCCTTCCATACAACTCTTCTAATTCTTCCACCAATATCTTTCCATAACTCATCACCAGCATACGCCTTGTACATACCCATACCTCTCAGCATCCTCCTCCCATATTTCAATGATTCCAATTCCAGCTCCTTTATCATATCAGTTATTGATTGTGTTCTGTGTTAATTTCCAGGGACAAATCTAACATCCTCTCCAACTCTTCTATTTGATACCCAAAATGTGAATCCCATACAACACCACCTTATTCAAGCAAAGGTTTGACCAAACTTTTGTAACCCAATTTTCTTACTTCTCTTACATCCACCAATCAGTATCCCCAACAAGTGAATGATACTGTAATCTTTTCCTACTACCTATCCAATATGTCCTATTCAGTTGAGTTTGCTAACAAATTTTATGCCATAGTATCTACATTTCAAGTCTTCATCAGCAATTCTTTCCCCATCTTATAAACATGACCAATGTTTAGTTTTTTTCATCTGTGTATCTGACTCTTCTTTGCATTTTTCTTCATCCCATGTGATCTACCAAGATAGATATTTCGTTCAGATCACCCTGCACCTATTCACATTCTATCATTTTAATCCCATTATTTATCATTATGTCAACTATAAAAACCTAATTTCTGATAGTAAACAAGAAAAACAAAAAAAAAAACAAAATACAAAATTTACTAGAACAGCCTTTTCCAACCTTTTTTAATCTTGAACCCCTTAGAGACTAGCCATCAACCCCTAAATATTAGTAACAATAATAATTCTAGAATGTCATTTGGTAGCTTGACTCACATCTCACACATTGTGGCCAGAGATCACGTGTTCTCACGCCTCCATTTATGTTTCCATAATTATTAATTTTATTTGTATTTGGATTGCAGAACCCTTAGGATACATCCACCGATTCTTGGGAGTCAGCAGACCACAGGTTGGGAAAACTGCATTAGAATAATGATTATCAATGGTCATAACACACAAACAATGTTCACTTCCATTTATTTGATACAGCATTTGCTACACTAACTTTTTGTTTTCAATCATTTAACATGTTTGCTGCTGGTCACTTGAAGAGGTGTTAATAGTTAATGCCGTGCTGTAGAAATGGGTTTTCCCCAGAAGCCGGCTTACTTTTTACAAGAAAGAAGATTTAAAAGTGGCAATAAAACAAAATGTGTGTCATAATAATTGCTATGTAAAAATTATGCCTTTCCCGCTGAAATATTTTGACAATGAGCAAGTGTGTGATAGGCAATAGAGGTAAAATTATTTCCTAAATGCCATATTACACACATGCATGTGAGTATAAAAATGAATAATAATGAAAATATGTGACAAAATACATTAGTTTTGTATGATGCATTATTAATAAGAAATATTAAATACAAAAAGTTATTACAAATTAGTTACAGTCATATTATTACTGCAAATAATATTTGCAACAAACACTCTGATTTAGTGAAACGAAACTGTTCCATTGTTGTGGGGTTATTTTTCGAAATTATATTTCCTACCTCATCCGAACTATGCCAAAATGTCACGGGTATTGGGCACCTTGAGGATGAATGAATTCTTCATCACTGTCATAACTAATATCACTTGGGTACTCATCCAAAAGATCATCTAACAAACAAATGTGCATTTTCATCATCTGTCAAAGGCTTATTAGGTTGCATATTCCTTCTTTTGGGACGTGAAGGCTCTACAAACCTATCGTCTCTACAATACATATTACAATTTTTTTATATTACTCATAAAGCTATAAATTCAAAACCACTTGCCTTTATAACTTGTTGATACCTTTTACAACATGCCAATACCAGCAGAGACATTTAAAACGTAATGCCAGCTGAAGGAGACAATAAATGTTGAGGCATTATACTTCATAAGCCAGTGCTTGGCTGGCTACTGAGACAACACTCGACACCTCGCACTAGCATATGATTGAAACTTAAGCATTGACATCTCACCATGTGTTGGTGTGTAGTCAGCAGCGAACGTGTTAAGAATTCTTCTACCCAGGAAATTAATTTTCCATCCACTTCAATAGTATTTTAACTTAATTAACAGCATTTTATGGCTCACTCTGACAAAAACTTATGAAAGGTCTAGTGCTACACTACAAATTTGGCCCTTTCTGTGCATTTCAACTGAAATAACTTGGTATATCCTGCTAACTGTGATTCACATGAATATGTAATGCCAACTGAAGGAGAGAATAAACATTGAGGCATTGTACTTCCCATGCCAGTGCTTGGCTGGCTACTGAGACAACACTCCACACCACGCACTAGCCTATGCCTACGCCATGTTGTTGACTTGAAAAACATTTACATTCATCACAGACATGGTTTCATATACATTTTTCCATTAATTTTCCTGCCACTGATGTTAAACTAATTGGTCTGTAATATTTGATACTATTTGTCACCCTTCCTTCATTGACTGGTACTACTATCAAACTTCTCCAGTCCTCTGGTAAGCACCAAGAATCCAGTATCAATTTAAATAATATTTCAAGTTAAAGTAGAATGTCATATCCTGCTATCTTTAAGACATCCATAGTAATATTATCTACACCAGACCCTCTATGATTTTTAGCTTTCATAGTTCCTTCATGATATCCTCAGGATGAATTTCAAATTTTTGGTCTGCTTATGTCTAATTGTGTGGATAAGCACATTTTTCGATTTAGACACTCCCAATTTGTGTGAACAACGTTGACGGAAATTAAGTTGAGGGGAGAAAGGGTGAGAGGGTTTAGGTTATTGTAAATCAAACATAAGCAGTGGTTTTCTATTTGATTTGAAGTACATGAATGTAAAGTTACATCAAAATCAGATAAAAACTGTGTGTTTGTATGAAGAACATTGGAAAAAAGAAAGAAAAAAACATTCGTTTCTATATATTAGATACAAGTATAATCTATAATCTCACTGCTGTCAAAGTTTAACATGTCATATTGATAGCTACCGATATGCTCTTAACATGTTGGTGAGCTGAATTCATAAGGTTTTTCTCATCCAAAAACCATCCCCCACACATATCATATGCACAATATATCATAGCATGTTGGTGACCCCATCCAAACATCATCTAATGCACTTATAAAAGTTTTCACTTCAAATATTGTAGGATGGTCTCATGAACAGAATATAGAAAGTATAAATGAAACATTTTAATGCTGCATTATATGAATCATAGTTTCCTGAGTCGGGTTCATCAGATCTAGAGTATCTCAGAATTCTATGTTGGTTACACCATTGTTTTTGATGTACTGAAATGATCTTCATTTTGTTAAAGCAGAAAACTCAAAATTGTTATTATTTATTTATTTGGCCTTAGGTCTTGAATAGAACATACAATCAGCCTGGTGAAGTTACAAGGTAATAATATAGCACTAAATAGCAAATAAGGTAACAAATCAGGATAGGGAAATGAGCCACCATTTACCTTTAGATGATGGAACACACAGAAAATACAAAACCACACAAGATATAGAAATTTTCAGATCTAGCACTTTATCAACAGTAGAACAATATGGGGCATGGGGGGGGGGGAAGCCTTGTGGATATACATATATCAATACCTGAATACCTTGTGATACAGGAAAGCTTTTCAACTTTCTAAATCTGAAAATTACCAATTTGAAATTCAGACAACTTTAATGTAGCCATAATTACAGAAAGGGGAAATAGAGGAAGAAATTCCTATACCAATGGAATAATGAATATAACAAATAAAATCAGTCAATACTGTATACAGTTGTAACCAGAGCTGGATTTAAACTTTTTTTTAGTGTAGGCTGTTCATTTTATGGCACCCTTTTCTGCTTCATACTTATACTAATCACTAATAATTACCTTTATTAGGTAGCAAACGATTATATGTATATGTGAATGGATATTGATTAAAAATAGAAAAGAAAGGGAAACTAACCCACCACATACCAAAGTGGACGGATGCAATGAGAGGGAACACTAATGCTGACAAACAACTACACAATATTTCGGCATCTGTCTTGTTCACAAATAGAAAAACGGGCCATTAGGCTCGGAACGTGTGTGCACAACGAATGTTACCTAATGATATAATGGATATAGATTAAGAGTGACTTCATTACTTGCAAGTATTCAGATTTAGTCATAATGCAGAAACAAGAAAAATGAATGTTTATTAGGAAACAAGAATACAAACAAGAAAATAAAAAATGTAATACATAATTATAGTTTTCTATGGAATTTTTGATTGGCGAACATAGAAGAACAACTTTCTCACTGACAGTTTTCCATACGACAAACTTTGTATCACTTTTTATCGGTAAAAAACAGAAAACACGTTAAGATGTATACTCTGATTGCTAATCAATTATTATTAAATGATTATAATTTATATTAATTTCAATCAGAATACCGGTTTTGGCATAGTTCTATGCACGTTCCTTAAAAATTTCAAAGAATTTAATTCATTATTAGCTGAGAAATGACGAGTTAAGTTTAAAAAATCATTGGCTTTTCAATGATTTTTTCAATAAAATTAGGACTTTCGAGTGCTTGGGGACTTTCAACATCCAGATACTCCATTAATGATCATACTTAAGTATTTTTATTATAGAAATCATGAAATGTAAATCTGTCAGCAGAAACTTCCTTCGGGAATATACGACAGGCTACAGACTGCGTTCAACAAGATAGAAAGTCAGGAAACTAATGAAGAATTAAATTAATAATTTAGCTAATTGTTCACTGCCACCACTTTCCTAAATGAAAATTGATAGTAAACGTATGTTTATTTTCTATTAATTGTTCCGAGTTTGTCACATCACTAGATGTCACCACTTAAATGAAAATTTATAGTAGACGTTTTTCTATTATATTTATAATCACCCACAAATTTGACAGCATTCTAAAGTGGGCACCCAAGGTAATTTGCCACCCCTAAAACGCTGCCTCCCCTAGGCTGGAGCCTATGGACCCTAATGGGAAATTCAGCACTGGTTGTAACAATCTAAGACAATTTTTTTCTCATTTTATTCTATCATTCAGACTTTTAACAAATACTTTAAATGCCATATTTCTTGAAATAATGAATAATTACATTGTTTCTTGCCCACAGCTGGAAGGTAAAATATAACAGATTACATTTTGCTTCTGCATTATTTTCAATAAGAGTCACAAACTGGCATAACTTCATCCAGACTTAGGTAATGCATTGATGAATAAATGAAATATGCACTTTAGCTTCTAGAACTGCACATTATTAAAGAAGAAGGGAAGTATTTGCAACTGATATGAACTCCTTCTGTGGAGTCACTGACAAATTATTCAATTCATAACAATGTTTTAAAAGAAATATTAAATGCAACATCAAAGTTTTATTGTTATAATTGATGCACGGATTAAACTCTCCTACTATAGTAATAAATATTCTAAAGAATATTAATTGATTGCTACTTTTTAATTTCTTAAAGTCTGTGAGTCATAACTCAATCACATTTCTTCTGCAACTAAAAGAGTATATGCTTTTGTGCACAATTCATGTTTGTGTGAGTTCAGTCTTTTTATGTCACATGCACAATGAATACAATCAATGTGTTAACTTTTATTGAATTATATGTTCATACTAGTTATACATTTTATAAGTTCATTATAATACATTGCAGAGAAAATATTGGATTAGACATTTCTTCCCTCAGTAATCAACTCCTTGTACTTTCCTGTTGCTAATACACATAAATTATCGCCCACCCACTCAAGGTTAGACACTAACAAAGAATTTGACCACACCCCCCTTCATGAAAAGAAAAGTTTCAATGCTCTCTCCCCCTCCCCCCAAAAAATTACAATTTTATTAATATAATGATAAAAAATAAAATTGAATCTATTTATTTTTCATTGCTTATAAAATTAATTTTTTTAAAAATTTTTTTTTGAAGAAAAGTAAAACATTAAAAATAACAAATTTTAAATTTACTTAAAAGAAATAACAAAGAAAAAATAAATAAATTGGAAGGATGAGCTTGCATATTCTTGGTTGGACTGGAAAATGCTTAGCATAAGTCATTGGCAATATCAAGTATGTTTTGATTATTTAGTTTTATTGCAACAAGAGCTGAAAGCTCTCTTTCTCATAGTTAAATGATTGAAATAGGTGAATATATGAGGGTACACTACACTTCATTATCTAAGGTTTGATGATTACCATTGAGATCTCTATTGAATAGAGGATAAAATAAAATTGCAAGGCACAAAAATCAGAGAGTAAGGAGGACGTGGTATCAGTTCAAACTTCAGGTTATGTAAAGCCTCTGCAGTTGATCGCATGGTGCACTCAACATGCAGAGATTTTACAGTATGCCAATTGTTCAATAATGAAGCCAACACAATCATTATGTATTCTAAAATGATTTTCAATACACTTTAGAGTGATTCACCAGTCACTTTGAATCAAATCATCAAGTTTGCGATGTTTATCTTCTGTGGCAGTAATTGGACATCTGCTGCATTTTTTTATCAATAATTATCACTTTTTCAGGCTCACAATCATGAAGTTTTACTGCCCATTGATTTACACTAGACCTATCAACAGCATTGTCAACATATACAGCCTTTAAACAGCAATTAATCTCAGTAGGTGTCACTTTTTTAGCATTTAAAAATTCAATAACAACACGCTCTTTAATCCACATTTACATAACACTATAACATGTATCCATACTTCCACTTCTCAAAATAGACAGGATGAATTCATCAACTTCAAACCTGCACATTAGTATAAAGGGGAATGTTACTTCCATATGCCCCCAGACGCACTTTTGAAGGTAATTTCACTGGCACTCTACAAGCTTGTGTGCATTTCTTCTCAGAATTACAGAATTTGCTGAGATATGCTGAGATACACTTTGTAATACTTGACCCAAAATTTTAATTTATCCATTTTATTAAAATCGTATTCGGCAGCAGCAGCAATTTTAATATCCACAATACGATATTCAGTAATAGAAGGACTCTACTGATATTTTAAGTTTTCATAGTTGCAGCTTCACAGTATCAACAATGATGTCTCAGAGGAAAGGCTCCAAAGATGTGATATTATAATAAAGATTTTCACTTCTAAAAGGTAGTGAAGGAGGCATAGTATGTGAAATTGAGTAGACCTATGGTAATATTTACATGTATGGCAAAGCTCCCTTGTAAACCACGTCTCTCAGTTTGGGTACCTATATCCTAGATGGAAAATAAGATATAGTTATTTGGAGATGGCTCTAGCACATGTTTAAAATAACCACTTTTGCAGAAACCTGTAAACACTTTGTTTAAATTAATACCTAACACAGAAAAGACACAAGTATTTCAATTTCTCACAAAAGTAAGAAAAGGGACAGCTATAATGTGGTGTTTGAAGGAAAGAAATATGGGAGAGATGTTCTCCAATGTTTCTTGGTGTACACATAGATAAAAAAACTTGGACCAAAATATTCAACAATTTCCTTAAAAGCTTAGATCTGTAATATTTTTATTATAATTAATAAGGAGACCAGCTTATTATTAAAAAAAGTTGGTATTGTCAGACAAACTTTTAGCTTGGTGTTTCCGCATAACAATTATGCTGAACTTTGACCATTAGTGTAGCCTTTCAGTCTCCAACCCTCTGATAACCTGATGTCATGTTTTATAAAACCTTGTTGTATTTTAATATAATTTTAAGTTGTATTTTAAGAATTTCAAATGATTTAACTGTTGGCAGGAGTACCAAATCATTTTAGAGTCATTTGGAAAGAACTTTCAGCTTAATGCTTGATTAGTTTTGTCTTTCATATTCGAAATAAATAATAAAACTTCTATGACTTGATTCCATTTATTAACATGTTATCTAATACTTAAAGATCCAAAGATATACAGGTCCTTGGCTAGCAGTAACTTTTACAACTCAAAACAAACACACAAACTTTTCTCACACTAACCCAATATTATTGCTATCCCCACTTCTAAACATTACCATAGCTACCAATTTCTTTCTCAGAGTAATTATTATTCTTATTCTTTTCTTTATGTAATCTGTTATACTACACTAAGTAGGTGAAAGTAGGATATAAATGATATTCACAGTAGACCTTCAAGTAAATTTCAAACTATGTATTCTGAAAATTTAGTACAAAATATAGTGACCAATCAAACTTCTTCTCCTAAAATAGACAATTGCAGATTAAAACCATGATACAAGCCACAAGCAACTTCAGCGTACCCCATAATTGAGTAAGTTCAATTAGATTGGAGTAAATCCCTTTCTGCACTATCTGTTACAGTCAGACCAAACATGGCAGACATGTTAGCCACACACTCATCTATGAACTTCTTGGTTCTTCTTGACTCATTGCACCAAAACATGCAGTGACCAGCCACAACTTTACCCTACATGCACTTTCAGACAACTGCCCCCACCATGATTTTCGAGGTTCTATTTACAGATGATCTAGGGCATTTCACAACATCTCCGGGGAATTTTCTATCAAGAAACCTTATTTTCTTTCTGATCAACTTGAAATTTTTGTGGGAGGTAGTCCATTGCCTAACTTTAAAAACAACCTTACAAACAATTTCTAGCCTTAGTAGTTAGTCTGTAAAAAATTACTGAATTGGTAAACCCTAAATTTTCTCTCATTTTTTCAGTGTGCAAATTATGGTGTTGATTCTTAGTTTAAAATGATCTACTAATTCTTCCCGGTCGTTTGGTGTATAAACCAACTTGTTTACAATTTTTTATCCTAGTGTAATCCATAACTTAAATTTATTATTTCCTTTTTTTTTTTTTTTTTTGCTGTCGTCAGTCCTTTGACTGGTTTGATGCAATCCTCCATCCCTTCCTATCCTGTGCTAACCTCTTCATTTCTGCATACCCATTACAACCCATGTCCTTAATTATTTGTTTCATATATTCTAATCTCTGTCCTCCTCTACAGTTCTTACCTTCGACTGTTCCCTCCACAAGCAAATTAACCAATCCCGCATGTCTCAAAATATGATCTACCAGCCTGTCTCTTCTTCCTGTAAGATTCTTCCATAAACTTCTTTTCTCACCCATCATTTCCAACAGTCGTTCATTTCTTACTTTGTCTGTCTACCTAATTTTCAGCATTCTTCTGTAGAACCACATTTCAAATGCTTCAATTTTCTTTCTTTCCGGTATTCCTAAAGGCCATGTTTCGCTTCTGTAAAGTGCTGTGCTCCACACATAGAATTTTAAAAAGTTCTTTCTAATTCCTAGATCAATATTTGAAACTAAAAGATTTCTCTTTTTCATGAAGGCTCTTTTTGATAGTGCTATTCTGCTTTTAACATCATTCCTGCTTTGGCCATTGGTTGTAATTTTGCTTGTTAGGGTCCAGCTGTATACTGGGGTTGGTATCGGCTTGTACACCTAAACTTGAAGTCATCCAAAATGTTATCAAAAGTTCGGAAAAGTTCTATAACCATGAAAAACCTTGTAGAATGCCAACTGTAAAGATTACAACGGCCGCCACTTACAGATTAACCTCCTGTAAGAAAGGTACTAAGTTAGAAATAAAAGTTGAAGTCTGAATCACTGAAGTATATATTCTTAAAAATTTTCACAGAATTTACAAAAGTCACAGTTAGCAATGGCAATCGGAGAAAATCATTTGCCGAAGATCACAAGTCATGAAACAGAACAGACCGCACCACCCCGAATGAAATTGGAAGTTCACATCACTGAACCCATGCCTGGAAACTTAGGATCTTAATGGTTGGCCATCCTGTTCGTAATGGCGTCTTTCAGCCATGCTGCCCGAATTCCTACTTCCCATCAGCCACCGCGAGCCGCTTCGCTCAAACCCAATAACACACGAGTTGCGTGTGGACTCAACGAGATGTTCTGATCAACTGGCCTCGAGAGGCTGTCCGAGCTTCCTTTTATCAAAATGGCCTAATGACCTAGAGAAAAGTCTATCTATGTGGTTGGTTATGGTTTTAAAGTTTCCAGACCGGTGTAAATGAATTTTGAAAGTTGGTTAATCTAAAAGCACAATTGTTTAGAGTATTGTGATACGTCACCATACGTCACATCCGAAATATGAATTTGCAAAATTTTAAAATATCAAGTTTATACTATTTTCAAAGTGTTCCCTAGCCTTCGCTGAGTTCAGTGGTGTAAAAATCTTTTAAATCGGTCGAGGATATCAAAAGTTATTGAATTTCTAAAATTTACTGGTTTCCTGGATGGTGCAACAAATAATTCACTTTTTATTTACAGTCTGTTGTGTCCTGAAACTAAATTTAAATCGTACCTTTATTTAATTTAAGTATTTTAGAAAAGTTTTTAGTTCGTGAAACATGTTCGTCAGAAAGAAATTCAATTTGCAAATCGGTTTCTACGACGTCATTAAAAAGCGGATTTTTATTTATTCATATCTTCTGTTTATTAGTTGATAGCTATTGGAAACTTAAAGAATATTGACTGGCCGGTTATTTAGCGTGTTTAAATCTACTTTTAAAGCTCAGAAATTACTTAGATGTGCTGGAATTAAATATTGAACTCACTCCATGAGGTGATGCTTTAAAAATCATATTTACTGCTTTAAATTAGTCTGGAACTGCGAGTAATTAGTGAATTTATAATCAGATGGTGAAATTATAATTATTAAAGTGCTTTACAGTGTTCAATTTAGTGGAATATTAGTGCTATGGTTGTGTAACCAAACCTGTTTACTTTACTTCAGAATTATTATGGATTACGCTCATTTAGGTAAGTTTATGGTTTATATTTTATTCGAAACTTCTTATTTATGGTTGTTATGTGTTGTTTATTTACTTTTCTGAACCTAAAGTGTTGTTATTTCGATTTCAAACTATGGTATCATGTACTGAATGTTAACCTCAAACTTCATTGGATTTTGATTGAATATCGAAAATAGAGAGTGAGGTAGCATACATGCTTCCCAAGTAACAGAACTCACTTACTTCTCCTATTGCATCTGATCCTATTTTTATATTTAAGCTGCTAGTATTGGTATCATTTCTGCTACATTTCATCACTTTTGTTTTGCTTTGATTTATATGCAGTCCAAAATCTTCCTTCAGTATTTTGTTCATGTCATTCAGTAACTTCTCAGCCCTCTCCGCTAACAAGACAATGTCATCAGCAAATCGTAGCATACTGATTTTTTCTCCCTGAAAACTTATGCCACATGGACATTTTTCTTTGACTTTCTTCATTGCTTCTTCTACATACAAGTTGAATATTAACGGGGTAGACTACAACTTTGTCTCACACCCTTTTTAACCGATGCATGTCTCTCCTATATCTCCAAAAGTATAGATGCTATGGAGCTAAAATATGTTTTAAATGATGCTACATACAATTTTTCATATAGTATGAAGTTGTATAGCCGCTAACTATTCTCCTTCCTATAGTTTCAATTTTCCTTCTAAATCTAAGTTAAAATATTACAAGTGACTACCGCCATTTCTCGTAATTATTGATAAATTTTACTTTTCTCATTTTGGCCAATGTACTGCATGGATTTTTACAAAAACTTGTCCATTATGCTCAAAATTCCATTTTCTTTTAAATATACTCCCTCATCTGTATTCAGCCAAATAGTACGGTACCATGTGAAAATTAAGTCTTCCTCCCAAAATCATCATTTTCCTACAAAAACTTACCAAAATGTTACTTAACCTACAGCTTCAAAATTGTTACAGTAAGTGCTTTAAAATTCAGTGCATCTTTTAAGCTATAAATCTTTTCAGTAGCTGGAAAACTCTTGAAAATTACTTAACTACCGGTATCTATTTTTGTTGTTTGCAATATGTGAAAAATTCAATTTAAAAATACAAATATCTTGTATGTACTATTTTCTATCTACAAAAAAAAAACCACCTCATTTTAATCCTAATAACTTACTGCACCTCTAAACATGAATATAGTGTTTTCTATTAGCAAATAGGTGAATCTCTTTATATGGCCAATGTTTACAAATCGTTTTGATCAAATTTCACTATTTATTTCTACTTATCACTTGAAAACCACAATAAAATGAGTTTAAACCTGCTTTACTATTGGATCAAAGTTATCTTGCAACTCTTTCAACTAATTATGGTTATATATTAACAAAAATTTAGGTTATATGACATTATGTTTTGCACATTTTCACTCCCAATTCACTTATGCAGCATCTTTTTTTGGGAAGCAAAGACAGCATAGAGGTCACAAAAATGTTCTCTATAAATTATTTATTAGGTAAACTTATTTGCATCATTCAGTAGTCTGTTTTGATGTGTAGGTTTACTTATGATATACTGACTAATGTAATTTATAATAGAAAATCCTCAACTCATTAGTCTGACATTAGTGCTGAAAAAGATAGTTGTAATAATTGGAACAACTATCTATAATGAGTATGAGCCATTGTTAATTTACGCAGATGGGTAAATTCCTCTAAACTTTTGTTATTTAATGTCATATCACAAGAAATAAAATATTATATAAAAGAGAATTATCAGTTATAACTCCAAAATGAATAAATTTTTACTTCATAATCTTTTAGGAAGCATTTAACCTGTAATTCATCACTGGCACAGCTTAATATAATCATTAGCAAACTTTTTCAAGGTTTGGATTCAACATTATGTTGTAGGTCCCCAATACCAGTGTATGATTCCAGGGTCAGGTAGGTTAGTCATAACAATGGGCCTATTACACAGTGAAATAAAAACTGTGTCATCTGAACAATACTTCAGGATTTCTTGCTATATGATGATTTGATATGCTTCAGAACCCATTTCGTTCTGTGATTTTCTTCTTCTTAATTTTGAAACTGAAAAAATCTGTGAGAATAATATATGGTTTGGGATACGGAAGGGATAATGATAAAGTTATTCATGGTCACTGATATGTATGGAAAACTATGTACAAATCCAACAAATAGCAAGAGTTTCCATAATTTATATTCAAATTCAATAGTTTATCTACTTTCCTTGTACTCTGTTAGTGTCTAGTTAAAATGGATAAATATGTGTAGTTAACACAGGAAAATATATGTAGCTTTATTACAATTAGTAATCAGTAGTTGCTAATATTATTGGTTTTAGTAAGAAATGTACTGTACTGTTCCTTACCATTGACACTATCCTCACACAGGATCAAGCGAACAAATTGAATCCATACTTACAAAAATTACAGTTATAATGGAGAGATCATCACTCTCAGTCCTTATATGAGTTTAAAACAGCGATTATTGTAAGACACAAAATTATTTAATCATGCTAGTAAAATAACTGTGGATTGCCATTATGTATTTTCTGCAGAGATACTATTGTTCTTCTAAAATTAAGACAAAAAGCAATAGTAAAATTAACTACTGTCTTACACTCGTTACAAATCTGGAGTAAAATAGGATTTTTTTTATTGTTATTTAATTGTTCACACAGGAATAGAAATTTTCAAAGATTTATAAAACCAAAACTGGGTGCTCTTTTTATGCTATGCTATATATAAAAAAATTTAAACCATTTTTCCATGACCTGGTTGAAACATCTTGCTCTTTCATGTCTAGCTGCTGCAGATGACATATCAAGAATTATATTACTTCTGTACATGCTTAAATATTTCTTTTGTCTCAACTAGTCCAATATAATATAATACCAATGTGTGGTGTATATTTGTGTTAATGTGCTCATTGTGGCCCTCCTACCTTCACTTTTGGGTTATCTTCCCTATTAAACTAATATAATAGTATTTTTCAAGCTAGGTGATCACAGTGGAGAATCAGAGTTGAGAAATCCATAAGAGTGAATTATATTAATTAATATAAACTGAAAACTACAAAATTTTTATGAGAACATGAATGTGGACTTGGCCATACATTATTGTATCAAAGATTTAGTGAAAAATTTACAGACTTTTCTAAGTAAATTATATGTTTTTGATCAGAGTGAGGACGATGAGGTTGTAAAAACTTAAATGTTTTGTACTTAGCAGATTGCTTCATCCTCTACAGACCAGGAATTTTCACATTCAATATTCTTTAACAAATAAAGAATTTGGCTTCTTTTTTATGTATGACTTACAAATTTGTCCTACTTATACCAGCTTCATCAATGCAGAATCATAGGCCATAAAACTTAGACAAATGGTATTTTCTCAACATCCTGATAATCACATTGCTGCTTATGCCACCAGTCGTGGTATCAATAATTATTATCCCTGCTTCCCTGCTCATTTATTAATACAGTCACAGCCTAACCCAGGCATTCTGGCTCTCAATCTGAAATAATCTCTAATCCTATTTTAATATAAAACTCTCAACTCCCATCCACTTTCCCTGCTCTTACCATGATTCCACATTTTCCTATGTCTAGCAAAAATCATCATTTGGATAGACATAATGATAATGTTGTAAATTGTCCATCTTACATACAAAACATTTTAATTATTTTTCTTACCATCAACCTGAAATCAAGTGGCATCTTCAGGTTTTAGTAAAATAATTCCTTCCAAGTATAACTTATAATATTTTTACCAATACCCATTTAAGACCCTCACCAACATACACATTGTACACTCTCAGCACTGGAATGTTATTTCCACAGGTGAAAACAATGCTATCTCTGCTGTCTTTATCACATGTCGCAAGGTTTCCTGCGGTTGTAAGCCTGCAGTTACTGCCTTGACAGAACTGTCTCATACTGGCTCACCTCCTTGCCCATTGGCTGAATTCACAGTCTACTGTGGATTGCTGGCACAGACATTCCATCATTGTCACTCATTTTGTGGGCATCAAACCAGACTGCGAGACCTCACTTCAGTACAGACCCACTAAGGTGTAACAAAAGAACTGCCATCTACTTTAGCAATGGAAGAAATTAAATATGAAAGTATACCATCAGTGTCCACCAATTCAAGAAAAGAAACACCAAAACAATCGAGCTGATGGCTCTATACATTTACTCAGTCACACTCAGTCCTGGAACCATGGCAAATCGTTTATATAATGAGAGAAGTCTCCTGTATATCAGGGTGCAAATAAAAAGATACTGTCACATAATTAGGCAATCACAATGCACAAAAATCCAATGACATGGGTATACCACCAACTAATATCACCTTCTTGTTAGATGAGACAAGTGTGCAGGTACAACCGTAGCCAAAGCCTGGCAGATCCTGCACAGACAGAAGGTGAAATGTACAAATTGTTCAAGAGACCGCCCACTTCCTGGCACAGCTGCCCCATTTACCAGGAAGCATTGTGCTTGCTTAGACCACCAACAGGCAGGAGAGACAATAAACCAAGTTATCAACTTCTTTTAGTGGCCACCAGCGAAATAAAACCCCAATGACCGACCAAATGAGTAAAAACCCTTCAACCAAACAATCACTAAGACAAATCCAAGAAACCCCATAGGAATAAGCATCCACAAGAAGAAATGAGCACATCAACTCCAGAAAATGCAGAAACCACCAACAGAAAAATTACAGAGCCACAGCGTAGACAACAAAGAGGTAAAAAATTCTAAGGTGATAGCTCTACTGAAACAGATCATTTCAATGCTTCAATAATGGCTAGAAACTCATCTTGCCAAAAACATGTTTAAATCATTATCTGGAATGCACAAAGCATTATGAAGAAAAAGAAGAAGAAGAAGAAAAGAATTGGACTGCAAGTTGTAAGCATTCCCTCTCAATTAGTATGGCTAATGCACTGCCATAATTTACCAAGATCACCCTTGAAGAACCAAGTCAGTTATTAATATTGCCATGCTAATTGTTGATGATGGTATGTTTTTGGATGATTCTGCCCCATTTAACATCATTCAACACATGCTAGCCATCAGCTTTAATAATTTTGATTAATATAGTTAATGATATAAAACCACAAAAGAAACAGGAGATATTGTTATGAAGTCAAAAATGAAAATACAATGTTCTGATCAAAATACTATTTAATTTAAAACCTCCATTTCCTTAATAGCTCTTAAAACACTCATTATAAATTCAGACAAGTTCCTGACACATTTCCTAAAATATTATAGCTTCCACAAAGAGAAGCACAAACTTGTACCATCCAACATTATTTAAGTGGCATAACACACACTTGCTGCCTCCCTAGCAAACACTGCCCTCTTCACTCAGTAAAATCAAAGATTGTTACACTACTAATCCTTAAATATAAGAAACTAATGTTACCTCAACTATGATAATAATGTCTGTGGATACACAGAAGTATAAAATATCAGATTAAAGATATTTATACAATTATTCATCTATAGTTAATCAAAGTAAAATAATAATTCAATCATAATATTAGTAACAAATGATTGGGGGATTGTGACAATTTTACAAAGTCTTCATTAAAGTACAAGATATATATGTCACCATCCACTCTGAAACATTCCTCTGATCTCCCTAAAGTGTCAATATGTGGCTGCAAAATCAACATATATGTCCTAAAAACACAAAAGGATGATGGGACAGACATTATCACCAATATATCATTGTACCATGAGCCCATCACCATTCCACATCTGATAAACATGGAATCCACAGCAGTGAAGGTTCACTCTCAGGAGGGCAACATACCACTAATAGCAATGTACCTGTCACTGAACATTAACCAATATAATACTACCTGTGCTCTCTCTTATCAGTGTGGGTGACAAGGTGATAATTAACGGTGATTTAAACTCCAAGCACTTCAATGGAACTACTGAGATAACAGCAGGGAAGAGGAGTAACTGCTACAAATGACAAAATGGTGCAACATTCAAGTGCTTTATTCCCTACAGTATAAATAAAAGCTACCTATCTACCAGGACAGCACAAACAAGCTGGAGATTCAGAGACAAAAAGTTAACAGAAGCACTAGATGTAATCCGTGGCTGGTTGCTTTGTCTGGACTATGTCATTCATTCTCTTAGGACCTGGCCTAATGATTTAACACATTCATGTTGAAGATCATCTATAGTGGGTTTCCAGGCCTTACTCAGGTAGAGCTCGCTGTCTCTATTGATATTGTTATAATTAAAACTGAATTTCCAGCATCTCACATATTACATAGTCCCAGGAGGTGGAGAATGTGGACAATATGACTGTCTTATAAAATTCTGTCTTGTGTTCTTCTTCGATAGCATGTTCAACTATTGCAGATTTTTTTCATTTGCACAAGTCTTATATGGTTTAAATGCTTTGTTACAAACTCCTTGACCATCCTGATCATCTGACCAATGTAAACTTTGCTACAGCTGCTTAGTTTCTGGTACACACTGTGTTTACTATAACCTATCAACTCTAATCATTACTTAGCTGCTACTAACTTCCCTCATTGGGCAAAACAAAATCACATGTTGACACACTTGCACAGGGTGAGAGCTACCTCCAACTCTGCTGGAAGAAATGAAATATGTCAAGATCAACTTCAGAAGCAACTGGCACTGGCAGATGTATATGAGCTGCTATTCCTAGACCACCAAGACAGTTGCTGGTGCTATCATCTCATATGCCGATAACACATCAAGTAAAACAGAAAGGCGTCTAGCACCATACGGGACAAAAGCAATTTTAGTTCTCACTCTAAGATATTTGATATTTGCATCTGGTCAAGGATGATCAAGGCCTGAGAATACCTCAGATTTACTCCATTCTACACAAGTGCAGCACAGCTTATATTGGTAAAACAATAAAGAAGATTAAGGAGTACATAAGAGAATATAAACGCTATCTGAGAATCATGAAACTGAAGAATTCTGCAATAGCTGGACATGTTATTGACAAAGAACACAAGACTGAATCTAATAAGACGGTGATGGTGTCCAGAGCCTCAACATGGTGAGGTGATGCGCTTACAACCATATAAGTGGATTCCTCACTCATCATCCTGTTCATCACTGGACCTAGTTAAGATATCTCTGTCATCAGTGACTCAGAATTTTCATGTCTAAATGATGTGTGAGCCGATGATATTCCTCGTTGCTTTTAAAGGAAAGGAATTGTACTAGTATTGTTTTCAGTTAAGTACAGTCTTTATAGTCTGAGAATTTTATGGAATTGTTGCGTGTTCATGAGCTTCTACTAAATGTCATTCATGCTGGCTGGAAGTGTTCCAGAAGACTTCCTACAATATCCAAAACAAATTTGGATGCATGAAGTGGCCAAATAAACTTCTTCTCACCCTGTGGGTGCTGGATGATGCCATTGCCAATGGCCAGACTTGTCCCGAATTTCTGACCAATAATCCTAAGTCTATGCTGTCGACTTCTGTAAAAAGAGATTCTTCTGAAAGATGAACAAATGTTAAAAGAGGCTGCATAGAAAGCATTGTGTAAATGGTTCCAGACATTTGTGAGAGTCCTGTTCTGCAAATACTGTGTACACAGGAAATTGGAAGAGATTCTAAGTGCAGCTGTTCCTAGCTACCTTTGTCCTGCTGGCTGAAGATGAAAGAATCAAGCATATAACCTCTTGCCTTAGTGATATGGTGAAGGTAAAAGAAGGCAGCAAGCCACAGCAAACATGCCACCCAAGTCAGTTGAGTGACTATGAATGATGACACACTGCTGAGCCAGTGGCTTGTCAAGGAAATCCTCATTCACAATTACAAGCAACATATTCATTGTCAATGCCGAGGTCATCAGGCCTGTGACTGCCAGAACCATCTGAAGGGTGTCAGATGCAGAGGATACAATACAGATGCAGATGGTACCAAGCCATAAGCAGCCACATACATGGCTGGTTGAGGCATGGAGCATGGGTTCCATCCATGTTCTGCAATGGTTTGCAAAACCAAGTAAATCTGACCAGGCAGTCACTACGATTCAGCCTCTCCATTGTAATGAATCAATGACCCAGATGGCATGCCAGGATCATACGCGGTCCCAACAACACATTGCCCATTTATCTGGAAAAGATCATCTAACTGAAGGCTGCCATATATACCTCATGAATCACTGTCATGTCTATGATGCCTGATTTAGCTGAAGAAAAGACCAGATAACTGTAGTGGTTTAGCTGCTTACACAGCTAATCATTACCCTGAGACCAAAACTAAAGCCATCCAACTTATTTGAATGGTACAAGTCATGACAAAGCAAAAATCTGGTAAAAAATACCAACAACAGCAAAAGGATGAATTCTGGGAGTGTCAACATAACAGATCCTGCTGTTGAGGCAGGTTAGTAGAGGTAGTAACAGCAAGGCTATAACCACTGGAGGCCTTGTGACAACTGATGGAAACAACAATGTCAGCTGTCAAAACATTTTTGTTTTCTTGACACTACCCAGCTGGACAACTATGAAGATTACAGTGCAGCCTCATGAGAGTATAGGGACAATCCCTTGTCAGGATATCCAAATTTTGGTATCCCTGGATTCCCAAGATTGTTCTACGAGAATTCTTGGATAGTTCCTCCAAAAAGTTGATGGAAAAATTCCTTTCCTTATCTTACCTCCAATCCTTTTTAGTAATAATCACATTGCTAAGCCCTAAGCCCTAAGCCAAAACATACAATGTGAATTGGAAGCATGGTATCAAGATTTTCGATTTTCGTGGTTCACTGAAACTTTTTAGTTGTATAATAGAAATACAGTTTCTTAGTATATGATGTGATTGATTTCCTTCAACTTCCTTGTTGATAACCCAATAAATCCTTGCTCTATTCAGAAGAGTATAAGTAGATTACAATGCCCCAAGATAGTATGAATAATATAATGTATTGTAGGATCGTAATTTTTCATGGCGTTGAATATTAATATATTCTTAACATGGCTGGAAGCCCGAGAAAAATATATTAATATAATGTATTGTTTGTAATTCAATAGTATATGAGAATGGAAGTACTCTAGATGTTAATGTGGTAATAATCTTGGATAGTAATGAAAAAAAGGTGGATAATGTGAATATCAGAATCAAGGAATATAATTTTACAATTAGGAATAAGGATGAGTTTACTTACAGTGATAAAGAGAAAGAAAACCCTTATAGGCATTATGAATACAGGTAATGAAAGAGAAAGTAAACCTATTACTTACTGAAGATGAAGGTGAGAGGGCAGTATAAAAAATAAATGTGAAAATCAGTTTACAGTATTTTGGGTAAAACCTCAGTCATGCTTATTTGGAGAAAGACATCAATTATTAAGACTCAATGTGTTAAAATTTGACACCCTTGCTATGTGTCTAATTCTTTTTAAAACAAGACTCAGTTTGATCCTTCTTCTTATGTGTTTCTGATGTATTCCCACTTTCATCTTTGGTAATTAAATGTAGCTTCACCTTGTCACATGTTTAACTCTGACAGAATCATAGAACAACAAGTAATACTAAGAAAAATAGGTGAGATAGCAAGTACCTGAATAATTTTCAGGTCTAATAACATGCATTTCTCATTTCAGAATTAAAATGATTTAGAGATTGTTATATTTTTATAGATCTGAATCATTCAAATTATTTAATATATACAAAATTAGAGGATCTTGTTTCTATTTTTCTAACACAGGATGTGGTGAAGGAACCAGATACTGGAACACCAGGATTTCCATTCAATTTCAAAAAGATGTTTGAGTACAACCACAACCGAATAGCAAAAGAACCATCATTTTATGATCCTGAATTTAATCACAATAGAGAGGAACAGTGAGTAACAATTTTATTCTAAGTTGGTCAAAACATTGATTAACTGTTGCAAGAAAGCCTACTTTCATTGATTAACTGTTTTTATTCAGTGCTAATGAAGAGTACAATGATCTGATGTAGCAAAACTGATTTAAAATGAAGATATACAAGGTTGTGGAATGGATCTTAAGTGAAACAACTAACCTCCACATTTGATTGACAATGAAAATCATAAGTTCTGATATTATTTTAGTGATTTCTAAAATAATATTAGCAACATCTTAATTAACCTATTTTTTATTTTTCGATAAATTTGCCATTTTCAGTTAAATGTGTTTGTGC
The DNA here is from genome assembly GCA_031002005.1 of Vandiemenella viatica. Classification (NCBI taxonomy): domain Eukaryota; kingdom Metazoa; phylum Arthropoda; class Insecta; order Orthoptera; family Morabidae; genus Vandiemenella; species Vandiemenella viatica. The sequence goes on from JARYHS010008074.1 coordinate 178,746,587, forward strand.
TTATTGTTGTGTTTCTTTAACCCTTGGGCACTAATGACCCCGCTGTCGACACGCCCTAAAGCAATAACAGCAACAACATTTAACCCTTAATAAAAGGAGAATACAAAAAGCTATCATTAAGTACCAGATATTAACATTCAAACCAACCACATGATATTCTCAAATCCCACTTGGCGAAAATATTTTTGTTTTCTGTGTGCATTTCTTTCAGCCTATATTTGCTGTTAATATGATAACAAATTCACTTTTAATAAGATTCACAAAAATGATCTGATTTTCTTTGAAGAATCAACAAGGCTTTTCTTCCCATGAAGATTGGTGCCATACTGCCATACAAGCATTCAAAATATGAACTGCTTCCACAGTGGGAATATTTGATGAAAGATGTCCCTTGACAGCCTAAATTGTTGAAATGGGGAATTATATTTGATTGCAATTTTTAAATTTCTTTTCTGTTTTAACTGGAACCACAGAATAAGTGAACTTTGGTTACATGTGTGAACTACTATGCACTAAACTGGAAATAACTTTATCAAAAGAAAAGTTTTACCTTCTAAATTAGTTTAATGCTTTGAATTATAATGTATATAGTTAAATTACAAGGAAAGGGAAAATGATTCACCACTCACCAAAGTTGAAGGCAACGACGGGAGAAGAACATATATCACCAACACAAAAATACACAATATTTTGGTCTTAAGATGTTATATATAAATATGTGTATCACAGAAGGTGAGAGAAATAGTAATATACCAAAAGGGCATGGAATGTAGAAACAAAAACAAAAATTATGGAAATAAATATAGATAGATAATTTGAAAAGAGAGAAAGGAAAAAAAAATAAAGAAAAAATGTAATTAGTTAAATGACAATAATACTAATACTGTTAATAATGAGTGATACACCAAAGAAAGGATGTTTATTGGTGGTTGAGGCCTGGTGGGTGTATGGTATCTAGCATATTTTGGTATGCAAGTTCCCATCTCTGAAGTTGTGAGGTGGCGGTGGTTTCAGGGATAACTCTGATTGCTCTCACAGTGAAACATTCATTGAAGCTGTTGGAATTGTGGTAGTTCGCATGTGCTGGTATTGGAATATATAACTTTGCGGGTGTGGACTGTTTGTCTATGGCCATTCATTCTGGTCGAAAGTTGTAGTGTAGTCAGGCCTATGTAGGAACTAATGCAATGGTGGCAAGTTAGCTGGTATATGATGTGGGTTGTGGAGCATGTGGCATGTCCAGTGATGGGGAAGGTTTCCCCTGTGACAGGGTTACAATATGTAGTAGTGGGAGGATGCATATTGCAGGTTTTGCAGCGAGGTCTATTGCACAGAAAAGATTCATAAGGTGATTTAGGAGTGCCAGATGGAGGGTATTTGTGAACCAAGATGTTTTTGAGGTTAGGTGGTCTGCGGAATTAAGTACAGGGGACAGTTGGCAGAGTTTTTGGCAAGATGTGCAAATTTCTGGAAAGGTGTGAAGGATATCATGTCCTTGTTGTAGGATTCGATTGATGGATTTGAGGCCAGGCGAGAACTGGGTTACAAAGAAAGGGCTATGGTTGGATTTAGAGGTGCCAGGTTGGAGTGGTTAGAAGGAGGGTGGGTGATTGAACACGTGATTTGTTTATGTACAAGGTCTGCTGGGTAGGAGTGGGAAATAAGTGCTTGGGATAGGTTCTGGGAGTACTGGAAGAGGGATTCAGAATCAGAACAGATACGTTTACCATGGATAGCTAGGCTGTAGGGAAGGGAACGCTTGGTGCAGAATGGGTGACATCTGTTGAAATATAGATATTGCTGTAGATTAGTTGGTTTGATGTGGACAAAGGTGTGAAGGGCACCCTACCTGATCGTGATGTCCACATCAAGGAACGTGATGTGTTTACGGGAGTAGGTCCATGTGAAATTAATGGAATGGCTATTGTTAAGGGAATGGAGGAATTTCACTGTGGGTCCAGATCATAAATATATCATCTATGTACCTGAAACACACAGTGGGTTTAAGGTGGGTGTGGTTGAGGAAACGTTTCTCCAGACGATCAAGGAACAAGTTGCATAGGAAGGGGCCACGGATCTGGCGATATACTGTGGAATTAAAGGTGAAGAAGTTATTGGAGAAGGTCAGGTGAGCCAAGAATGAAAGGAAATATGTGCTAGGGTGGTTGTGTGGGGGTCGCAGATCTAGGAAGTGTTTCAGGGCACTGAGACCCTGACAGTGTGGAATGTTGGTATAGAGGGAGGTTACATCGATGGAGACTAGGAAGGAGTCTGGAGGTAGAGGTGTGTGGACTGTGGCTAGGCATCGAAGGAAGTGTGGGGTATCTTTGACATAGGAGGGAAGACTCTGAACAAAGGGTTGGAGATGCTGGTCCACCAAGGATGAAATCTGTTCAGAGAGTGATCCATATGCAACAACTATAGGCCGCCCCGGATTGCCAACCTTGTGGATCTTGGTAAGGAGGTACAGGGTGGGTGTACAAGGATTCTGGGGAGTTAGGAGCGAGATGGACTGGGGAGAGAGACCTTGTAAGGGGCCCTGCAAGTTCAGGAATGTTTTTACTTCCTGACAGATGGAGGTGGTGGGATCTGTAGGGTGTGGTAGGTGTGTGTTTGTGTCAGACAGTTGCCTCAGGGCCTCAGCCACATAGAGATTGCAGTCCATTCCTACTGTGGTTTAAGCCTATATCAGCAGGGAGGATGATAATGTTATGGTTTCTGGATAGTTCTCTCATGGCTTGAGTTTCCATGTTGAGCTTTTTAAAGTGTCGAACAGACTTTATGAAAGAGGCTGAAGGCAGAGTGGAGGTGAGGAACTCTTGGAACAAAATAAGTGGATGATTTTGTGGGAGTTGGGGTGGATCCAGTGGTGATAAAGGTTTAAATTGTTGTAAGCTGGATTCAATTTCATTCTCTGGACGTTGTGTGCTCCTGTGGTGGCAAAATGATATTTCCAACACAAGGAGTGGCAGAATGCTAATGAATCCTAGACCAAAGCAGCAAACTTGGGGGTTGGAGATAAAGAGAGTGCCTAGGATCGAATTGATATGTGGGGTTCTGACAGGGGAGTGGAGGAAAGATTAATCACTGACTGCTGGGGTTTAACTGAGGGAGGCGCATGAGTTTTTGGGACAGGTGGTAAAGGATTTGGGTGGGGAAGATTGAGGATGTGAGCCAAACAAGGAGTTCTGGCAATAAGGGGTGCTGTGGGTGTATGGTGTCTGGGAGTGGGGAGTTGATAGGGGACGCACAAGCCCACAGCTAAATAGCTCCTGACAAGCACAGGTGTTTTTGTGCATGTTGTGCTTGCAACTGTCTGCATTGTGACAGGATTTGTTTCGTGCAATGAATGAGATGAGGGAATGGAAGGCATAGAATTTTTTGGAGGGAGACAAGGTGGATGGAATGCTGATGAGCCATGCGAACATACTGTTAGAGAATCAGGTGGGTGAGGGTGAGGGATTGAGTGAAATGGAAAGCATGAAGGGATGGGTGCATTTGTGGGTGGCAACCTGAAACTGGGATTTTAATGGTTAAACCATTGGGTGGAATATTTAAAGAGAGACAAGACTGAAGAAACAGTATGTCGGAGCTTAGTCTGGTGAGATGTGAGACATGGAAATGGTAGCAAGACAGATAGTTATCTGAAAGTGACATGTTGGGAGAAACTGGTAAGATAGTGAAGCTACTCACTAGCTGAGATACATGGTTGGGTGAAATAACAATTAATGACGGAGGGAAAAAAAGAAATATTACTAATAAAAATAATAATTGGAAAAAACACTTGAGATACCATAAAAGGTGGGTGCACACAAACTAAAAGTATTTAAATAAAAACCACAAAGCTGAAAATATATCAGATCATAAATGAACAAGGGCAAGGTGTTATGAAAAAAAAAAAATGTTTATAAGTTAATTTTGAAAGAAAATAGTAATAAAAATAAAAAAGAAATAATTCGGTAAATGAAAGATACAAGAGATTAGGCTGTAATCAGAGTGTGATCTGGCAGTAGAAAATAGCACAAGGTGATTGTCAGCCAAAAAACGGCATTTAAGGCGCAGGCAGAAATATGTGAACAAAAAACCGGCCCTGCGAAAGAAAATACTTACTTTGAATTTAAGTGACCACAGACAAGGTGTATTGAGAGGCAAATATTTGTAAGCTAGTAATGATATAATATTATGAAAACAGCAGAGAAAAAGGGGCTTGCGTTTGACCAGAATAAATAGCCACAGACAAACAGTCCACACCCGCAAATTTATATCTTCCAATACCAGAACATGCAAACTACCACAATTCCAACAGCTTCAATGAATGTTTCACTGTAAGAGCAATAAGAGTTTTCCCTGAAACCACCGCTGCCTCACAACTTTGGAGATGGGAACTTGCATACAAAACTATCCTAGATACCAGACACCCACCTGGCCTCAACCACCAATAAAATTCTTTTCTTTGATTATCACTTATTATTATCAGTATTAGAATTATTGTCATTTAAGTAATTACATTTTTTTCTTCTCAAAATTTATCTATCTATATTTATTTATCTAATTTTTGTTTTCACCTCTACATTCCGTACCCTTTTGGTATATTATCATTTCTCCCACCTTCTGCAATGAACATATTTATATATAACATTTCAGTCCCACCGCCATATCGATAATTCACTCAGTCATGTAAGAAACTTGGACACCTCCCGAGCCACATGACTCATTCTCTTTAGCATGAATAAGTTTTAAGACATGTGTTCATGTATATGTTCTTCTTCTGTCATTGCGTTCAACTCTGGTGACTGATGAGTCATTTTCCCTTTTCTTGTAATTTATATTGTCTAAAGCCGTTTCCTTTTTCCTTTGTTTAATTAATGTAAATAGTTAATATCATGTGGTAAACGTTGGCGTGTACACATCTCCTGAACCGTATTTCATTCCCTAGCACATGAATAAGGCATAAAACTGATATATTGTAAATGCTTTTCTTTGACTCATATGTGTTTCACTTGTAGCAGCATTCTACTTTTGTGAGTGATGAGTCATTTTCCCCATCCTTTGTTAACCTAAAAGCCTGTTTTCCTTAACATCATTAAAGTAAATAGATATAATTATTGTTAGTGATGTTAAGTACAAATAATTTCAATCAGAAATACAGATTCAAAAAATGACTATTTTTAGTGATTGATTCCAATTTCTCTTTTGCTAGTTGTATTGAGTTAGAATTAGCTGCAAGCATGGTAGTTAAATTCAATACAGCAAACTGTAAAGTAGTTGAACTTTTTGGTATATATAACTTTAGATATAAAAGTGTCATGGCTCTTGAGTCTTGGTATGTGGAGGCTCAGCCTGTGGAGACACAACCTGTGGTGGCTCAGCATGTGGAGGCTCAGCCTCTGGGGCTCAGTCTGTTGAGACTCCACCTGTGGGAGCTCAGCGCGTGGTGGCTCAGCATTTGGAGGCTTAGCCCATACAGGCTCAGCCATTGGAGACGAGGTCTTTAGATGCACGGTCGTGGAGGTGCAGCTTGTGGAGGCTGATCCTGTTTAGGCTTAGCCCACAGAGGCAGAAAGTAGGGATGCTTGAGAAGAATGGTTAGGTGCTGATAATAGATCATAGGAGAGATACAGTTAATAGGATGAAGAAGCCAGACAATTCAGAAATTGAGGGTGAAAATAGGTTTAATATAATACCAGTCAGGAGGGAAGTGCCTCCTATAGATGTATGAACAGGTTAGTGTAAGCTATCTGTTAAATTTTGTAACTGCGTGACAAAATTTTGTTCTTAAAACCATGAGTTAGAGTGGATAAAATATTAGTAAATTTCATTTTTATAGTCATTTTTTATGTTTATTCAAGTTAGAAAGCAGTTTTACAGGTTTCAAGATAGTATTTTCAATTTTTTCAATTTCAACATTTTTCGGCATTCGCCTGGAGTGGGAAAGTTCATACTTATTTTCGGCTAAATTATTAAAGTTAGGATATTTTACATAATAACTAAAGTTAACATTTATTTAAAGATCTAGCGACTTGTAAAGTTTCAAGAATATTGAATTAATTTTATTGTCAAGGTCAGATTAGCCAATGTTAGGACTTCAGATGTGTGATTTGATATCTGACGACTTTCCCATCAGCCACCCCTGTGAAAGAGGAAAAGATTTGTTTTCACGCTTCACATGAGAACAGTCGCTAGGAATCTTCGAGAAGCGCTATGTGATATAGATGTGTGCGTGCAGTTGTTCGCCCCAAGTCATACGGAAGCAGTCGGCATGATAACATGTAGCTCAGTAGGCCGGAAAGTTTTAGCACATCAGTGAAAGTTTTATTTTAGAATGATGCCACTTGTTTTATTCAAGTTGAACATAATGTCGCATTAAAGTAATTTTCCGCAATATGGAGCCTCGGGATTGTTTGATTTCACTAAACTGTGGAACAATGGGAGCATGTGATTCTCTTTCATTTAATTATTACAACTAAAAGTTTGTACTATTGGGGCGTGGTCTGGCTTGACCGGTTAATCAAACTTGTAAAACATTACTTTGGAAAAGTCATCTGATTGCCTGTACAGTTTTTGGTTTTGTGAAATTGAAGAATATAGTTATTTAAATGACATTGAACTGTTTATTGAACTTTACCTTTACATAGTTTTCTGGTTAAAATCTGTGTGGCGACTGTATTATTCTATTTAAGCCAAAACTGTTACATCCAAGGCTACATACGGTCAGAGTTAAGATTCAAGTTTATGCAGAACCCCAGTGCAAGCTTGTTGCCTTACATAAGATGGTCAAGTCTATAAGAATAGGAGAAGTTAAGGAAGGAATAGGAAGAAAAAGGTTCTGTTGCCAGGTAGTAGCCATGGAGGAGATGGAAGCCCTCTTCTGCAGGATCAGATAGGCACAGGTAACCAAGTAACAAATTTTTTTCAAACCAAGAGAAATATTAGGTCAGGTAATGATGGATACAGGTTTACTTTGTAGAAATTTCACTAATGACAATAGAGTAGTGATAATGGGTGTTGCAGGGAGTAGTATTGATAGAAATGAAAGTTATGGTATAGAGATTGACCTGAGGAAGATAGTGAAAAAGGTGCTGCATACCATGGTTAATCTCATGCAGGTCCTAAATCGCCATGACAAGCCAAAGTTGAACCATGTTGTGAGGTGGGGAAATGTGGAAAAGGAGGTGCTACTTGGGAAAGGCATTAGTTCGGTGTTGGGGGTTGTGCCTGTGATCATGATTGATAGGTGGGGATACACAAGGCATGGCCTACACGTAAACAGAAGGAGCAAGGACGTACTTTCTGAGTTGTTAGCTAAAGTTGTAAGTGAGCCCATTTCCAGTGATGGTGAGATCAGAACTGTGCCTTTTTTTTAGGTTAAGGGCTACTAATGGGGGGATGAAAATAGATGATCACAGTAATGCTAATTGTAGATCCATAGTGTAAAAAATCAGAAATGCTAAAGAAATAGATGAAGCTGCAAAAACAATAACTAAATGGGGCAGAACTGGGAAGGAGGAGGTTAATGCTGAAAGTATCACAAAGCTATTAATAAGGGTGTTACTGGTGGACTGTAGAAATATAATGAACAATTAATAGAATTTGTAAACTTAAAAGAGATACACAAAGCATAAGTAATTATAGGGATAGAGTCTTGATTAAAAGAAGAAGTACTTTCCTGATGGTTATAGACTGTACCAAAAATATAGAGAACCAGTTGGTGGGAGGGGATTTCATACTGGCTAGTGAAAACTACTACAGTTTACTGGTGTTTATAAATCATGACCAATAGTTGCTTGGGGTAGATTTTGAGTGTAACAAAAATTTAAAAAATAAGGTGAAAAATGAAGCTCTTGAGGTGAAATTAAATTTGTACTCAGGATTCAGAAGTGATAATAGAATGGTCATTATTGGAGAGGATTTAAATTTACCTGTTGTAAACTGGGTAGGAAATAAAATTAACAACACAATGGAACAGAAATTTGGAAGTACCCTAATAAGGAAAGGAGGGTTTGCACTAGTGGTAGAGAAGAATACTAGGCGACAAGATTGATAGCTTCCTAATAAAACCTGATGATATCCTTGTGGGGTATCAATTAACTGAGGGAATAAGTGATTATGAAGCAGAAGTGATGAATATTAGAGGATTCAGTAAACCAATGGCCAAAATTGAAGAGAGAAATAGGTACAATTAAAAAAATGTACAGATTTTGAACTTAGAGAGATATTTCAAGGACAGTTTCAAAAAGGCAAGGATGGCACAAGTACAGTTGAGACAAAATGGGAAGAGTTCAAGGATATAATAAAAAAAATGCAGAAGAAATATTTATTCCAAATCAGAAAATAAAGAGAAATAGAAAACCTAAATACTGCAATAGTGAGGTGAGATGGCAAGAAGAGAACATAATATATAATCGTAGGCTTCCGCGGCCAGAGTCAGTTGATTCTTGACTGTCCGGGTGGCGCCACGTCATGTTCATCGTCTAACATAATATAGTTAAGAGACAGCAGGGTATCAGAAAATATTTGCACTTGAGATGTACATTTGGGCTACAGTATTTCTTTGAGCACATTCTCAAGTGTTGCAAAGATCCAGTCCTTTGATAAGATTTGCAATATCTCTGAAACTATTGTAATTCCAGATCTTTTTCATTTAGTACACTATTGAAGCCATCTCCCATAATTATTGCAACTTTGATGTTCCACAACAGACAAGGTAGTACTGTTTTAAAGAAGTGGGATCTTTGGGCACTGTTATTATTGCCAGAGGGGGTTTATTTATTGATTATTCAGGTGTTGTTTATTGTGGTTGCAATGCCCCTGTTATTTATTAATCTTTTGGTATCATTTGTCTTAGTCCGCTGTTTTATCATTCCCAATATTTGTTTCATAGGAATAGGTTATTATTCCTTTGTAGCCAGATATATTTAGTTTCATAAATATTACTTTCAGAAACATTACCTACAGTATCAATATTGTTTTGCTTGAGGTAATCTGCTTGACATTTTATTTTGAATGGTATAATGATTCGGTTAATGTTTATTGTTTCAAGACTGTAGCTTTGATTGGTTGTTACTGACTTTTTCCATCTCAACAGTGCCTTGAATTTTTACTTTATTATACCATTGGGTTTTGTTCCCTCTTTTTCTGCTTTTTTTGGTCGGGGATGTATTTCGATGTTTCTCATCTTCCCACTTTCAGTTTGTTTATTTCTTATTCTTCTCATTGTGGTTTGACTGCATTTGCAGTCATCTCTATTTTTTCTGCTATTCTTTTGACTGGTATGCTGTTTTTTTCCTTTCTTTTGTCAAAAGTTTGGCATATTTTAGCTGAATACTGGCTTGTTGTCTTAGCTCTTTCATTACACACACTTCTGTAAGACTGCAATGTTATTCTTTTTCCCAGATTTCTTCTTTGGCTTTCCTGCTGGTAGTTGTAGTGTGTTTCTCATAGTTTCATATATTTCAGGCCCTTCTTCTGCATGGTAGTAAATGGTTTTAGATTAGAATCAAGTTTTAGGCAGCAAATATTAACAGAAGTTGGTTTAAGGAGTAAGATTTCTCAGAAACCAAAATTAAAAATTGTATCGCATCAGAATATCAGAAGGTTATCGAGCAAAGGATCAATTGGTTGTTCACATAAGTGAAATGAATGCTTTCAATAGAATTGATGTTTTATAGTAGTCTAAATACCATATAACCAGGAATAGGTATGTCAAATATAACAAACTTTAATTTAGTTTCTCGACACTATACAAATAACTTGGAGAGAGGTTGAGTTGTCTCTTGCATTAGAAATGATTATAGTTTTGATGATAAAAATGTTAGCACATATTTGTCTTGGTCAACTATTTGAAGGCCATGTTACAGGGCTAAATTTGGACAATGAAATTTTTTTAATTGTTACTGTATACAGGCACCCTCTAGTAATTGTACTCTTTTTTTGAGCCAGCTTGAACTCTTATTAGCATTTTTATGCAGAAAATCAGCTAACATAATATTGTGTGTGATTTTTGCTATAGATTTTTTTAAAAAATAACTTACCCCATAAATCATGTAGGAACCATTAGCCAGCTCAAACAATATAAATGAGGTAGTTAATTTTCCCACAAGAATAATCAATAATAGTTAATCAGCTGTAGAGAATGCTTTCCTACTTAACTCAGAATTCATTTATACAATCAATGGACTTTTAGATCATGATGTACAGTTATTAACTATCCACACCTTAATAGGAACGAGCTCCAAGAGTAAAGCTTTTAAGGTTCAGTGAGTAATAAATGATGAATCATTTAGTCATTTTACAAACTGCCGTATAACCATCAACTGGAAATATGTTTACAGTGTACAAGGTATGAATGAAATTACAACATTTTGGGTAACTTTGCCATAAATTAATTTGAACGTTGCTTCCCCACAAAAAGGTGCCATATTCCCCCTCCCCCCCAAAAAAATAATAACATGGATAACTGTGGGCATTATGACAACATGCATTTCTTAGTCTTAATGTGATTATTAAAACACATTACAAGCAATACTGCAAAATTCTGAAAATAATTATTAAAAAATCTAAAATTATGTATTACAAAAAAAGGTTTACGGCTTTGTTAAAAAAAAAATTAAAATGGAACATTTTAAAAAATGAAACAGGGATAAATAATTAGGCGACCAAAGTTATATATATCAAAGGAAATTCAGTATAATCAAATTTTCTTATTGCTGATATATTTATTAATATTTTTTTTTCTGTTGCTGATAAGTTGACTAACTCATTCACACTATGGATTTTGTTGATACAGGATTTTAAGGAAAATTTAATGTTTATAAATTTAGCTACTCCAGAATAAATAAAAAATTATTATGTCTCTTAAGAGCTAATACTTGAGTGGTTATTATAGGATTTCCATGAGATTAATTGAACGATGCTTCACAGAATTAAGTAATGCTAAGTTATCTGTTTAATTAATCTTCACTCAAGGGTACCTTTCCAGAAAGGCTGTAGTTCAACAACTGCATAAAAGGGGGATAAGTCAGTTCTATGGAATTACTGTCTTATTTAATTACAATCAGAATTCTACAACTTGTGGTAAACATATAGAAAAATAAAATGACTAAACATTAGACCACATAGACAAGACAGAAATAGTTTAAAAAAAAAAAAATAATAAAATAAAAATGTTAATTTTTGTTAAAAGTAAAGCTAAAGAGTTAAAAGTGGATTCAGATGAAAGAGAAAATTTTGTAGAACAAGATTATAATATTGGTTTACATAGAAATGCAAAATCATAGCTTTCGAAATTGTAGCTTTCTTGTTAAGACATGACTCTGCTGACTCATATGAGGAAGTTGCACAATTTTGATAATAAAAATGACTTTAGAAGAGACAGATAAATACTAGAAGATAAGAGTGTTTTTTTTTTTATTAAAAGAAATACATTGTTTTTTTTCATTTCAAACCAAAATCAACAAGAAATTGATTCAAGAATATTTGGGCATTATGTCATTCAGTGAGAAATAAATGATTATGAAGTGTAGTAGACAATTATTAAAAACTATACTTAAAGAAAAACTAGTCTAGTAAAACAACATATGCCAGATGATAGGAAAAACTAATAAATATTAAAAAAGTTATTAGATGAAAACAGAAATAGATGCAATTGAAGTTAGAAGTTGCAATTGAGTAAAATGTAAAAAAAAAAAAAAAAATCAACAAACCTGAGGAAATAATCAGATAAAAAAGTGGCTATGCTTTTTCCTTAATATACCCCCCTGCTTCCTTGGTCAGTGTGTATTCTATTACCATGCTCAGACTGCATCAGATGTGACGTGAGTGGCTAGCAACACTTGTAATTTTCCATGAAAATTCAGGAAGTGAACATATCTCAACACTCAGTAACTGTGTGGACTCATGCTTTTCAAAGTTTGGATGTTCTGATGCAAGTCTTTGGTTATACATTGATACCAGTATCAACTTCAAAAACATTTTAAAGAATATACTATTATTATCTACAGTGATCTTTTTTTAATTTCAATATCAACATGAAACCCACTATCTGTTGTGGAATTAATTAACCAGGTAAGTAACCAAGTTGGTGAATTACCACAGCTTCAGATTGTGGTATCAGAATTTAACATGAACTTAATAACAGCAATGGTCACAGTTTTAAGATATCTTACCTAACTCAAGCAAGATCTAGTCATAATGTTGTGAAATCCCATATTTAATACTGTTGGTGCTTTATGAATATTTCACTTTCCTTGTCCTCGCAATTTAAGTTGATAACATGTTTCTTTCCCTCAAGATATATCATAAACCATTTGTAAGTTATTAAACCATAACACTATGGTGATAATGCTCTGAAAGGATGATTCTATGGTCTACTACATCAAAAACTGTAGACAAATCTATATCAGTGTTAATAAGTGTTCAATAGCTAATTACAAATATAAATACATTTTATTGTTATGACAAGCATTGAATAACAGTTTTGTAATTCCATATGCAGGTTTATTGTGAAAGACAGAGAACCTTTCTACACGTCTGCTCAGAGAAGTCTTGTTGTTTGGCAAGTAATGATGAGAGCAAAATATGATGACAGCGAGAAGGTTAGTAGCTAACAGTTTAGTACTTTTGTTAAAAAATAGTTAAGAAATGGTTTAGCTTCAAAAAAAGTGTAAAAACAAGTTCTAAAGTTTGTGTATGTATAAAGACAATACAGTTCTGAATAAAAAAACACTTTTGTACAATGTGGAAGAAGAAGCAGTGAATTTATTAACTTTATTCATTGTTCTACATTTCTTGATTGAATTTATTCCTCTAATAATATTGCTGCTTCCTTTTTTCCATCCATTTATATTTCCCTATTCATTCAGTAATCCGCCATAGTGAATAGTTTCCAAGGTTTTCAAACCCCTCTCATTAATTCTCCATTATTGTTTTCACTTGAACATTTTCATTTTTTATAACCTTGTGAATTTTTGACAAGATTTTTACCTCCTTGTAATCGGATTTTCTCCATTGCTAAAAAGTTGTTGCTTACATTATGTGTCGTGTGCATAGATCAGTGCAACATGCAGTTTAGTTCCACATTATAGGACACAAAAAAGCTGTATCTATTATATCATTTGACAGTGACTTGTCAAATACATAATGGTGCACAGGAAATGGAAGCTGTCATTTATAAGCCAGCTTGTTGAAGAGAAACATTTTTAATGGTTATGAATACTTCACTAAGCTCAGTTAGAACTATCTTATAACAAAGTCCTCCTAATCAAGCAAAATTTTATGTCTGATTTTAAAATTGATTATTAACATAACAAGTGGTTTTCAAGTAGGCAACATGGGTTCAGGCAAGGATATTCATGCGAATCTCAGTTGGTGGGATATATACAAGATATTTCAGATGAAATGGACAAGGGAGGCCAAATTGATAGTGTAGCACTAGATCTTTCAAAAGCATTTGACAAGTGAGCCATAAAATGGTAGTAAATAAGGTAAAAACTATTGGAGTAGATGAGAAAGTGATTTCCTGGGTAGAAGAATTTTTAAAAGGTAGAAAACAGAAAGTTAGGATAGGAAATGTGGTATCAAACGAAGTGGAAGTAAAAATGGAAGTGCCGCAGGTTAGTGTATTGGGACCATTTCTATTCATTATTCTAATGAGTAATTGTGTTGATTGTTTACTACCTGAAATTAGATTGTTTGCAGATGACATAATGCTGTATAAAAGGATCAAAATGATAGAGGATTGTAAACAGTTGCAGGGTGATCTGGACAGGATATCTAGTTGGGTTGTGTAACGTAGTTGGCCTTATTGGCAACTGAGAAAACGAAAAGGAAGAGTGTTTGGTATCGGTTTTAGTAGGTTACCCAAAGTAAGATTTCCCCCATAAGATAACACTAATCAGGTGTAGAAGGGAATGTAAGACTCACATTGGTAGTAGTATGAGTTTTTGGAAGGAAGTTATGAGCAATCTTTAAGTCCGAACCGAGACGCTTTGTGGCAGTGATGACGCAATACCCGGCAGGTTCATAGAAGTATGAAAGAATGGTAATAAATGAATTAAGATACCAGGATGAAAGTATCGGATCTTTGTTTAGAAGTACAAGACATGGTTTCCAACGGAATTTATTTTATATATGACTAATTTTAAGGTGCTTTTTCAATAAAGGAAAAAATCGTAAGTCGAGAATAAAATAAGTAGTCAAAAGAAAATTATGTCAGATTAAAGTCCTTCTTGTGAAAAGATGATGACAGCAGTTTGAGATCGTTGAGTTGAGTAGAAATATGTTAAAAAGTAATTCCAAAGTGAAAGCGGTTAAAGCATCGTAGCTAACTAGGTTGTCGAGAATGGGTAGAAATGAAAGTTGACAAAGGGGAAAGAAAAAACTAGAAAAACATCTGGGAGGCAACCTATTTTTATGAAAGTACAATTTTTTTAAGTAAGTTTGGCGGAAAGTTTTATCAAAATAATGCACTCTCAATATAAGATATTTAATTTCAAAGTATTTAATTGGGATTCCATGATGGATGACGAGAAGGGATGAAAACTTTGAGAGGCGATATCTTTTTAATTAAAGGGTTTTAGAAGGTAGTGAGATATACCAAATTAATTGTCAAAAGCTGTAGAATTCCAGAAGATTAGAAAACTCGCGCTAAAACAAATAGTTGGGACACTAGATCTAGAAAATAGGTTTATTTAACTTCGAAAATTAATAACAACAAAAGGAGAGCAGATAGGAACAATTTTACAAGGATAGAAAATGCTTAGGATGAGGAACTCTACATTATCACAAAGTTTCAGGAAAATTGGAAAAACTTGGGGGGAAAGCCTTTGTGAGCGGAGCTGGGAGAGACGCTAGATGAGTGGAATTTCCCATCAGGCTTGGGGGAGCCTATATAAGATACCTGAGGCGGGACCTCGACCGCATTAGTTTCGAACTGGTTAGAGGGTGAAGGTGTGAAGTGTGGGCGGACGTTATGGCAGTGTCGCATGGTGTGGGTGTCGCGTTAGAACAATCGTGAATAAACGGACTTGGAATATTTGTAGACGGCAACTATAATTTTTGAAACAGATCATTAATTTAACAAACTTCTTTTACATAATTTAAATTTGACAATTTGTATGATTTTGTTTGAGGTTTCAAGTGGAGTGAACTTTTTATTGTGTCTGATTTGAGTGTATGTAATTATCATGGCATTAATCTGCAATTTTCGGAAACGAAGTCTTTCTGGTAACAATTTCTGTTGTCAGAGTGAATATGTCTTTAAACGTTGAACAATAAAATACTGGACTTTAAAATCTGTGTTGAGAACAATCTTAAGATATTAACCTTCATTGAAAAATCCCATTATTAAAAACATTTGTGTTGGCAACCGTTCTAATTAAATTAAATATTGCAGAGAAGTATAGGAAAGAAATGAGTTTGTGAACATGGGGGATCTCCACTCCACCCCATAAGAAGTTTTTTTCCTACAGTTGGTAAACATAAGATGAAGATAAATGCAAAGAATAGTCAGCTAATTAGATACACAAATAAAACACAAAAGGTTAATTATGAATATAAGGTGGGGTAAAGAATTGCTTGCTAAAGACTTGAAATGTAAACATCTTGGCATTACATTTGATAATAAGCTTAACTGGGCAGGACACATTGGACAGGTGGTAGGAAAAGGTTTCAAAATTCTGCACTTGTTGGAGAGAGTGATGAGGGGATACACAAGAGAAGTAAAGGAATTGGGTTACAAAACTTTGGTTAGACCATTGCCTGAATATGGTAGTGAGGTATGGGACCCACATTTTGAGTATCAAATACAGGAGTTGGAGAAGTTGCAAAGAAGGGCTGCTAGATTTGTTTCTGGAAATTATCGCAGAATGCAATCAGTGACGGATATGATAAAGGAGCTGGAATGGCATTCATTGCAAGACAGGAGGAGGATGAAGAGGGCCATGGGAGTGTACAGGGCGTATACTGGCGATGAGGCATGGAAAGATATTGGAGTAGGTATGAAAAGTAGTTCATGGAAGGGAAAAGATGACCATGACCACAAACTGGCACTCGATTTCAGGCACAGGGGTGAGGGAAGATTTTCTTTTTTAGGTAAGGGTGTCAGGGATTGGAATGAGTTACCGAAGGAAATGATTAATAACTTACCGACAACATTAAAGGAATTTAAAGTTAAAATTTGTAGACGGCAAATGTAGGTGGGTGCAAGATAGGGGGAAGTTGGGTGTGTAGGCAAATTGCCACCATAGCATGTGCTCCATTGCAATTAAATTAAAATTAAATTAATTTTTGTTGGTAACTGTTAAAATTTTTTTTATCTCTTTGGGTAACTTCCAAATAGAAACTCAACACATGAAAGCATGCTAAGAGGTAAATATCAATCAGCATTTTATGTGGACACCTTAAACCTTTTTGCATTATTTTGCAGTACTCTGGTACTACTACTGAAAAGAGTCCTTTTAGCTCTATATCACTGTCAATGATTAATAGGATGTCTGGTATTAGATATAAAGTAGTGAGTCCTGGTAACCATTTCTGCATATTTTGATGGCTAAGACTTCAAGACATAATTTATTCCTAGGAATGACAGATCTCTTAAAATAATTTCCATCATTAATTTATGAGATGTAATATAAATAAAATTCACAGATCCATAAGAGCCACATATTTTGTCTAATCCTTTCTGTGTTAAGTGATCTGAACATGTTGCCATATTTATTTAAGAACAAGAATGGCAAGCTTATCTAGTAATCCTGTTTCGAAGTGAGTCCTAGTTTCTAGCTATAGCACTCATAGCTTTGTTACATTAAAAAAATGCATTATTCTCTCTATGTTACAGGTAAATCAAATTAACAAAGATAAATGTGTATGTAACAGGATCCTCTTGTTTGTTTTTGTGCATGAGTGTGTGATACCCATACATCCAGGGTCTTCCAAGTAATGTCCTGCTAATCAAGCAAATTTTTATATTTTATTATGTTTGAATTCAAAATTATAAGTTAACCTAATGTTTTTTATTGTTAATAGTGAAAATCTTACAAAGATGGGCTAGCATGTCATACTTCCCACTTCTGTAACTTGCAAATATAAACTCTGTCCACCTATCCAAGTGCCACCAGTAAATTCATTCTTTCTCTTTCAGTACCATAGAAGAGAAAAAATCTACATAGTTGAATAACTAAAGTGAAGCTATATTTTTATTAGAAAGGCTAAACTGTTTAAAATATTAATGCTGTGAAATAGTATTTAACATTTATTTTTGCAGTGTGGCATCCGTAGACTTCTGAACAATAAGACATACTTTGCTGCTTTTCCTTTACATGAAGGAAAATATGACCATGATGCACCCAGTGGCTACATCTTTGACAGAAGAGTAAGTTAAATATGAATATCTCCCAGTTAACAGTGGTATCATATCAGCTGAATTTTATTTTATTTGCTTTTGTGAATTCATGCAATGAAATCCAAGATGTATTTATGGATGTGACATTGTACCTTATCTTGAAATATTATTTAAATTGAGTCTGGATACTTGCTGCTTACCATAAGACTGGAAAAGTGCGATAGTAGTACCGGTACATAAAGGAGGGGTGAGAAATAGAGTCAAAAATTACAGGCCAATCAGTTTGACTTCAGTGGTAGGTAAATTAATGGAAAGATTGATTTGCAACCACATCAGAAACGTATGTGAGGAACGTAAGTGGTTTTCAAGTAGGCAACATGGGTTCAGGCAAGGATATTCATGCGAATCTCAGTTGGTGGGATATATGCAAGATATTTCAGATGAAATGGACAAGGGAGGCCAAATTGATAGTGTAGCGCTGGATCTTTCAAAGGCGTTTGACAGAGTAAGTCACAAAATGGTAGTAAATAAGGTAAAAACTATTGGAGTGGATGAGAAAGTGATTTGCTGGTTAGAAGAATTTTTAAAAGGTAGAAAACAGAAAGTTAGGGTGGGAAATGCGATATCAAAGTAAGTGGAAGTAAAAATGGGAGTGCCGCAGGGTAGCGTATTGGGACCATTGCTATTCATTATTCTAATGAATAATTGTGTTGATTGTTTACTATCTGAAATTAGATTGTTTGCAGATGACATAATGCTGTATAAAAGGATCAAAACGATAGAGGACTGTAAACAGTTGCAGGGTGATCTGGACAGGATATCTAGTTGGGTTGGTAAACATGGGATGAAGATAAATGCAAAGAAGAGTCAGCTAATTAGATACACAAATAAAAAACATAAGGTTAATTATGAATATAAGGTGGGGAAAGAATTGCTTACTGAAGACTTGAAATGTAAATATCTTGGCATTACATTTGATAACAAGCTTAACTGGGCAGGACACATTGGACAGGTGGTAGGAAAAGGTTTCAAAACTCTGCACTTGCTGGAGAGAGTGATGAGAGGATGCACGAGAGAAGTAAAGGAATTGGGTTACAAAACTTTGGTAAGACCATTGCTCGAATATGGTAGTGTAGTATGGGACCCACATTTTGAATATCAAATACAGGAGTTGGAGAAGGTGCAAAGAAGGGCTGCTAGATTTGTTTCTGGAAATTATAGCAGAATGCAATCTGTGACAGATATGATAAAGGAGCTGGAATGGGATTCATTGCAAGACAGGAGGAGGATGAGGAGGGTCATGGGAGTGTACAGGGCGTATACTGGCGATGAGGCATGGAAAGATATTGCAGTAGGTATGAAAAGTAGTTCATGGAAGGGAAAAGATGACCATGACCACAAGCTGGCACTCGATTTCAGGCACAAGGGTGTGGGAAGATTTTCTTTTTTAGGTAAGGGTGTCAGGGATTGGAATGAGTTACCAAGGGGAATGATGAATAACCTACCGAAAACGTTAAAAGAATTTAAAGTTAAAATTTGTAGAGGGCAAATGTAGTTGAGTATAGAATAGGGGGAAGTTGGGTGTGTAGGGAAATTGCCACCGGAGCATGTGCTCCATTGCAATTAAATTAAATTAAAAAAAAATTAAATTAAATTTCACACTCTTTGGATCTTTTCACATCATACTGAACATGTACCAGATACCCTAGTGGAAAAAACTGAAGGGCCCAATTATTTGTAAACAGTAATTTGCTTTGACTATTTTTTGATATGTAATTCTAGTCAGATGCAAAAATATAAATTTCTGATTGTTGTGTAACTGAATGACAGCTACTAACAAAAATACATTTTTTCAATTGAGAATTTGGTTATTTCTAAATATTTCCTTTTTAAAACAAATAAGTATAGGAAAGCTAAATACAATCTTTACCAGAGATGGAAGTAGAAAGACAGTGAAGATTTTTTTTTTTAATTTCTAACACTTGTGCTCAATATGTATTTCATGCCATCTCTTAGTGCATTAGATGAAATGATAGACACAAGAACAATACATGTGGTTCATTTACACCAGAAACAAACAAGAATTGGGAAAGTAAACCCACTGTCACAACTTTCCTGAATGCCAGAGTTAGTGATATACGGCTTATCATGAGCTTTAACCATGATGTGTTGCCTTTGGATACTTAGATTGTTCATACAAAGAAATCAGTCACCACCTTATTGGATAACCTCAATAAGGAAAGGCAAGTTCAAATCAGAGTCACTGTTGCTATTAAAAAAATAAAACCAACACTATATTCCTCAGCAAATTTCAACAATCCTTCAGGCATCAGAAATCTTCACCAAATTTAATGATTGCAAGTACTGATAAATGATTCAAGTCAGGCCAACCTCATAACCTCTAACTGCTTACATGCAAACACTATGTCATAGTATTGTTTGTTACCTGCTGCCTACATCTTCACACCCAAGCATAGGTCAAAGCAATGTGGTGACTGCTGAACTGATTCTAACGAACTGATCTGACCAGGAGGAGCCTCAGCCCTCCCTACTTATAGCAGTGCCGAGTAAACCAGGAAAATTCCCTTTTCTCATGAAATCACCCAAAATTTCTGGATACCAGAATTATTCCAAATGACTTGAAATTTTAACATCACAGTGAATCCTAATAAAAATTCCCATATCTGTCCTAATTAAGCCATAAAAAATTATTTTCCAAAAAATTATAAAAATGCTTATAATGCCTAAAGGTTTTGAATTACAAAATCAAAATAACTTCTTAACCATTTTGAAGAATTGTCTCTTTAATTTGATGTACAAATCTGCCTGATTAACAGTTTTCAACTGGATAAAATAACAAAAAATCAAACTGGACAAATATTCAAAAATTGATATCTCCTGAAATATTTAACTTACAGATCTGAAACCTACTTTATAAGATTCTACATAGCATTTTCTATAAGGTTGTGATACCCCTTAACTATGATAATAATTCTTCAATAGCCTTTTTATAATTTAAGGAAGCTCCCCCCTCCTCCTTGTAATTTCTCATGATTTGTTTACTGGAAGGAGCCATATTAATGAGTTTACAATTAATTTTAATTTTTCAGATTCTTGCCAAAATAATGCATATATTCAAAAACCAATTAATGTGTCATGCTCAGAAAAAAAATCCTTTTTTAATTTACACGTAGTCCCCCCTTTGACTTTATTTCTGTTCTTTAATCTTAACTTTCTATCCTCCTCCATGTGGATTAGTATTCTCTATAAACCCTCAAAAACACCCCTTAACTTTTAGTTACCTCTATAAAAATTTAATACAATATGTAAGAAAAATTAATATGATATGTAAGAAAAAAAATCATGCTCCTTTTAAGCTATAAACCATTTCCCTATCTTCAAAACTGTGGCTCCTGGAATTTTAAATGTATTTACTGTGCCATTCTGGTTTCACACAAACTAGATCTTGAAATGCTGATGTCTTCAGGAAAAATTCCTAGCTACAAAGTTACCTATTCCATTTTATTAGTTAGGGTTTGGAGTATCTCTGGAGATGAATGCAGCATTTTCTTTTCTGAAATAGTCTCTACTCCTTTATAAGAATGAATCTATATGTTCTGATTTTATATAACTGTTTACTTTGATTTATGACTTGAAATTCTTAAGAAAATGACTTTAAACTTGATTTGAAATGTTATTGAGTTGACCTTGATGCTCCCTAAACAAATTTGGTTATGAAATTACAAAATTTTAGGTTACCTGACACCATCACTAATCAAAGTTAAAGTTATATGGGTGATCTCTACATAATAACATAACTGCAATATATGCAGTGCTTCAGGTAACTCCTTATACATGCTGGAGGAAATGAACCACTTGTTGTAGATTTTGTATGTATATACCAACTGCCAGATCTGGTTGGAGGGGGAGAGGAAGCAATCTCAAATTTTTATGCCCTCGACCTGAAAATTCGTAGGTCTGTCACTTAATATGCCTTTCTGTTTCATGATGTGTTTCATCGCAAACGCTTAAGGGGTCACATGAGGTATTGAGTGTTTTTATTTAATCATTTTTCCCGTATCCTACTTTCAACTATGATAAACAGTGGGTTTAATTTTCCTATCTTTATTTGTTTTAACATAGGAAATTTCTGTTTTGTTTTTCTCTGTGTGTGTATATACCACCAACATGCCTCCAACTTTGGTAAGTGATCAGCTTAATTCCACAATTATACTGCCATTTATTTCCTTTTGTATCCAAGATTTAAAATCATATAAAATTACTTTTCTTGCCATTGTAGGCCCAATGTTTTTCATCCTTTTCTTAACTAATTTAATGATCATGGTCATAAGGAGCACCAACTCTGTGGGTGCTCAGGGTCTTCAGATGAAATTCGATGATACATCAGTAACTGCAAACTTAACCTTTTTAATTTTTTTGTAATTTCTCTACCAATCTAGTTAAGGATTATATCCTCTTCAGAGGAGTAGTTTGTGTGGTGATCGTGCATTCTGAGCAAGAAACTTCTTGGTCTCTTGGCTGTCTGGGTGATAGTGTCTTTGTATTAGAGAGTCAATTTTTTAGTCACCATACTGCAGCCTTTTTACTAGGCAGAAATTGCCTGCAAAAAGGCCAGAGTATGCTGGCCAAAAATCAGCTTTCTACACATCATCCAGAAAGCAAAAAATCTGTTGACTCTGGCCACAGATGCCTATGATTACCTCAAACTTCTGCTTTAAACTCTTTAGTTAATTCATTAAATACACTTGTAACTAAGCAAAAGAGCCATAGAAACATCATATTGTCAGAAGAATTAGGAATAGTAGTAATGAATTTCTGATAAATACCTTCTTACTGCTTTAAACAGTAACTTGTAATTCATTTTTGTATTATTTTTTTATTCGTTCTTTGCCTGATGAATTAGGTATTTATTGTTTCATCTTATCTTAATCAGATTGTTAAAAGAATATTCTGGAATGAAAGCTTGTAATCAAAAGTCATATATATAAATTTCCTTCTTGTCACATTGTTATGTGTTACTTATATACATCTTTCCGCACTATCCACTGGCAGCTTATATCAAAATAATTAGACAATAACTTTTGGTATAAAGTACCAGGGACTTGTATATTAATCATTTTCATTAAGGAAAGCATTATAATTGATTGAAATAAGCTATCCTTCAGCTTTGGTTATATATTTTCTGTTAATGTGATGAAATTGTATTGATTTTTTAAAGTCTTTAATCTTTTACCCTTTGATAGCAAAGTTAACCTTTAAATGCTCCAGTATATGAAATATTTGCCCTTAAATTTGGAATATTCTTTTAATCTTTTGCAGTTGCTGTACCTGGAGTGGGCTCAACTATCTTGTTGGTATAAGAAGCAACCATTTTGGCTCATAAAAAAATATTTTGGAGATAAGATTGGTTTATATTTTGTTTGGCTTGGTTTCTATACAAAGATGCTTATCCCAGCTGCTATTGTGGGATTCTTCTGTTTCCTTTATGGTGTTGCAACACTTAATTCATGGGATAATATACCAAGGTAATGTGGGAGAATTGTGGGTTATGGGAAATAAAATTAAAATAACAGAATTTTAATAATTTAAATACGAAATGAATATTAGCTAAATCTGTACTTACATTTGTTTCATTAATTTTTTTGTGCATCTAGAAAAGTCTTTAAATCGATTTTCAGAGTTTCTTTGTATTGATTTTATCTAGTTCTAATAAGTAGTAATGATTACAGCAATAAAGCATAAGAATGTAATGAAGTATTGACTGGCATGGATGAAGTTTTCTAAATCTGCAGTCAGTAAATTATGATCAATGCTTTACAGTATTGTATAAACACTCTTCATGAATTTATATAATTCAAATGCTTTATGCAGAAAATAATCTTTTTGAACTTTGCCACTCACATTATTAAAAAAAATATATAAAGCATATACTGTAAGTGCCATGCGTATTTCTCATAGAATACAACGATTTATTGGTACAACTAATTCCCACAGGGAGATCATATTGAGTGCAAAATGTTAAAGATTTAAAGGTAGAATGCTGAAAGATTAAAATTTATTTGGTTTTGTACCACAAAAAACAATAAATACATCAAAAATGTAAGTGATGTTCAGTGATTTTCAGGCCCGCCGCTAGCTGTTTGAGCGCCCGCGTGCAATACCAATTATGCCACCCCCTGTCTAACTAGCCAGTGGTGGATTTAGGAAATTTCCGAACCGGGTCAGAAAACTGTGAGATTGCCACCCCTTCAAACATTATTTGCCGCCCCCATTGTTGCCATTCCGAGTGTCGCAGGCCGCCCGAAGCAGCTGTTGAGCCAAAAAAAAAAAGGTCGCCCCTTACATAATACGCTGCAAATTTCGTCGCGGCGACAATGGAGTGGCAACTATCGCGGGGTGGCGACAATCGATCACTCGTTTTGCCGCCCCCCCTTGATGTGCCGCCCGCGTGCGGCGCACGCATTGCACGCCCGCTTACGGCAGGCCTGGTGATTTTACAGGAATCATATGTACAAAAATTGTATTGGAATTAGTATCATTGGGCTTAAGGAATCTGAAATAAGAAAAATAGATTGATGCCATGTAACATCATTTTTTTTGGCTAAATTAGTTTTAGAAACAAGTTCCATCCACTAATGCCTGTAAAATTTTTCATTATTCCTGCAGTACTTTCACAGTTACCATCTCTCATTATGTGGAAGGGTGATTGAACTTCATTAGGAAAACTGGTAACAGAAACTGTAAAAGCAATACCAAGCTATAAGGTTATACAAGCAGTTTGGAAAGGAAGGAAAATACAATACAATTAAAGAAGGGGTTTGCAATGCCAATTCATAAAAAAAAGAGAAATGATACCTGAGTATTATTATTACTATTATTATTTATTCTTGACTTTTATTTTGTTAACTGGCATAATTTGTTTCCTTAAATATCTATATGTTTTGTTGGGAAAAAAAGGGGTTTATTAGCAAATTCACAACTGCAAGATCAAATAGGGGAAGGAGGGGCATCATTTAAGAGTGGGAACAGGTGGAGTTTTAGTGTAAAGAAAAGATTGATACCCCAGTACATATCTTTGAAGTTAAGATGGAGTGACAGTTTATGAGGTTTGGTCAAATTATGGGAACTGGCAACGCCTATAAGTTTTTTAATGCAGTATGAATTTGAAAATAGATAGAGAAAGTAAACACAACCCTTACTTTTGTTTAAGCAACGAAAAGTGTGAACCATAGAACACAGCTTTCTGTGCTCCATATTCAACTCATTGATACAGTCAAAGTGTTTCAGCAGTTTAACAATTCTGCTGTGAATGTATGAACTTTTATAGATGACAAGTGGAGGTTTTATATAATGTCACTACCACTGCCCTGCCATCAGTTTTGGCAGATCAAAAGCTTATTTTTCCATCCTTGCTCCAGGCTTGTGACATGTTGAATCAACTGAAATCTTGGATAAAGGAAACAAAGAAACTGCCGCGAGGCACTGAAATTAAGATAGGATAGGGAAAATAAACAGTTACCCGTCACTTACCACAGATGAAGGCAGGAGGGCGAGACACGTAAAAACACAAAAATGAATTGCACAATAAGTAAATATATATATAAATTCTTCTATCTCCCTTTATTTTCAATTACAACTTTTTAAATTAAGCTACACAAGATTATATTGATTTGTTTCACTTTTATCGCTGGTCAAGCCTATCCCCCCCCCCTTCCCGGCAATTCTACCACGTGTTTTCCGCCTGTGCGTCATTCATGTGGCGGGTTGGGATGTGACCACATCTTTCCCCTGCCATATGTCTCGCTCCACATGACTAAGACTAAAGTCGAAATATTGTGCAATTCGTTTTTGTGTTTTTACATGTCTCGCCCTCCTGCCTTCATCTGTGGTAAGTGACAGGTAACTGTTTATTTTCCCTATCCTATCTTATTTTCAACTGAAATCTTGAGTACTTTTAATGAACACATGAGTCATGTTTTGTGAAAATTCAGTGATAACAAATGATAAACTGGAGCATGATGGTAATATTAGGTACACAATTCAATGTAGTGATTGGAAAGACTGTGGTCAGAAGATTTTCTTTTGTAGGTAAGGGGTTCAGCGATTCGAGTATGTTACTAAGAGAATTAATGAATTATTTACCAAACAAGGTGAAACAATTTAAAGTTAAAATTTGTACAGGCAAAAGTAGGTGGGTAGGAAAGGGGGAAAAATGGATGTGAAGAGAAATTGCCACTGGAGTGTGCACTCCATCTAAATTAAATTAAATTAAAAGTACTACTGTGAAATTAGCATTGTTTGATATGGAGCATGTTTATTTAAATGGTTTATAAAATTTGTGTAAATCAAGAAACATAAAGCATCTGTATTTATCTTTTCAGCCAAGAGATCTGTGACAGTATGGGGCCTGGAAACATCACTTTGTGTCCATTGTGTGACAGGGCATGTCGATATTCAAAGCTCTCTAATTCATGCAATTTTGCTAGACTTACTTACCTCTTTGATAATCCAGCAACTGTCTTCTTTGCTATATTCATGTCTTTCTGGGGTAAGTAAAATGGATTTGAACTGTAACTGAATTATGTTTTATGAATCTGAAGCTAATGCTTACCAGTTAGTCATAAAAGATTCATCAAAAAAAATTATGCAGTAAAATTTAGCACCAGCTGAAGATACAAAATTCTGCAACACAGTGCTTTCATTTAATAATAATGTTCTTCATTTTTCCACACCATTTTACATTCATTTAAAAATTCCTAATACAAATCTTTTGACTAAAAATATAGCTTTGCTTAAATGTGCATGTCAGGTGTCTTTATTTGTACCATACTGTATGACTATTTGAAATCAGTTGACCTAATCCAACATAAAATTTTGCTGTTATATTTTATGTTATAGGCCTACTAATTTATTTTTATTTTTATTTATTTATCAATCTTGTTTCATGGATCCTTGCTGAGGAAGGACCTCTGGGATGTGAAACAGGTCATGGTTAATACACATACATACGAGTCATAATCATAGTAAAAACAATCAAAGGTTATAAAAACAAATAAAGAGAATATAAATAAACATTAATTTCTACAACAGAATTTTGCAAAAATCGTATTGAATACAATTAATTATTTTGTTCAAGTTCTTGAATGGAATAGAAGGAGTTTCCAATGAGATAATCTCTCAGTTTATCTTTAAATATATCTTTATTATCTGCAAACTGTTTTATACTCTTGGGAAGTTTATTAAACATATGTATACCAGAATAATTAATTCCTCTTTGCATTAATGACATTGATGTTTGTGTTTTGTGCAAGTTATTTTTGTTTCTTGTATTTAAATTGTGTACCTGTGAATTAGAAGTAAACAGGTTAAAATAATCTATAACAAAGCACATGAAAAAAATATATATACTGAGAATTCATTGTAACAATATTGAGTTTTTTAAAAAGTGTTCTGCAAGAAGTTCCCTACACAACATCCAAATAACTATTTTCAATGCTGTAAAAACTTTTTTACTTTGTATCCCTATGATACAAATTGATTCCAATATGTTGTCTATAAAAGCAAAGATTGTGTACTCTGACAGACACCTTGTCTGAAATCTATTGAAAAATTACTTGTTTGAAAATTTGGAAAATAATCCTTTATCACGTTTATAAGGATAAAAATGTTTGTATATTGATTTTTCAAAAATGGTATTTACAAAAAATGATGAAAGAAAAAGCTAATCAGTAAATATGCTCTGAGCATGGTGGGAGAGTGGTAATGCTCTGGCGTCACATTAGGGTGGACATGGGTTTGAATCCCCTGCTTGCCAGATGCCCTCTTAAAAATAGCAATTAAAAACATGGTGCATAATATTGCTAATTCTGAGGATAGAATCTTAGATATATGAGAAGATACTTCACTTTAACAAAAACACTTCATTATATAATTTCATTCTGGCTAATGGGAAATAGAAGAAAACCTTCAGCTTATGGTGAATTAAGATCTAAGAATTATTATTTCAGCAGCAAATGTCCTTTTAACTCTTCAGCAACTGTGAAAAATAAGTTATTTAAAATGTTTCTAAAGATTCTCAGTCATTTATCCACTTATTGTTTTTGTTTGAAGTTACCAATTAATATCAGTAGATTTTTAGATATTTTATTACTTGATAAGACAATTTTCCTGTTTATATTGAAGTGCTTTGCTTTTTTAATTTTTAATTATTTGAAAATGAGGAAAAGTAAGTTTTATGCAAGTGGTGGAGCAGAGCACAAGATGTAAAAATGTGTTGGGTATGTCCCTAACACAATCTGAGGATCATATTATAGATCTCAGGTTATTGAAGGAAAATGTAATAACGAAGAATTTCTAATGGATATAAAATATTTGAGTAAACATATGCCCCAAAATGATAGTGGATATATCTACAGTTACAAAAACACATTTCAGGATTGAGGAGAATATTTCAGGAAAACAGTTTATGGAAATAGGAAACCAGTTGTAAGGCACGCTTTAGTTCACCAAAAGCACTCCCACTAGCTATCCCCAGCAATAACATAGTCTATAGATTGGAGTGTTTTATGTTGGACTTAGAAATTTTGTTTAAGGTAATTGTAAACTTGAATGGATATACCTACATTCATTTCCACAGTGAAAACTCATCATAAGAATCATGTTAAAGTGTATTCATTAAACCAAGAAAAATTTATTTTAAGAGATAGTTCAGTTTGTTCACGTTTTGAAACACACAATTAGGAAAGCTAATATTTAAGAGTTGAAATATCTTTGAATTGAGTAAAGCTACAGCTGAACTTTTATCACCAGTTATAGTCAGCAATGTTCCAAATATTTTGATAGTAAAATTAACCAATTTGGCAAAGTATAATTAGTGGTTTCAATTAAGAGAAAAATTAACTTTTTAAGAAAAAGGAATATAATTGAGAAATTTATATCAGTAGATAGATTAAATTAAGAGGATCATGAAAATATAATGGTTTTGGTAAAAAGTTTAAGCATTTGTCAGATAAATAAGATTTGGAAGATGGATTGTCACTAATTGTTGTTGCAGCATGTAAAACCCTGCCTAACCAGTGACGTAAGAGACGTCAATGTTGAGCTTATAAACAGAAACCCTTTTAAATGCTAAATTAAATTAAAACAGATAGAATATGATCATATGAAGCCCGTGTAGGAATTACAAGTTAAACTATTTTGTATTTTAGGAGATATTAATTAATGAAATACGTTTCTGACCTCATGGGCCTTGGCAAGCTTATAAAAGGCCATGCAGCCACCATGAAGGGCCTCTCTCTTTCCCTGGAAATCAAACACGTAACTTCGTGCTAATTAGCGGAGCGAACTGCTCCATGCGGTAGTGCGGCAAGTTCCAACATGCAGTAACAGTCGTATACTCACTAATGTTAGGGGGATTTAGTGGGTCTGTATTCTTATAAGAATGTGCTCAACCTGTATATCTTCAATGGAACTGTTGTTTGATGTCTTATCCAAAATTCTGGTACCGATAGTGTAAAAGTGAACTTTTCCAAGAATATAAGCATTGCATGATTTAAAGCTGTGTCAAGAGAACTCATTTCATACACCCTTCATATTTGGGATTTATAATATGAATACTAGGGACTCGTTAAATATTAAAAGTACCAGAAGGCCACATAGGTCAAGAACTTAACTGTTCACAGTTTAGGTGAAATGTAACCCCCCCCCCCCCCCCCTTTAGCCCTGCAACATTTCTACCTCACACAGTAAAGAAGAGAGGAAGCGATAAGAGTTTAAAGAGATAGTAAGAATGATTCAATAAATGATTTGTTATGAAAAAAATGCTTGATTGGGGTTCAAATATTATACGTAAACTTTATCATGATGCCTGCTATGTGACATTTCTGATATGTTTTCTTGAAGATGCTGTTCAGTTTATATACTATCTTTTGGTCACCAATCTGTTTACTATTATTGCCGCAAAAGATAATGGTGGAAAGGTTACACATGAAAATAAAAATAGTCACTGCTGTTACTAATCTGAAATATTTTAGAAAATTTGATGAAGTTAAAACTGGTATCAGATCACACATTAGAAATATTGTTAAATGCTGAATCGGAGATTCGAGTTCACGTATGAAGATGGCAGATTCCTTAATTCACAACCCTAGTTAAAAGCCCGATTCGTGATAGGTATATATAGTTGGAGGGAAAGCGTAAATGCGATGTTGAAGGAGTTAGGTTGGGAAGACCTGGAACACCGAAGGCATTGCTCTTGACAGAAAATAATTGAAAAATTAACGACAGACGTATTTCGGAATGACAGCCAGCAAATATTGCTACCAGCAACATTCATATCTCGAAATGACCGCGAAAATAAGATGAGAGAAATCAGGGCCAGAACCGATTCATTTCTGTACTCATTTTTCCCATGAGCGATTAGGGAATGGAATAGAAAAGATTTACCGGGCAAGTAAACTTAAAATCTGACAGGAGTAGCTTTCGATAAAGCACTCCAGCCATCCTGATCTGGGTTTTCCATGGTTTTCCCAGATCACTCCACGCGAATGCGGGGATGGTTCCTCACAATAGCCCATGGGCGCCTACTGCCATATCCCTTATAATCCTTCCAAACCATAACCCTTTTCGATAGGTGCAATGCACCCTCCGCCACACACTTTTAGTGAATCGCGGAGTAATAATAATAATAATAATAATTCACTGTTGCAAACATCCTTAGATTTGAACTGTAAATGATTATTGTGGCCAGCTGTGCACTTAACAGTTAAAATCAGCTATTAGCTTGCAGTAGTAGTAGTTTGAGCACTGATCCTCATAATAGGCAACACAGGACTTTCAGTATGCCATTTTCTAGTGTTAGAGAAAGAGCACTATGTGAGAATGTTCCGAAGTGTGGCAACAGCATGCTTGCTCTCACCCACCAATTTCCCTGTCCACAGCTATAGAGCGAGCTTATTGAATTGTTTAAACACTGCTATTGAGGACCTCTTAATGCATTGTAAGGAAAATCATTATCATTTAATTTAAATTAACATTTCTTTGAAATGAGTATCAAAGTCCACAAAATTATTCGGAGACAAGAGAATTAAACTTTTAGCTGTTACATTTGAAAATTTTTACTTGCAACGCGACACGTATAATATGATGGTTAGACTGAGACTGCCAGTCAAAAGAAAGGATGGGCATTCTATTTATAGTCTTGGCTAACCTTGAGCTGGATTGATCTGGAGTATTGAGGGTATCCCTGTGGGGAAATATTATTTTCTTGTGAATTACAAAAATCCCGTTTGCTCTTCTTACATTATTTTGAATAAGATTTTCCTGATGCTTTTATAGGTTATAGTCTGATATATTTGTAACATTATAGGTCATGACAAATTTTCACTTAAGTTTACTTGTTTAAGAGTAACTAGTTTTGAAAAGTCACATATGGCAATGCCATCAAGCTTCAATACTAAGATTCCATTTTTCTCCCTCTAAATCTCAAATTACTATTAAACTGTTATGTTATTATTATTAACTGATTTTTTCTCTCTCATCTAAGCCTACTTTTATCTTCCAAGCTCTTTTATTTGCAAAATTCAAATGTTTTATTTTAATAAAAATTATATTTAAAGCTTATCTACAGAAACAATTTCTATTTATAATGGGTGTCTTAATATTGAAAATATGCTGCCATGGTAAAATTCAAGTTATCTCTTTTCATTAATTGATGATTTTTAATTACAATTTTTAATGCGCTTGGACACTCCTGTGCAATTTGCTAAATACAATTTTGAAATATCTCTTTAAATAAAATTTTCTACCTGTGCATACTACACATAAAAATACTCATAATTCTAAGCTTTCTTAGTGGAGATAATTGTAGCAAAATCTCTTGACATAGAATTTCAACTTTCTAAAACTTGTATCTCCTTAGGAAAATGATTATTCTGCATTGAAAAGTGCTTTACTATTAAGAAAGTGTTAAAGAAAGCCCTTTACTATGTATGATAAATTGCCCCAAAACAAAAAACAAAGGAAAATGTGGAACATAAATACTTTAATTGGGACTTTAGTTGATAAAAATAGAATACAGGTACAACAGAATTAAAAAGTGTGAAAGCAGTACCCCTAAATGACATATCATAACTCTTATTGATTATATCATAACTCTTTCTTACTCTGTTGCTGGATACTGCTGCCTGTCCCGGATCAGAAGTACCGACACAAAGAGGATAGATGTGCAACTCAATCTGGCAACATGGTTAATTACAGGATGGGTTCATAACACAAGAACCCTATGGCTTCCAGTTCTCTGTATCATTTCATTTCCAGCTTTAAAAATATTGGAATCTCAATCAAACATCTGTACAAACATTCTGAAGAACCATCAGCTACCATCACATCTAGATATTACAGAAGCAAAACACCAACACTTGAAATTAAGGAAACTGCTGTGGCACACAGCAATCGTTTTTACAGTGTTCACTTTCAGCTTCAACAAGATTGTGGATAATTCAACGAAAATAGTTATTAGTAGCCAATAAACATCTAGTTGGAGAGCAATTACAAGGATTTGATCTTCCCAGAAGGAAATGAAGAATCATCAATTAGATTCGAACAGTACAAGGCGAATGCTGTTACTTACTACAAAAATAAGGCTGGGTTTGTTCTGCAAATTGTGACCATGGGGCCACATTTCAGTCAATTCACCACATTGTTTCTGACTTTCCTTTTTGAGCTTTCAAAGGAACTAGAATGGGCATACACCATCCATCTAATAATGCTATTGACTGGACCAAAGTATTAGATTTAAAGATAAAATACTATAGAGCTCATGATGCTCATGAGCTCGTACTTCAGCAGCCATTAAGTGAAGCAGTACCTTCTGTGTTGATTTAATTTAAAGCATTTAGTTAGTTTTTGTTTTATCTTTGCATATTTGTTTAGCAGCCCCAGTAGTCAGTCGTTCTTTGGCAGCCGTTACGTGAAGCAGTGCCTTCTGATTTAGTATAAAGTGTGTAGATAGCTTTTTTCCCCATCTTTGCATATTTGTTTAGCAGTCCCAGTCATTCTTCAGCAACCATTATGTGAAGCAGTGCCTTCTGATTTAATTTAAAGTGTGTAGATAGCTTTTGTTTCATCTTTGGATATTTGTTTAGCAGCCCCAGTAGTCAGCCATTCTTGGGCAGCCGTTATGTGAAGCAGTGCCTTCTGATTTAATTTAAAGTGTGTAGATAGCTTTTGTTTCATCTTTGCATATTTGATTACCAGCAGTAGCAGTCAGTAGTTTGCCGGTAATTGTTATGTGAAGTACTACCTTCTGTGTAAATTTAAGGTGTGTACACAGCTTTAGTTTCAGCTTTGTATATTTATTTCCTGCCTAAAAAGCCTGCTATTGAGAATGCTTAGTGTGTCTGGTTTTTTTTTCTATATATGTCTCAGTTATTCTTTGTATAACGAAAGGTAGCATTTGTAGGGACTGTGGTTATTGTGTGCAGATGCAGGCTGAGGTGGCTGATTTGTGCACTCTTCTTGCAGCTTTGTTAAGCAGAATCACACAGCTGGAAGCTGCCGCAAGTGAGTGCAGTAGATGCGATATTTGTTATCCTGTAGAAGCTAAATGGCTCGCAGGTTCTCCTCTACCAGTCATAGTACTTGCAGTCCAGGCAGACACATTGAAATATATGCGGTGGTCGCCTGGAGGTGACTGGCATGTGGTTTCTGGATACCTACATTCATTTCCACAGTGAAAACTCATCATAAGAATCATGTTAAAGTGTATTCATTAAACCAAGAAAAATTTATTTTAAGATATAGTTCAGTTTGTTCACGTTTTGAAACACACAATTAGGAAAGCTAATATTTAAGAGTTGAAATATCTTTGAATTGAGTAAAGCTACAGCTGAACTTTTATCACCAGTTATAGTCAGCAATGTTCCAAATATTTTGATAGTAAAATTAACCAATTTGGCAAAGTATAATTAGTGGTTTCAATTAAGAGAAAAATTAACTTTTTAAGAAAAAGGAATATAATTGAGAAATTTATATCAGTAGATAGATTAAATTAAGAGGATCATGAAAATATAATGGTTTTGGTAAAAAGTTTAAGCATTTGTCAGATAAATAAGATTTGGAAGATGGATTGTCACTAATTGTTGTTGCAGGATGTAAAACCCTGCCTAACCAGTGACGTAAGAGACGTCAATGTTGAGCTTATAAACAGAAACCCTTTTAAATGCTAAATTAAATTAAAACAGATAGAATATGATCATATGAAGCCCGTGTAGGAATTACAAGTTAAACTATTTTGTATTTTAGGAGATATTAATTAATGAAATACGTTTCTGACCTCATGGGCCTTGGCAAGCTTATAAAAGGCCATGCAGCCACCATGAAGGGCCTCTCTCTTTCCCTGGAAATCAAACACGTAACTTCGTGCTAATTAGCGGAGCGAACTGCTCCATGCGGTAGTGCGGCAAGTTCCAACATGCAGTAACAGTCGTATACTCACTAATGTTAGGGGGATTTAGTGGGTCTGTATTCTCATAAGAATGTGCTCAACCTGTATATCTTCAATGGAACTGTTGTTTGATGTCTTATCCAAAATTCTGGTACCGATAGTGTAAAAGTGAACTTTTCCAAGAATATAAGCATTGCATGATTTAAAGCTGTGTCAAGAGAACTCATTTCATACACCCTTCATATTTGGGATTTATAATATGAATACTAGGGACTCGTTAAATATTAAAAGTACCAGAAGGCCACATAGGTCAAGAACTTAACTGTTCACAGTTTAGGTGAAATGTAATATCCCCCCCCCCCCCTTTAGCCCTGCAACATTTCTACCTCACACAGTAAAGAAGAGAGGAAGCGATAAGAGTTTAAAGAGATAGTAAGAATGATTCAATAAATGATTTGTTATGAAAAAAATGCTTGATTGGGGTTCAAATATTATACGTAAACTTTATCATGATGCCTGCTATGTGACATTTCTGATATGTTTTCTTGAAGATGCTGTTCAGTTTATATACTATCTTTTGGTCACCAATCTGTTTACTATTATTGCCGCAAAAGATAATGGTGGAAAGGTTACACATGAAAATAAAAATAGTCACTGCTGTTACTAATCTGAAATATTTTAGAAAATTTGATGAAGTTAAAACTGGTATCAGATCACACATTAGAAATATTGTTAAATGCTGAATCGGAGATTCGAGTTCACGTATGAAGATGGCAGATTCCTTAATTCACAACCCTAGTTAAAAGCCCGATTCGTGATAGGTATATATAGTTGGAGGGAAAGCGTAAATGCGATGTTGAAGGAGTTAGGTTGGGAAGACCTGGAACACCGAAGGCATTGCTCTTGACAGAAAATAATTGAAAAATTAACGACAGACGTATTTCGGAATGACAGCCAGCAAATATTGCTACCAGCAACATTCATATCTCGAAATGACCGCGAAAATAAGATGAGAGAAATCAGGGCCAGAACCGATTCATTTCTGTACTCATTTTTCCCATGAGCGATTAGGGAATGGAATAGAAAAGATTTACCGGGCAAGTAAACTTAAAATCTGACAGGAGTAGCTTTCGATAAAGCACTCCAGCCATCCTGATCTGGGTTTTCCATGGTTTTCCCAGATCACTCCACGCGAATGCGGGGATGGTTCCTCACAATAGCCCATGGGCGCCTACTGCCATATCCCTTATAATCCTTCCAAACCATAACCCTTTTCGATAGGTGCAATGCACCCTCCGCCACACACTTTTAGTGAATCGCGGAGTAATAATAATAATAATAATAATTCACTGTTGCAAACATCCTTAGATTTGAACTGTAAATGATTATTGTGGCCAGCTGTGCACTTAACAGTTAAAATCAGCTATTAGCTTGCAGTAGTAGTAGTTTGAGCACTGATCCTCATAATAGGCAACACAGGACTTTCAGTATGCCATTTTCTAGTGTTAGAGAAAGAGCACTATGTGAGAATGTTCCGAAGTGTGGCAACAGCATGCTTGCTCTCACCCACCAATTTCCCTGTCCACAGCTATAGAGCGAGCTTATTGAATTGTTTAAACACTGCTATTGAGGACCTCTTAATGCATTGTAAGGAAAATCATTATCATTTAATTTAAATTAACATTTCTTTGAAATGAGTATCAAAGTCCACAAAATTATTCGGAGACAAGAGAATTAAACTTTTAGCTGTTACATGTTGAAAATTTTTACTTGCAACGCGACACGTATAATATGATGGTTAGACTGAGACTGCCAGTCAAAAGAAAGGATGGGCATTCTATTTATAGTCTTGGCTAACCTTGAGCTGGATTGATCTGGAGTATTGAGGGTATCCCTGTGGGGAAATATTATTTTCTTGTGAATTACAAAAATCCCGTTTGCTCTTCTTACATTATTTTGAATAAGATTTTCCTGATGCTTTTATAGGTTATAGTCTGATATATTTGTAACATTATAGGTCATGACAAATTTTCACTTAAGTTTACTTGTTTAAGAGTAACTAGTTTTGAAAAGTCACATATGGCAATGCCATCAAGCTTCAATACTAAGATTCCATTTTTCTCCCTCTAAATCTCAAATTACTATTAAACTGTTATGTTATTATTATTAACTGATTTTTCTCTCTCTCATCTAAGCCTACTTTTATCTTCCAAGCTCTTTTATTTGCAAAATTCAAATGTTTTATTTTAATAAAAATTATATTTAAAGCTTATCTACAGAAACAATTTCTATTTATAATGGGTGTCTTAATATTGAAAATATGCTGCCATGGTAAAATTCAAGTTATCTCTTTTCATTAATTGATGATTTTTAATTACAATTTTTAATGCGCTTGGACACTCCTGTGCAATTTGCTAAATACAATTTTGAAATATCTCTTTAAATAAAATTTTCTACCTGTGCATACTACACATAAAAATACTCATAATTCTAAGCTTTCTTAGTGGAGATAATTGTAGCAAAATCTCTTGACATAGAATTTCAACTTTCTAAAACTTGTATCTCCTTAGGAAAATGATTATTCTGCATTGAAAAGTGCTTTACTATTAAGAAAGTGTTAAAGAAAGCCCTTTACTATGTATGATAAATTGCCCCAAAACAAAAAACAAAGGAAAATGTGGAACATAAATACTTTAATTGGGACTTTAGTTGATAAAAATAGAATACAGGTACAACAGAATTAAAAAGTGTGAAAGCAGTACCCCTAAATGACATATCATAACTCTTATTGATTATATCATAACTCTTTCTTACTCTGTTGCTGGATACTGCTGCCTGTCCCGGATCAGAAGTACCGACACAAAGAGGATAGATGTGCAACTCAATCTGGCAACATGGTTAATTACAGGATGGGTTCATAACACAAGAACCCTATGGCTTCCAGTTCTCTGTATCATTTCATTTCCAGCTTTAAAAATATTGGAATCTCAATCAAACATCTGTACAAACATTCTGAAGAACCATCAGCTACCATCACATCTAGATATTACAGAAGCAAAACACCAACACTTGAAATTAAGGAAACTGCTGTGGCACACAGCAATCGTTTTTACAGTGTTCACTTTCAGCTTCAACAAGATTGTGGATAATTCAACGAAAATAGTTATTAGTAGCCAATAAACATCTAGTTGGAGAGCAATTACAAGGATTTGATCTTCCCAGAAGGAAATGAAGAATCATCAATTAGATTCGAACAGTACAAGGCGAATGCTGTTACTTACTACAAAAATAAGGCTGGGTTTGTTCTGCAAATTGTGACCATGGGGCCACATTTCAGTCAATTCACCACATTGTTTCTGACTTTCCTTTTTGAGCTTTCAAAGGAACTAGAATGGGCATACACCATCCATCTAATAATGCTATTGACTGGACCAAAGTATTAGATTTAAAGATAAAATACTATAGAGCTCATGATGCTCATGAGCTCGTACTTCAGCAGCCATTAAGTGAAGCAGTACCTTCTGTGTTGATTTAATTTAAAGCATTTAGTTAGTTTTTGTTTTATCTTTGCATATTTGTTTAGCAGCCCCAGTAGTCAGTCGTTCTTTGGCAGCCGTTACGTGAAGCAGTGCCTTCTGATTTAGTATAAAGTGTGTAGATAGCTTTTTTCCCCATCTTTGCATATTTGTTTAGCAGTCCCAGTCATTCTTCAGCAACCATTATGTGAAGCAGTGCCTTCTGATTTAATTTAAAGTGTGTAGATAGCTTTTGTTTCATCTTTGGATATTTGTTTAGCAGCCCCAGTAGTCAGCCATTCTTGGGCAGCCGTTATGTGAAGCAGTGCCTTCTGATTTAATTTAAAGTGTGTAGATAGCTTTTGTTTCATCTTTGCATATTTGATTACCAGCAGTAGCAGTCAGTAGTTTGCCGGTAATTGTTATGTGAAGTACTACCTTCTGTGTAAATTTAAGGTGTGTACATAGCTTTAGTTTCAGCTTTGTATATTTATTTCCTGCCTAAAAAGCCTGCTATTGAGAATGCTTAGTGTGTCTGGTTTTTTTTCTATATATGTCTCAGTTATTCTTTGTATAACGAAAGGTAGCATTTGTAGGGACTGTGGTTATTGTGTGCAGATGCAGGCTGAGGTGGCTGATTTGTGCACTCTTCTTGCAGCTTTGTTAAGCAGAATCACACAGCTGGAAGCTGCCGCAAGTGAGTGCAGTAGATGCGATATTTGTTATCCTGTAGAAGCTAAATGGCTTGCAGGTTCTCCTCTACCAGTCATAGTACTTGCAGTCCAGGCAGACACATTGAAATATATGCGGTGGTCGCCTGGAGGTGACTGGCATGTGGTTTCTGGATGGCGACACCTCATGTGGGGGCGTCGTGCAAGCCTGATTCCCAGGAAAGTGAGCCTGTACCACTGTCCAACTGGTTTGATGTATTGTCGGAACTGATTCAGTCCTACAATTGTCATCCTGTGAGTTGCCAGCCCCCCAGCCTGTTATGTCTGGGCAACTGCAGAAGGGGATTCTACTGGTTGGCAGCTCTAACATTGGGCAGTTTATCGAGCCCCTTGGGGAATAGGTTGGGGATGAAATCTGGTATACATTGATTGTGTATTCCAGTGGGTCTGATCCGAGATATGGAACAGGATATCCCAGATGCCATTGAATGGACGGAGTGTAGCCAGTTGCAGATTGTGGCTCATGTCGGCACCAGTGATGCTTGCCACCTAGGGTCCGAGGTTATCCTCTCTTCCTTTGGGCAACTTTCAGAAAGGATAAACTCTGTGGTAATTGGCCACAAGATTTTGGCTGAGCTGACTGTCTGCAGCATTGTGATAGAACTGACTGTGGACCTCTGGTTCAGAGCCGTATTGAGGGGCTGAAATCTTATGAATTAAGCTCAATGTAGCTAGGACAAAACTTGTGATCGGCTCCTTCTATCATCCACCAGATGCAGGTGTAACTATAGCCAAGGCCTTAAGGAATTATGTAAATAATATCGCTCATCAATTTCCAGACCATACAATAATGCTAGGCGGTGACTTCAACATGCCATATATTGACTGGACAAATTACATTCACGTTACTGGTGGCAGGGATAAAGCAGCTTGCGAAATCATTCTAGACATTTTCTGAGGTCATAATCTTGAGGAACTCATAACTGAACCAACATGACGTCCCAACGGTAGCGAAGACATTTTAGATATGCTCATTACAAATAGGACTGAATTATTCATGTACGTTTCCACTTCCACAAGGAATAAGTTATCATAAAGCTGTAATTTTTCATGTACATTTCCACTTCCACAAGGAATAAGTGATCACAAAGCTGTAATTGCTACAGTAAAATTAACAACCACATGCAAAAAGAAAAAAGAAAGGATCGTTTACAGATTCGAAAAGGCTTCAAAGGAGTGGTTTAGAATGTTTTTAGGGCATAATTACCATACCTTCACAATAGCAAGAGGCACCTTTGAAGAGATGTGGCATTGATTCATAGTTATAGTCAGGGGAGGTATGGACTTACCAAAACGGACAATAAGAGAATGGAATGATCCACCATGGTATTCACATTGTAACAGCCCTCAAACCTAAAATTAAATGGAATTGTATTTTATTAATCATTTGTAGTAAGCTAGAGTTTTGTTGAATATGATCTGGTAGGTTTTTTTTGCAAGTGTTGTGCAAGAGAATTGCTTAAATGTTTGTAATTCCAAGTATTAATGCAAGTTACGATGTCTAATGGGCAATTTACTGCAGTTTAAAATGATTTCTGTGGATAATTTTGTGTTTAAGTATTCTTTAATTTCCATTTCTGACAATTTTAGTATTGATGGTAAATGATTGTATTAATTCTGATTGTTTTTAATATGTTTCAATTGTTTAATTATTGTTAAAGTTCTAGAAATATCTGTAGAAAGCTTTTGAAGTGTTCTAGAAATTTCGATGTTGCTTATATAAAGCAATCAGCAGAAAGACAGTAGTAGTTTTTCACCAACTAAGATTGCGATGTCCGGGAACTGTATTGTCTGTGGAAGAGGTGTTTGTATGCAATCTCTGGATTGTATAAATGCATGTAACCAATATCTTTGACGACATGCTTAAAAAAAAAATAAACAAGTTTAAATTGAAACGTATCGTAGACTACTCAATTATCGTATTAATTAAACCACGAAGCATCTATCAACATGACGTTAAAAAGTTACTCAAAAAGCAAAGGAAGATACATGCATGATCAAGAAGGACAGTGCAGTGGACCAATTTTAGATAAGTTAGATGAGATAAGGGGACAAGTTAAGAATGCGATGCGTGAGGCCTTTAATGACTTTCGTTGCAATTCCCTCTCTAAGAGCCTCACCGAAAACCATAAGAAATTTTGGTTGTATGTAAAAAAAGTTAGTGGTAATGTCAACAATAAACCAATTCTAATACAAGACTGTTGGGAAGTTGATGACAGCCACAACAAGGCTACCGCATTTAACACCGAATTTAAAAATTCATTCACACTTGAAAATGTGGAAAACATTTCCACTTTACCACATTGTGTAGAATTAGAGATGGATCCAGAAGAAATTGATAGCACAGGTATTGTAGAACAATTAAAGCTATTGAAGTGGGATAAAGCACCAGGTCCCGATGGTATACCGATAAGAGCATTTTCAGAATACGCAGAGGAAATTGAACCATTTCTGTCAAATATATTCCATAAATCTTTACAAGTGAAAAAAGTACCTTCTGACTGGGAAATAGCCAAGGTAATTCCTGTTTTCAAGAAAGAAGACTGGAGTGATACTAGGAATATCGACTCATATCTCTAACATCTGTGTACAGTAGAATTCTGGAGCATGTCATATGCTCTAATATTATGAAGTTTCTAGATGAGAATGAATTACTTACACCGTGTAAACACGGATTACGGAAGAAGAGATTGTGTGAAACTCAATTGGCCCTGTTTTACCATGATATAGTTAAAGTTATCAATGCAGGATCACAAGTTGATGCAATATTCTTGGATTTTCGGAAAGCTTTTGATTCTGTTCCACACAACCGACTTTTAGCAAAGATTCAAGCATACGGTATATCAGATCGGATTTGTGAATGGATACATGATTTTCTAACTAGTTGATCACAGTAATATGTCATTGTTGACAGGACAGCCTCTTCTAAGTTAGATGTTACTTCTAGCGTTCCTCGAGGAAATGTAATAGGACCACTTCTTTTCTAAATTTTTATAAACAATCTTGGTGGAAATGTTAAATGCTGGTTGTGATTGTTTGCCAACGATGCAGTTATCTATAGGGAAATAAGGTGCTTTGATGATTGCTTAGAAATTCAGCAATATTTGGATGCTATTTCTGAATGGTGCCATAAATGGCAGCTTACACTCATTTGCAAAAAGTGCGAGGCAATGCGAATAAGTAACAAAAAGAAACAGTTTGCTCACAAGTGCAAATTAAATAATTCAGTTGTTGACACGGTTGATTCCTTGAAGTATCTGAGGGTATTACTACAAAACAACATGAAATGGGACTTGCACATAACTTCCATCATAGGCAAAGCTAATTCTAAATTACGATTCATAGGTTGTATTCTGAGGAATTGTAAAGCTTATACAAAGGAAATAGCATATAAAACACTAGTGCATCCTTATCTGGATTACTGTTGTGGAGCTTGGGATCTGTATCGCAAGGGCCTGATTGACTCAGTGGAGTGGGTACAGAGGAGAGCTGCTTGATTCATGACTGGTTGCTACAGCCCTTTTGAAAGTGTCACAGAACTGATACATAGATTGTGCTGGGATCATTTGGAAGAGAGACAATTGATTTGCATTTGAATGAATTGGAGAATATGCAAAATTCTATGACCTATGTGTGCAGTGAGACACTTCTTCCACCAACCTATTTGGATCACAATGACCGGAGGGATAAGATTTGAGAAATAAGATGCCAAACTGAGGCTTTTATGTATTCTTTCTTTCTTCGTGCTATTCGAGATTGGAATGCACAGAATTAAAATTGGTGCGTAGCACCCTCTGTCACCCACAATGTTTGTGAATTGCAGAGTATGGATGGAGATGTAGATATAGATATTTGCATATCATACTAAACATAATATGTTAAAACAAATAAATAAAATGGATAAGAATTGGAGAAAAGTTACTGATTGTATGAAAAAGCATTAATTATTTAGCTTATTGTGATTACTGTATACTATAATTCCTTGATGAGGCACAAAAAGTCAGAGTAGGATATCTTTGGGTTATATTGAGTTAACTAGATTAAATAAAAAATAGTGTAAGGCAACCTGTGTGGATAAAATTACCTACTTCTGTCAGCAGTCTCATAACTGATCCGATATCTTTCTATTTTCATCAATTCTTTTCATCTCAGCATACCCTTTACAATCTACACTCTCAATTTTCAGCTTCGTATATTCCAATCATTTATCTTCCTCTATGGTTATATTCTTCAGCTGTTCAATACAGACTACTGCATAGTCCTAAAGATATTTGAGATAAAGTAAGTGGGTGTGTAAGGCGTGCACTCGATTTTGCTGCCCCAAGACATTGAGCATAGGTGGCCTGTAGTTAAACAGGGAGGCGGCATAATCAGTATTGCATAATGGCATTCAATCAGCTAGTGGTGGGCCTAACCATTAGAAGTGGGCAAAGTGACTCACTAAAAAGTGCTGTGCTCATTTGATCATTCTATGAAAAGAACTGGTTCTTTTCAATAGTTCACTAGTTCACTATCTCAGTTTAAGCAAAAAGAGCAGTAATATCCATTTTGAGTATAGTATCTGTTCATTTTATTTACATGTTGACTGATTTCTTAGGTTAATCTCACAACGGTTATTTTCGTTTATTTTTGTATTTAATCCAAAACATTTTTGTTTCTTAAATACCACCGGATTACTTTCGCGCAGAAAAGGCCATATCAAAGTGTCAATGAAATATTGTTCAGATTTCTGGGAATATTTGAGACATAGTTAGTTTTATGTTAATTTATTTACAAACACAAAGTACAATTAAAGAACTTTTTGCTTTAAATGAAATGAAGGTAACTGTTCACAAATAAAATGTTACTTTTTTTGTCATTCAGTAACCTACTTCTATTTTCAGTGCAAATTTATCCAGCTTTTGAAAATAATTATTTACAAGGCATGCGTGTAGCCAGAATACACAAAGAGAAGCAGAAAGAGAAGCAGAGTGGGACATCAGATTTGAACAAACTAGCTCCTGAACGGTACTCCTCCGCGCTGTGCTGAGTGTTGGAACTGGAGAAAGTTGTGAACTAACTAGCTCTTCTCAATCTTTGGGATTTCTTATTTTCTTCAGAGCGGAGTGGATAAACAAAGAACTGTGTGGAACAGAG
The DNA here is from genome assembly GCA_031002005.1 of Vandiemenella viatica. Lineage (NCBI taxonomy): Eukaryota > Metazoa > Arthropoda > Insecta > Orthoptera > Morabidae > Vandiemenella > Vandiemenella viatica. The sequence goes on from JARYHS010008074.1 coordinate 178,789,772, forward strand.
AACAATTATGGGTCGAGCCACGTGCAAGAGTAGCAAAGCCAAAACCGACTTATTTTTGGCACACACTCGATTGAAGCTCAATTGCGACCAACACACCACTGTCATTATGGCTTTCAAGAGGAACTACCATTCACTTTTAGTGAGCAACAGCTCACTTACTATTTCAAAAGAACTGTTATAAGAACTGGTTCACTCACGAATGACCCATCTCTACTAACCATAGCTTAGATTGTACCATACTTAGATTGCTTACCAGATGTTGCTTATCAAATGACTGGAAAGCCATAGAAGTACCAGTCAATAAATGATGGAAAGAAAATAGACAAATAATTAAGGTTGGAGGCAGTAGTATGTAAGATATGAGAACCATTTGTGAGAAAAGGAACTGATTTGTTAATCAGCAGTATGAGTTTAGGAGAAAGTATTAATTTAAATCTTTGTTAACTGGATAACTGCAAGATATTTTAGATGCAATAAACAAGAGAGGACAAGGTAATAGTGTAACAGTGTACCCCTCCAATACATTTAACAGAGTGAGACATAAAACAGAGTTAAATAAGGTAAAAATCACTGGAATAAATAAAAAAAAACTTTGCCGGAAAGAGGACTTCTTAAAAGGTAAGAAGCAAAGAGTTAGCTTGGGAGTTGGAAATAAAACCAAGTACCACAGGGCAGTGTAGTGAGACAATTGCTGTACATTATTTTATATGGTGTGTTGATTGTTTAAATTTATTAGTTATGTTGTTTGCACATGACATAAATTTCTATAATAGATTGAAATGCAAGACAAATGTGAACAGCTACAGCAGTATCTGGATAGAATATCTAGATGGTTAGATTAACATGGAATGAAGATAAGTGTCAAAAAGAGTCAGCAAGTTAGAACACTGATAGGAAAAAGGGTTTTCCTATAATTATATGTTAGAGGAGGTGTCTCTTGTTGAGGACTTTAACTATTAATATCTTGGCGTAAAATATGATAATAAACCATAATGAGTAGGACACATTGGGCTAATGGAGGGAGAGGTCTTCAATCAAACAAAGACCTTAATTGTGTGTTTTACCATGAAGTATCAATAGAAAATATTTGCAGACCATTGCTTGAGTATTATGGGTATCAAGAGCTGAGGAGGATGGGGACGGGGTGAGGTGGTTGCAAACAATGGTAGTTAAAATTGTTTGTGGAAATTATTGTAGGGTTAAAACCATAACTGATATCACAAGAGAGCTGGATTAAGAGTCACTGAAAGACAAGAAGTTTATGAAGATAGAGCAGGATGGATGGAGTATATAAGATTTACATTGACACTGAGGTCTGGACAAATAGTGGTGTGTAATTACATGGAAGGTAAGACATCATCACTATCATAAAGAAGCATTTGATTTGTTTTGTAACAGAATGAGATGTTATGTACCGTACTTACTCAATTTGAAATTAAGATACAATGGGACAAGAAAAAATGCCATGAGGCAATATTAATTTGCAAAGGAAAGATAAAGTAGACCCATCACTCACTACATTTGACCTTTACACATTAATTTAAAATTAAAATTCGTAAAAGGTGAAGAGATTAAAAATTTAGAATAAAACTCATCTGTGGTCAAAACAGGTGAGTAAGGAAATTACTATAGCTGCTACTTTCAATGTCTCAATTAATTTGTTTAGAATACAATCCAACAATTTATTTCAATTCTTGACTCTCTTGCCTATAAATGAAAAAATTCTCAATTGCTAGTCCATGGTCACTGTAATCTATTCATTTTTACACACTACTCTAATATTTCCCCAATATCTTTCTTGGCCTCAACACCAATGCCCACCTTGAGAATTTGCAGCCATTACTTACCAGATATTTTCTTCCAATAACCCTTCTCTTTTATCATATTAATTAAAAAGTGTGTTCTGTTGTAATTTCCACATACTAGTTAACTTCCCTCATTTGCAGCCTCTCCAAATAATTTGATTTTCATAATATTCCATAGCATTGCTTCACACTCAAGCCTGACCAAGATTTTGTATCATCCTAGTTTCCTCATTTCTCTGGCACATCTGCTTGTCATCCTGTCAAGTTTATGCAAAATTTGTTGAAATCTTTCCTTACCACCTGCCCAATGACTTCTCTGCAGCTGAGTCTACATGATGGCAGGTAATGACCTCCAGGCATTAACCAAATCTATAAATTTAAAATGAAGTGGTCCAGCTAGTCATGCATCTTAAAGTCCCAAAAGCAACAATTGAAATTTGGGGCTGTAGAAACAAAAAAAAAAATCTTCTTCACCTTTCCCATGAATCAATGGGGGAATATTAACAGTTCTTTTTGGCAAGCTTCAAAAAGTAACCTATGATATCAGCCTTTTAATGAGATAGTAATAGCATGTGAAAACTTTGACATAGACAGATGTCTTAGATGGAATGAACAACAAACATGCTGCAGCAGTTACTGTTATCAGAACCCTGAAATTTTAGTACTTTTATTGGTAAGACTCTGTTAAAAACAGTAGTATATAAATTTATGGATGAAAAAATTAATGAAAATTTAAACAGCCAGTATAAGATTAACTCAAAGAATTAAGAAACATAAATTATATAAATATGCTTCAATGCCAGTAACCACCACCTATTAAAGCCAGCCCAATGGATGTTGGTGTGAAAGTAGTGTTTATGAAAGCAATATTATAAGAGAACCAAGAAAAATGATTCATTATTAAAAATTACAGATAGAAAAATGAAAGCTGAGTAGATAGTATAAAAAAAGAAACAACTCTTCATTCCTTTGAAATGTCAGTACTTAATTATGTTGTAATGATAGAAAAATTAAAAATTTGGAGCTTATATTAACATAATACGACACAGTCATCCTGATTAATCTGGCAGAACATCCAGGAAGAATTATTATCAGCAGTACACCAGGAAAGAATAAATTCTCACATCCTGATTTTAGTTTTCTATGATTCCGCACATTCTCCAAACAAATGCTTGGATGGTTTCTTCAAAAGCAATTGTGAATTCTTCCTGTTCCTTTGCACCTTCCTCTCCTGCTTCTAATGGGTTTTAATGCTGCTTAGAAGATAAGTATTTTCTGTGTGGAAGATCACGTGCATTTGTGTTGGCAGCAACAACATTTCTGGAGCTCTGGAAACGTCGCCAAGCAGTAATTGTCTGGGAATGGGACCTTCAGAATGCTGAAGAAGATGAGGAGCCACGTCCAGAGTTTGAGTCATCTGTTAAGACATTTCGTACAAATCCAGTAACCAGAGAAAAAGAACCATACTTACCAACATGGAGCAAGGCTTGGAGAGTGCTTGCTACAACCTCAGTAGTGTTTTTCATGGTTTGTGATCTGTAAAAAATTAATAAGTTTCATATCTTATACAATTAAAGCACAGAATTAACCATCACATATGAGTTGAATGTATTATAAGAATATTTATACTAGCACTCGGTTTTTGGGTTACATTAAATTTGCAGTTATTTATCAGTTTCTTGTATACTGTTTCATTTAAGTAAATTTATTTACCTTATGTACACATTAATGTAGATGATCATTATCTTTATTTCTCATAGTAACACTTAGTGAATGAAATTACTAAGTGATTACCTCATAAGAAATTTTATCAGTGTTATATTTATATGTAATTAAAAAATGTAAGTACAAAAATAGAGTTTAGCTATCAATTTCTGTGCATTTTAAATTTATTAGCAATATAATGTAAATTACACTAAATAAAATATATATGAAAAATTAATCAAGTATAACTTGGATAGCTGGTATAATGTAGTTCTTTTTTGCTGTCCATGAAACTGCACAACAGACCATTACATGGCAATTGCATCTCTGTTTTTGTTAATCAGCGTAACTATACTCAACAAATGTTCACTTATACTGCCCATCAAACAGCCAGCATTATTTAATCATATAATTTTTAAATTTCTTCCATGTTCTTCTATAATATAGTAATTTATATCTTTGTGGTGCAAAACATCCATATTCAATGTTTTTTGTTTTTAATCATGCAAATTATTTGGCCCATTAATAGTCAATCCAACAGTGGAGGAGATTAAGCACATGCCAACCGACACATTGGTACTTGCTGCAAAATTTTGTAAATAAATGATACAAGATTGTTACTAATTGCAATGGGAGGATGAATGGGAAAAATCACCTAGGGGAAAAATAAAAGTCATAATAGTATTGCATAGCATTATATAAAATAAAATAAATGATGTGTTCATCTGAGGGAATTTGGTAAAAGGAATTGTATTACTAAAAACTGAGGCTAGGGGATGTCTGATGTTAGAGCACATGTAACATCAATAGAGTTCAAATTTTGGGTGACAATATCAAGTTGCAAGACAGAAGAATAATCATAAACAGTTATCATAGCAACTAAGGACCTGGACCGAAAAATCACCAACATGTTATAAAGACTTTAATGTGGGCGCTAACATGGGCCATATGATAAAGGATTTGTGTATCAATTGTATGTATATGGCCACTCATGAGAAGCTGTTAGATAAGGATATTGGTTACATAATTGCACAGTGGAGACAGGAAACCTGGTTTATAAAGTGGGTTATTATATAGTGGCATTCTAGCAGTGGAGGAAATTTATGTAACTGTTGGATTTGACTAGTTAAAATTTTTGCTGTAAGGTATGGTATGGAGCAGAAGAAATGTTTTTATAGGATTAAGGTATTGGTACTTGGATGCATACATAGCAAGGAGTATGATATATTTTGGGGAAGGGTAGCTTCATTTTGCATGAATGGATTAGCTCCCATCAGAATCAAAGCACCATTTTTGAGGCTAGTGTGTTCTATGTTGAGCAAAATGAACTGGCATTATTTTGATAGACAGATGTCCACATCAAGGAGGGTGAGGAGGATTTGGGAATGGATTCAGAAATTATTTAGGGGATGACTGTCATTACGAGAGAGTTTTGTTTGAGCCCACACGTCACAAGCTCCTATCTTCTGATGGTCTTCCCAACTGTATCCCTACAGACTTCCTGCCACATATCCTCTTCTGTTACGTTTCCTCTCAATACCCTGCACAGCATGTCTGAGTGGTTCAAGATGTGGGCAAATGACCTAACCTTCCTTTAAAAGTCCAATTACCTAACCTTTTTCAGTCACTGTGGGTTGTGTTACCTTGGTCAAATGTATCACAAAAGTATGCTACCTATTCACTGATTTTAAATTCTACAAGCATACTGAGTATTCTGCATGGAGGTTTATAATATAGTCAGCCTTTCATATCACAAGGATGTAACCTCTGGCTCTTCTTCTTGTGTAGTTTCTTTTTGCTTAAGATTTTATTGCTTGAATATATATTTATCTTGATTAGCAGCAATGATTTTTAAAAGAAGCCTCAATCAGTAGCTGCATTGTGTTATAAAATGGTTGGATTTCAGCTGACATTCAGTTTTCACTTAGCACAATTATTAAGCAATGAAATTCACAGATTTCACTTTTCATCAAGTTTGGCTTAAGATCATCCCGCTTGTAGTAAGAACCCAGTGATCTAAGAGATATCATAAATGTGACCTCAATAACTTCAAAACATTTATGCTGAGCACCTAGAGCAAGATCATGAGTGTAAATGAAGGACTCACAAAAGTTGTGCAGACATTAATTATCAATGTAAATATTTAATAGTGTGGGAACATGAATACTATTCTGAGGAAGACTTTTTTCAATTTATGAGGACAGCTTGTGGTACTCTGAAGGCTGCTGAAGAATAACCTGTTGCCGAGGAGTTCACAAGCTATTTTTGTGATCCCAAAAGTGAGAGTCTGGTTTTATGTTTTGAGAAATAATTTCTTTATTAGTGGCTGCCTAGTCAATGAAGGCAACTCCAGTGAAAAGACCATTCTCAAAGCCATCTTGAATAAGTTATGTAAGATGTAATACTTGGTATGTATAAGAGCATGCAGACCTAAATCCCACTTATTGAGGTATCAGTTCATCCTCAAAAACTCCTTTCTTGGGCATAGTCTTAAGGAGTTTATAGAAATGAGGAGTAATATTGACTGGTAGTTTATGGAAATTATGTGGAGTTTACTAGACTTCATGAATGCTACAAACTCAGTCTTTCTCCAGAGGTTTGGAATATTTTAGATATATGAAACATTTGAAGAAGCAATGTTAAACATCTCTCCCCCAGATGCTTAATTTAGTTTAATTGTGATAGAACAAACACTGCTATGGCAATTTTTTCTGCATTACATAAATGAAAATACAAAAAATAATCTCACATATATATATATATCCCTTTCTTTTTAATCTGTTCAATTTTGATGTAGTGAAACCCTGTGCCTTTTTCATTTTAAATGAATAAAAGGGGAAGTAATAGTGGGTTTGTCCATGGTGATTTTGTGGACAATCTTGGTTTATATTGTAACCCCTAGGAACAGTTGTATGATGCTGTTTGTGGTATTACCAATGTGGTGCTCTATACTAAGTTTCATTTAATTTTTGCCTTTTGAATCATTCGTAATGGATGCAACAATGTTTATGGTAAGCATTGTAAATGTATAATGGAGTTCTTTCCAGGGCATAGGATCCATTGTAATGTTCTTTCCAAGTATAATCAGAAATTTGCACTGCTTTGCATGGTTGTAAGCTTTAACTTTGATTTGTTCTTTTATTAATGCAAGCAGAATATTGAAATATACCAAAGACATTCATGTATACAGTGGAATGGACTCATGCATTATGGAAATTAACACAATTTAAAAATTCTGTTTATAGGTAATAGTGGTTGTAGGTGCTGTACTAGGAACAATAATATACCGCATCTCACTGGTGACAGTATTCTATGGCAGTGGTGGCTTTTTCAAAGAACATGCCAAAATCTTTACATCAGTCACAGCTGCTGTAATCAATTTGATTATCATCATGATTTTAACAAGGGTAATATTATTTCAATTGTGTAATTTAAAATGAATGGGACTTTCTTTTATATATTACATCACTTTCCTGAATTTTATAATATTTCTTCTTATGATGGTACCTGATTAGAACATAACATGAAATTTTTCTTTTCCTAGATTTTGAATATTATTATTATTTGTGTGATTATTATATTATTACAATACAAAATTGTACTATTATGTAACAGTTAGATTTTTATTATGTAAATGAATATACAAAAAATAATGTAAAACTATATTAACTGTTCAATAACAATGAATAATTATTTTAATGAAAAAAGTAACAGATCGATACTATTGGTGTAAGATCAATTGCAGACTGCAGAGACAGTAGTACCTGAAGTGTAACATGGGCCACAAGCCTATCATGGGAAACTGTTTACATATGCAAGTGTGGGAATAATATTGAATAAATATGTTGATACAAATTTGCCGAACTCGTGACCGTAATACCATGAGAAGGGAGGTGAATATGTGTGTGGTAAGCCAAATAATCATATATGTGACTGATTGATTGTTACTGAACTAGCTGTGCAAGAAAAGTAGAAACATTTGCTCTTGTTAGTTCTCACTTGACAGAAACTGTTTTCTTTGGATACTATCTCTTGTGTTTGTATAAGAACATAAAATTATTGATTAAATATCAGTTGGTGGCTAGAGAACATTGTAAACAGTACATCATGGTAAACTTTATTTAAATTGATTCTAACCATACATAACATTCAAGTAAAATAATTATTTTACTTGAACAATAAGTCCCGATGGCCAATTTTGTAAGTGAAACCAGAATACAGTGTGAGAGGAAATAAGAGTAAGCTGAGAAATGTATCACATAGACTATTTGGATATCTCCATGATTAATTATATTCCAACATGGCTGCATACACAAGGGTATTTATTTAAATTGAAACTGTAAGGTAGCCTTTAGTTCTCTTGAAGCATCCCCACTAGCTACCCTAAGCAGCAAAATATTCTATAAATCGCTTTTGAAGTTGCTTATGCTGGACTTAGAAATTTTGAGAAAAGTAATTGTCAAAGATTTTCCTGTAATCTTTCCCACTGTGAGAATTCACCATAAAAATCATTTTAAAGTGTATTCATTATATCGAGAAAAGTTTATTTTAAGAGATAATTCAGTTTGTTCACGTTTTGAAACACGCGATCAGAAAAGTAAAAATCTAAGATTTGAAAAACTTTAAATCTAGTAAAGCTACAGCTGAGCTTTTATCACCAACTATAGTCAGCACTGTTCTGAGTATTTTGGTAGTAAAATTAAATAATTTGGCAAAATTTAACTAGCAGTTTTAATTTAAAGAAAAAAATTAACTTTTTAACTAAAAGGAATATTAATTTGAAATTTATATCAGTAGATATTCTAAGTCAAGACAATTACGAATATATAATAGTTTTGGTAAAAAGTTTAAGCATTTGTCGGGTAATTAAGTTTTTAAAGATGGATTGTCGTTGATTGTTGATGGAGCATGTAAAAAGTCCTCCAAGTTGGTCACATGATAGACTTCAATTTTAAGATTATAGAAACCCTTTTGAATGTTAAATTAAATTAAAACAGATAGAACATGACAATAGAAAGTCCCTGTAAAAATTTCAAGTTAAACTGATTAGTACTTTTGGAGATATTAATTAAAGAAAAGTTGCTGACATCATAGGCTCCGAGAAGTCTATAAAAGGATCTAGCAGCCAGGTCTCAAGGTCTCATTCTTTCGCAGGAAAGTGATCGCGCAACTCCGCGCTAGTTACCATGCGGTAGCGGTTTTGACAAATTCCAACATGCCGTAGTACTCACTAATGTTAGGGGGACTCAGTGAGTGTTTGTCTTCTCGTAGGATTGTGCTTAATCTGTAATCTTCAAAGAAACTGTTGTTTGATGCTTTATTCAGGTATCTGGTACCGACAATGTACGAGTGAACTTTTGCAAGAAAATAAGTGGAGGACAAGAAAAACCTAAGAAGAAACAATTGCATGATGCCTAGGTTCTATGGATTGCCCAAAGTGCACAAAGAAGAGGTTCCCTTACGTCCGATTGTGAGCGCGGTCAACTCACCTACTCATCCACTTGCGCGGTATGTTGCCAATAAACTGAAACATCTCACGGAAGATATCAGATCAGCTGTAAAGAACTCAGCTCACTTTATACAAATTATTGATGATCTGACGCTAGAGAAGACTGATGTCATGGTGAGTTTCGATATTGTCTCATTATTCACTAATGTGCCGGTAGACGAAGCCGTTGCTGTAATACGTGCTAAACTTCTTGGACAAGGAAAGTCTACTGAGTGGGCTGACCTGACAGAGTTCTGCCTTAAGTCAACTGTGTTCCAGTACGGTGGTCAACTTTATGCTCAAGTTGAAGGTGCGGCAATGGGCTCGCCACTTTCACCTGTAGCCGCCAACATTTTCATGGAATCATTCGAGATGAAGGTGCTTAACAACGCGCGCCTAAACCCTACAAAGTGGATCCATTACGTTGATGACACTTTTGTTATCTGGCCTCACGGTAAGGAGAGTTTGCAAGAGTTCTTAAACCACCTGAATAGTGCCCACCCAAGAATTCAGTTCACTATGGTTGTGGAAGAAAATGGACAACTGCCATTTCTCGATGTCCTTGTTCACAAGCGAGGCGATGGAAGTTTGGGTCACACTGTGTATCGCAAGGCGACCCACACTAATAGGTATCTGCACGCCATGTCGCACCATCATCCGGCAATGAAGAGAGGCGTATTGACATCACTCAACTTAAGAGCTAAGACAGTATGTGACTCGGAAAGTCTGAATGAAGAAATGGAGACACTTACAAAAATATTCCAAGCCAACGGCTATAGTGAATCTGAGATCAGGAGGGTTTTAAGACCCAAAAAACCTATGGGAGACGTCATCTTATCCCATGATATTAATGTGCCAACAAAATTCGCCCGTCTCCCATACATACAGGGCATCACAGACCGGATTGGGAAATTGTTAAAGCGGGTGGAGGCGCGAATAGTATATAAGGCTAACTGCAAACTTGGTCAGTCACTGACAAAGGTAAAAGACAAATTACACCCACACCAGTTTATGGGTGTTTACGAAATCCCCTGCAGTTGTGGCAGTGTTTATATCGGCGAGACAGGTCGCACTGTGGCGGAGAGACTTAAAGAACATATCCGCCACTACAAATATAACAACAGTGACAAATCCGCCGTAGTCCGCCATGCTATTAATACCGGACATGAAGTAAAATTTCAAGAAACGAGGCTACTGTGGAGAGAAAACCAGTGGTGGCCCCGACGGGTGAAAGAGGCAGCAGAAATTTTAAAAAACACCAACAACATCAACGAAGATAGCGGCCTCTTACTCTGCAATGCTTGGCACTCGTTGCTATGCCAACATAAACAGTATCTCTGATGAAGGCTGGAGGATACCAGCCGAAAGCATAGGTAAGGAAATAAACAACGCGGCAAAACCCGAAAGTCTATTAATCAATAAGTATTTTGTTATTCTGAAACTGTGTTAAGTGACTATTTTGATTACCCTTCACATTTGGGGTTTAATACAAATGTGTGGCCGCCAATCTATTTAATATTATAGGTACCAGAAGGCTACACTTAAGGCGGGAAGGCTGCACTTTCACCTGAACTGTGAACAGCTAAGTTCATGACCATTTGTAGCCATCACAGTTAAAGCTAGATAAAGCTATATATCATTAACCCCAGTGTTCAGCAATGTCATGACATGGTGATAATCTGATGGTTTTTAAAGTTATAAAATGTAGTTATGTAATGCTCTTTAAGTTATACATTTAACTTTCATGTGATTAACTCTTCATGGAGAATACTTTACCTGCTTCCTTGAATCCTAGTGTGTATGTAGTTACCAATCTATTGACCATTTGGTAATCCATATATATATAAACAAAACTGTAACTGGAAAATTTAAAATTAAAAAAAAGAATTGAGTCTGAGGTACTTTTATGAAGCTGTAAAGAAGGAATCAACTTTTTTTATGTATGTCTATCTGTCTGCTAGTTGAAGTGAATGGGAGTCATTAAAAATTACCGGTTGTATTTTGGATTCATTTACAGCCCAAATAAAATAGCATTTGTTTAACTTGGATACAATTTCGAAAGTTGAAAATCTGTATTAGTATTAATTTTAGTTGTATGCAATTCACTGGAAAATTACTGGTTGTAGTTTCATGGAGTTTCAATTAATGTACAGGCCATGGTCCTGCAGGAAAGTAGGTTATGCTCCATTTTAATGTCACCTTGTAAGGCTGACAAAGTAAAGATAATTTTTCCATTAATATGATTCATAGCACATGCTGTACATTAAATGAAATGCCAACAAAATCCAACCAGTTTTTGCATGACACACATTCATTCCAACTTGCAGATGGATAGAAACATTGACAGATGGACATAAATTTAAAAAAAAGAGTTGATTCCTCCTCTGAAGCTTATTAATTTTTTTAAAATGTTTTAAATTTACAGACTTTTATCCAGTTAGAGTTTTATTATTATGGATACCCTGCCAGATTGTGTTGTGGAAAGACGAGCTTTTAGTGTCATCATTTTCCTTCATTGTCAGGTCCTGTGCATGTGTTACAACAAAAAGGGTCATAATGCTGGTTCCAGTTCCCAACACTTTCATAGGATCATGTAATCCCCCTTCCCTCCATCTCACTTCATCAGTCATGCAGACTATGGCTCACTATCACATCTGCCACAAGAGCTGTATTCAATACAGTTCTCTATCAAGTCCTCTACATATATCTTTTGCAGAATCATGCCTGTCACTTTGGTGGCTTCCCATTACACCTGCTCTGGCCCGGTAGCTGGGATTAAGTCTTTTGGAGTGCCTATTTGCTTTCATGAATCTAGCAGTAGACAAGCAAAATGCTGTGGAGAGGCAACAATAATGACTACATTCACTGTAGCCCTTGTGGTGGATGTGATGATGACCAAACATTAAAGCGAGGTGGAAGGGAGGGGAAAGAACATGATTTAAAATTAGAGCCATCATTTTCAGAGTTTTCAGGCCAGGAGGCAAAGAACCAGGAAGCTAGAGAGCCAAGACAAAACAGGAGTGTGCCATTACTATTCTATGCAGCAAATCTTTTCGCAAGTGATTTGTGTTCTGACTGAGTCTACTAGTCAATCAATTAGTGAAAAGAAGCTTCATTTTGAGTTGCTTGCCACACATGCATACCACCATCCCAGAATGAAGACAGTGACTCAGTCCCAGATAATAGGAAGCTTTGCATCATTACTTACCTCAAGGACTATCAATTTTGCTGATGTGTGTCAATGGCTGACTTTATTATCTTTAAGAAAATGATTGTGTAGTATGAGCATATTCATCCAGCCAAGAAAATATTGTGGTGAAGGAATGCAGAGTTGTCCTGAAGTGCTTGAGTTTCAGATGACTATTGCTCTAGAGTACATAGAAAGATACACCAATCTTTTCAGCAAATATTTCAATAGCATGCCTGACATGCCAAGAAATGACAGTCTGGAGATGACCACACACATGCTCATCTATGTGGAGCCAGAGGAGGAGGGACTAGTTCTGCCAGTCACTGCTTTTTAAGAAAACTTCCTGAAATTATGTGGAGACAGAAACCTATAGAAACCTATTTTCTGAGCTTCCAACCAAAGGATGTTCTATCTGCCAGAGTGGCTGCTCACATTACACCATTACCACACTGGAATGGGAAGATACAATGACCCTGAGTTCAATAACTGGCCTTGTGTCCCAGCCATCTTAATATTGGTTTATTGGTTTACAGATGATTTGCAGTGATCACCCAGGCAAATCAGGGACAATCCTCAATTTCCACCTTTTAAAATATAAATTTCACAAACAAAGACATATCTATCTTAGAAAACCCAAGTTATACATTTTGCAGAGAGATGTTGATACTTAAGCTCCATCCATTAAAATAGGTTCCTTTCAGCAAGCAGAGGATCACCAATCTGTCACTGAAGCATGGGTGGTGACTAAGCTTCACTTTCTTAGAAGTTCATAGTGATCAATGTTTCCTGTTGCATAACCGGTTGCTCCATCTGAGGCAGATCCTCATTGGACGTGTCATACACCATGTTCCAAAATTGTCACAGAGGCCAATAAGGCTCGTCGTTCACAGCTTGCCAATTAAGGTGTGGAGGAGATGGTTACTGATGATCTAAACACTGAGGGCATTATCACTACGGACGTACACCAGATGCACCATTCTGGAATAAAGATACATCTCCTGCTGTACACTTCTCACTTAGATAGACTTAGACTGTTGAAACATTGGATGACACATCTATTCAGACACAAGATCCGACTTGAGGTTATGAAGAAAGTATTGCTCACTCACTGTTTTTACCATCAAAAGTACGATGGGTGCCTGGCTAAAGGATTCCCTGAGGACAAGCACCATGTAATGTGCGGAGACAGCCATAACATCACCAGCTGCACTACTTCTTATGATTCAAAGCCCACTTACTGTAATTGCAGTGGCAAACATGCTGCCTATTAGAGTGGATGCATCATATGGAGAGATCTGCTCACCGATGAGCTGGTGTCACCACAGTACTAGACTGTTACCAATGGTGGATCTCATAGTATGACAGTTGTGGCTTCACATATTCCTGTAATACTGCCAGCCACCAGCAATCAATCAATGAATGCTGAGCGAAGAGGATGGGGTGGCATGAAACCTGCTTATGGCAGGGAGGCCAGTGGGTTGATTGCTGACCTGTACTTCTTGGTGCAGACAGTGGCTGAAACCATTAAGGTTCTACCATCGCAAGTGCAATCATGCAAGTTTACTCAAAACAACAGCACAAGACAGGAATGAAATTAGAAAATATAATTTGGCACAAAAAATAGCAAAAATTGAGGAGAATATTCCAACAACAAATTCATCAGGGCTGCTTTAAGAAGAAAAGGTGGCTGATTACCATTACTGTGGCCCTATTTGACACAGCATATGCACAGGGCTTTACGATGACGGCACAGAACATTGTTGAAAACTTTTCTTTCCATAACATTATTTAGCAGTTAAGCCACGAAGATTACATTTCAATGGCACGCTGGAAAACCCTTCGGACACACAATTATATATATGTTGGTTTTTGTAATACAATTAGCAAGAACCAAAAGCTAAGAAATTATTTTTGTGATGCAATGAAATGCCACAAACAGTAATAATAATTTTGTGTGATTTCAAAGTTCTAGTGACGTAGTTTCTCACAGGCTGCACTGCCTAAACTGTCAGTCCTACTACTTACAGTGTCCTAAACTTTAATATAAAATCAGAACCATTGAAAGTTATAGCGTACTTTATATTAAATAAATGAATTACACAGATGTAATATACACATCAAAGTGATGTAACAAATGGAAATAATATAATATAATATTTAATCATTAATTTATTTTTTCCCATACAGCTCTATCAGAAGATAGCATTAGTACTCACAAATCTTGAGAATCCACGAACGCAGACAGAGTATGAGGATAGCTACACCTTCAAGATATTTGTATTTCAGTTTGTTAACTTCTATTCATCACTAATATACATAGCATTCTTTAAGGTAAGAATAAAATGTTACACTGGTACCTAAGTAGCTTAAACTATCTTATTTTGAACTCTAGATATTTCAGGATAAAACTTGATAATCTGTATGTAAAGGACACGTACTGAATTTTATATTTTTTTGATCAAAATACCTATTGCTGTAGGTCAGTAGCATTTAAATCTTTTGTGAGATACAATCTTTTCAAAATACTCTTACAAAATAGGTGCGGACCATTTCTCACAACTGGAATAAGTAGACCTACATTATGAGGGAACTGTGATAAACAATGCTACACTGCAAACAGAAATCAACTCTTTCACAGAACATGAAGAACCTGTATGTAAGAAAGTAACAAGGGTTGAATACATGACACATGACTTAGGTTTTTCTGTTGCTTAGGGTTAATATCAATTACAAAAGCTAATATATATAGGGAATGATAGGGAAAGTAAAACTATCAATCACCACATATGAATGGAGGAGGGACAAGACAAACAAAAACATTAATACAAACACATTTTACAATACATCTGTATAAAAGTTAAGCAATATGTAGCACAAGGATCAGCTATGTATACACTGAGACTTATCACATCTAAGTGAATTGCTACAATGGAAATTTATTCTCAATTTCTTATTTTTCATATTCACTTTAAAGTAAAACATATCCCTATTTTACCTGAAAAATCATGAATTGTAATTTAATCAAAACTCCGTTCAAATCCAGCCACTAGTTTCTTTTGGGAAATAGGCTCAATGAAAAGTTTATTAAAAATAAAAAAAAAAAAAAAAAAATCTCTGCTTTTTGATATCACAAGAAAATGTAACATACCTACTCTATTTTGCTTGATTACATCTCTGTAGCTTATTATTAGTACCCATAAGTATTTTTTTTTTTTTTAATATTTCAAATGCACATACTTTTCCCAGTTACATGTAAGCACTTTAGAATTTGAGTAAAATCTAGTTTGCTTAGCTTAAAGCATAAGGAAGTTTTACATTAAACATATAAATTTTCATTGTAACTACAGGATATGGGAGAAACATTCCATGCAGAAGCTGATACGGCAAACCAATTCAATAAATAAACCATTTTAAAAAGAGTAAAGACCCACAACACTTAATATAAGCAATAAATAAACATTTTTAATAATAAAGAATCTTTAAACTAACCTGGAATAGGGTAATCCATTACTATCCAACTTGCAAACAATAGATTTTTCTACGTGATCATTTCACTAATTCTCAACACGTTTTGATGCAATAAAGTAATTTCAAAAATAATAATAATTTAAAGAAAGTTAAATTCATTAAAATTCCGTAGTTTCAGACCGTGTAATTAGGGTAAATAAAATTTTAAACACCTCGTGGAAAATACTTGCACTTTTAACATTTTTTATCATATGTTTTTGATAATTTCTCTAATTAAAAAGTAGTTTCCCTGGAAGAACTAAAGATCTGGTATAACATATTAAAATTTCAGAACATTTCATGCTGTAGAATAGATTTTATATACATTTTAAAATTATTTAATCACTAATCATAATGTGGTAATTTCAAAATTAAATTGTGATCAAACCAAGCCACCTACGTCAATAAAACAACTGTTAAAACACGTAATTAAATACAAAGAAAATTCTGATAGCTTCACTTTTTTGAAATAGACAACACTTGAATAATTATGAACCAGAAACCGAGATAACTTCTGAAACATTTCAAACCAGATTTTGTTAGACTCATAACATTGCCATTTCACCACCGATTATAATAAAATGTACACCACTGGAATCACGAATTTTTATAGAACACGATGACACTAATTTTATTGTGATAATATGCAATCCAGAAGGGTTGCATAAAAATTGAATAAATTCAAATAAAAATCGGCGAATCACAAATTAACTTGTGGAAACTTTTTATCAATGCGCTTGAAAACTAAATTTAATTACAAGAAAGCTAATTATTTGAGAATTTTTGCTAAATACTTTTCATAATACTTGAAGGTCAGGCTACACACGAGTAAAGATAGAACACATTCTATAATTATACCTTTCTATATTATTTTTGGAAAGCGTCCGTATACATGTGGTATGCGGATGGGGGTATATAGGCAGGAGCCTAGGAGAGGGGATTGTCTTTACATCTTTTGATCTTTAGTCTTTACTCCAGGAAAATTGTGTGAAAGTAATCTGCGCTTGGTATGGTGTGTGTGTGTCGGTTAGGCAAGCAATAGCTGGAAATAGTTGAACTTTGAGTGACCGCATGGCTGACTTACCACCATGCTAAATTTTCCGACAAGTGTCTAGTAATGACTTTGAACTATTAAATTTTTCTAAGAAGGTGTTAGTCGGTTCTCTTCCTCTCCATAACCTGCAATTTTTGTGGAAACGTTTGATTCGATAGCCTATTTAACTGTAATTGCTATTTTTCCAAATTTGATGTGAATAAACTTTAAATTTTTCAACAAGTGGACTTTTTAAATGTGTTAACCTTGAACCGTAACCCTTTTCTAAGGTTTTGGGTCAAATAATCTTAGTGGCGGCCAATTTGCATTACAGTTAAATATTTCAGGCAGGCACATGGTCAACTTAAAATTATTGATGCAGATTTAGAGAACATTTCGCATAAATAGACATTCAGTAAAGGTACTAGCTCTATACTAGCCCCGGTATAGCTGCTTTTCCCCTTACATACAGTTTTATTATTTATACAGATAAAATTGGCAATAGGTTTATTGGTGCAGTCTTGACATAGGTTGAGGCCAAGGGAATGCCTGTTGCCAAGGTTATGATAGTAGGATAGTTCCCATCTGCAGGCTTCTGATGGTGTAGTAGTATCAGCTAAAACTTTGACAGCTCGCACTTGAAAACAGGTATTGAGATTGATAAGTTGTGTGAACTAGCATGGGCTGTCACAAAATGGTCTGAGTGGTCATCATGAATCATTCACCTTGATAGACAGTTGGTTAGTGGCGTGGCGGTTATAAGAAGGTGTTCAGTGAAGGCAAGTAAGTTGGTAAATAAGATGTGCAACAGTGTAAGTGGCATGTTGGTGTCGTCGTTATCGGTCAGTACTCGTTCCCGAGTTTTTGTTTCTCTCTTGCAGACATTACTTAATGTGAGCTTTGTTTATGGCTATTCAGTCCATTCCCGGCGTGAAATAATCGCACACACGTTGCATCTAATTGTGAGGGCGGACGTTGTTGCATAAACGTGTGGTTTGTTCGAGTTATAACTATAAAGAATTCAGCCCTTTATATTTCAAACAATTTTTAAAGTTTATTACTGTGCTTCCTTTTTCTCCTCAAGAAACTTCACTTAAATTATCTTGTACCCGAAGATGCAAGGTCCTTCTTTTCGCAATGACTAGTATTCTTAGCCACCGATATATGCATTTCAAAACCTCCGTTAGCTTCTTTTTTCATCTATCACCATAGTAACCTACACTTTATTTATTTTTTTCTCTAAGAATTTTGTTTATACTCAAGGAACAAAATATAATTCTCTTATAAAAAATATTTCCATTATGTCAGAACCATCCTCAAGTTTACCGTGGATTTGTATGGAAAGACACTGATAAACTTATAAAACAAACCTTGCATTTTTTGACATATATTTCTCTCGTTCCTGGTAGGAGTTTTACGTAAGGGCCATCTTAATACTGAAAAAAACCAAAAACAAAGAAAACACACACAAATTCATATATTTTTTATTATTGTTACTTTCTCTACTCTGATAACAAAAATCCCATGCTTCCTCTCCTTGCAACAAATAAGAATATGAGAATTATAAACAAACACCCAGGTGTCAGTGCTTTTACCAACCTAACCTTTAGATGACACTTTAATGCCTTATTGCATGTCACCTTTTAAATTACTAATGTCACTTACATACCAACTTACAACACATGTCCTGCTTCACCCAGTGAATAACTGGCAGCTTGAATCATCACATGCAAATGGTGTTCACCCTAAATCATGACATACTGGTTATGAAATAGTTCAAAACACATAACAAATATAATTTAAACTCTTGTTTCACAGTTTGTTTTATCAACATCGTCCCTGTTAGTATTAGTTCCTATGATTCAGTCATAGAAGTATGTTTGCCATTTATTACTAGATACAAGGTATCCACTAGGTCTTGGCCAGAGGATATGTTCCTATTTGTGTAACTCTCGATGTAAAACTTTTGTTGAAGTTGTTAGCATTGTGGGAACTGCTGCTGGATCGTATAGGTTGCCAGAGCAAGCTGTTTGCCTGTGACCATTTATCCTGATGGACAGTTGGTTAGTGGTGAGACCTTCTTATGACAAGGTGCCAATCACTCCTCTGTGTACATCAAGCCCACAAATTTATAATGGTACCAGGATCTTAACAGAATCAATTTGTTCTGCACCAAAGATTCGTGCCTTATAGCCCCGCAATTTGTGACAGACAAGTCTGTTCCACTCATGAATTACCTTCCAGGTACATCCAAAACCCAACACAAGCCTGTTCATTTCCTACTGCTACTTCCTGATCTTGTACAAAAGGCTTTCACTATAGATATGACTGACTATTTGCTTTCTCCAAAATGAGCATCCTTCTTCCAAAAGTACAGGCCACTGCCTACCAGACATGCTCAAGAACATCTTGGTCTATAAGTATTCAACTTCTGATTCTCCTAGATTAATACATTCATTTTTGCTAAGCAAAATGTATCGAAACACCAGCCACAGAAGTCATCCCTGTTGTTGGACATGCCACTAGCTATACATTTTATTTACCAACTTATCTGCCTTCAATTCACAGTATCTTTTATAGGCTGGGTCACTAACAAATTGTCCAACAGGATGAACTGCCCCAGACAAACAGTTATACTGGCTACCTAGGCCATCCTGTGGCAGCCCCACAAGGTTTTAACCTCAACAACTGATTTACCATGATGACAGTTACAGGATTTTCAGATACTCTTAGCCCTGTTGAACATTTTAGAAATTCTGAATATTTTTAATTATTTATTTTCTTTTATTTTAGTACTTTGTAGAGCCTATCAAGAAATTATAGTTTCCCATGACTTAAGCCATGACTTGTCTACCACATCTTCCTTATCATCATCTTTATTTTTGGCTTCAATCAATTATGTGCACACCTCTTGTCATATAACCTAAATTTTGTTAACAAATTCTCAAAATTAATTTAAAGATAGGTGAGCTAATTTAAATATAACAGCAAAGTAAGTTTAGCATCATTTTATTGCAGTTTTCAAGTGATAAGTTGAAGTAAACAGTAATATTCGATCAAAATGTTTGTAAACATTGATCATCTAAAGGAATTAGCCTATTTTTCCATAAAAACATTGCATTTATGTTCAGAGGTACAGTAAATCATAAGGATCAAAATGAAGTATGATACTTTGTGGGTAGAAAATAGCATGGATAAGATATTTATCAAAGCATGGTCAAAGTGATCGGAAAAACAGTTAAATAATTCCTGGGCACTTAGTTTTCAAGCTACTGAAAAGCTTAAATGAGGCACTGAACTTTGGACACATTATGTAAAAATTTCAAATCAGTAGATAAAAGTAAAGTAATGTTTTGTAGGATTTTATGATTTATTGAGGAGAAGATTTGTTTTCACCTAGTATAATTCAGTTAAATACAGAGGGGGGTGGGGGGGGAGTATATTTAAAACAAAGTAGAATTTTTTCTGAGCATAACGAACATGTTTCTGTAAAAATTCATGCAATGTTTTGGCCAGAATAGAGTAAAGTAAATTAACCATAATTTCATGAAAATGGATGCCGGAATTTTGAAGATTAGGCAAAGATTTAGAAGAATTTAAAAGGAATTTTGAAACTACATGAAGGCTATTAAAGTATGATCAAATAACATCCTTATCACATAGAAAATTGCATTCTGAAACGTTTAAAATATGTTTTAGCTCTGTGACTTCAATACTTTTGAAGTTAGAGAATTTTGAAATTTTAAGTTTTGGATTACACTAAGATAAAATAAAAAGGTAAAAAAGCTGGTCTATACACCAAAAGATCAGGAAAAATTAGCAGATTGTTTTAAACTAGGATTCAGCATTGTAGTTCAATACTTTGAAGGTGGGAGTGAATTTTAGGTGTTATCACATAAATAACTTTTTTTACAGCCAAAGTACTAAAGATTGAGTAATTTTAATAAAGATTGAAGATGTAGTTTCAAAAATTAATTTAGGTGATGGACTACTTCTCATAAAAATTTCAAGGGGATTAGGAGAAAAAGAGGTTGAATTATTTTAAGATATTTTGTAATATCTGGATAGATTGCAAAATCCACCTGACCCCATATATATATACGACCTTGGGAGGCCGGAGTGGGACAATCATTGGAAAGCACTAGAAGTGATCGGTCACAAGTGGCGTACAGCAAATTTGGCACGATATGTAGTGTATAGGCAACCAGTTAGAACAGAAATGAGGCAGGCTAGGCAGACAGATTATTTTCAAGTGATAGTTCAGAAGTGGGCACACTCTCAATGTAACTGAATCTTCAGCAGTTAGGGGTTATCAGGAGATGTTTGTAGATTGCATCATGGTTCACACCTCCAATCAAATTATTTATTTTCGGAAAAGAAGTTTCAATGCTGAAGATTGGTCACCGTCTTTTACAAAATATTTGATATTTACTTGGTGGTATACAGTGAACTTTATTTAAAACCTATCTCCATCATACTGAGGTTATAAGAATGTTGGTGCCAGAATGACAATCTATCCTTAGACCACATTAATGGTCAAAGTTCAGGACAAGCTGTTGGCACAAACCCCAGTATCAAGCTTTTTTGTGACAGTCTGTATCACCTCTAAACATGATTAATGTTTATACTAAAATATTGTAAATTATGTATATTTGTTTGCTATAGCTCTCATTCCTTTATCTTAGCAAATAGTGGGTTTGCTTCCCCTGTCCATCCTAATTTTTTTTTGCTTATCAGTATTTACAGTGTCACTATTATTTTACTTTTGTCTATTCTAATTTATATTTAACCTAAACTACTCTCCATTTTATGATTAATTTCAATTGCATCACATAAAATAATTTTATTTACTATTATATCATCTTCATCTTCGATAAGGCACATAAAGAATAATTCACTGACCTGAAAATTTGTTTACTCACTCACCCTGTCTATGCAAATAAGTTTTTTGTAAACCATTTTTCTCATATACTTTATGTCTTTGGATTTAAAAACTGGACTTATGATCTGTCAGTTACAAAAATTCGTTTTTGTATGGGTTTCTTTTTATTGATCTGTGGATATTTAGCTTGATGTGAGCAAATGGTACTGACAAATAATGGGTTATATCAGGGATTCTCAAAATGGGGTTTAAGAAAGATTTATGTCATGGTGGTTGACTAGCTGTCTTGAGTTTGCAACACATAATATAGTGAATCATGATTGAACATGAGATTTTGTTTTGATAAACTCTGGGTTATATGATAGCAGCAGCATCAGTTTTTCTGACAGGTATATAGAATATACTTTTATGTGGCTAGTTGCCACACTACTTTTCTTCCCGTTTCTTCTGATTGTTTGAAGTAAACATTTTTGGCAATGAATAGCTTTACAAATCTGATTAGATTGAACTGCTTTTGTCTGATTATAACAGAGTCTCATTTATTTTATATTACTTATTTGACGTTGAATACACATTTAATACAGGGTCGATTTTACAAGTACCCTGGTGATGAGGAGGCAAGGCGTGATGCATTCCAAAGATTAAAGATTGATGTCTGTGATCCAGCCGGATGTCTTTCTGAACTTTGCATTCAACTTGCTATCATCATGATTGGGAAACAGTGCTTCAATAACTTTCTTGAAATATTCCTGCCGTAAGTATTTATAATAAGAATTCTGTAAATTTTCACACATCATAGATTATGACAAAAGATATCTTTGAGATACAGCAAGAAAGTTGCCAGTCATTTGAGAGTTCTAAATATCTTTTTCACATTTTCATTATTAGAAATGCTTACTGATAAACTCCAAGTAATAATAATAATAATGAAAACAACTTTTTTTTTAGATCTGTATAACTCACCCATTAACTGTTAGTATATTTTATTTGCTTGATGTTATTACATTAAAAGAAGCTTCTTTCACATAAATTTTAACTGCGATAATTTTTTAACTGTTTCTTCATCAAAATTTTGTTTCACTCTCACAATTTCATCAGTTTAGGGGGAAAAAACACTTTGTCACCTCTTTGCATATATTTTTTTGAGAATACATAACCAAAAGACAGAAAGTCATCTTCATTTACTTTTTTGAACTCATTAAGCATTTCTTTATTATCTGCAGTGTATATAATCACAGCAACACTTTCCTGGAGCATTTGTCACAGAATGCTCTCTGCCTTTTTACCAATATTTTGAACTTCACAATTGTGTTAGTAATTATTTGATACTAGCAGTTGCACCGAAATTACTACTCATGGACCGTTATTGTTTGCACTACTCTCTTAAACCCATATGGTCAAGAACTACATGATCTCTGTCTCACTGAATATTAAATATTTTTGCACTCACAAACAAAATATAATTATATTCCTCTTAATAATATGATGGTATGCTGGAATTATGATACACATTTTAACTGCAAGACCTAACTTATCTTTAAACCAATTTTAATTTGTGGACTCTCTTATTTTAATTCCTCATCTTTTCGACAACATTTCAAAATGAAATATACTTTATCCATGGAGCCAAGAGCTGTACATTTATACTGGCTCTTACCCTGACGTAATGGAGCAAAAAATATATGAAAATAAAAAATTTTAATATTGAAAAATAAATTTTATCAAAATTTATCCAGAAAATCTCACCGACTAGTTCCCAAAAAGTTAAATGAGTGTTTATTTTTTATTTATTTTTTTTTCGTGTAAAACCACTTTCAACAAGTATTTTTATTTGTTAACTTATTTTTGCCCCACCATGAAATTTATCTTGTCTTTGCCTTTGTTATATTTATCACTATAAATAGTCATATCAGATTGAAACATGCTCTATTTCACTAGTGGAACCAAGGGTTATACACCAATCCAAACTTCATTAATACAAAACCAGTAGTCTTGTATTTGTGCGCATCACGTTAAAAGAAAAAGAAAAACTATCCATAATGATTTCTTTTTGACATCATACCAACATGAAGCTTACCATGATCTACCAGTTTGATCACAAGCTATACATTATTCGAAACTGATCGAAATCACTTCAACAAAAAACTGAAATTAAAAAAAAAAAATCTCGTTTTTTGACATCATGCCAAAATTAAAACAATACCATGGGCTGTACATCAAACCCCATCGAATTGGACGAGTGCTTTTAGCGTGAATTGTCTTAAATGAAAATCTAACTTTTTTCCCATTTCTCATTTTTTGGAGGGCTATATCAAAATGAAACATACTAAATTTTACCCATGATACCATGGGCTCTAAATTAAATGAAACCCTTTCTAAATCTGACCAGTAGTTTTGAAGTGAACCTCCTCATCAAAATGCTAAGAGACAGACACTGACGACTCCAACACATTTTTTAAAATCTTTTTCCTGGTTACATTTTTATGATAAGTTTATATAAAAGAAATTTGGTAAATGTGTCTCACCCAATTTAATTTTGACATATCAAAAACATACTTCAACATCGTATTCCCTTTGGTAATTTTTTCCCCCAGAAAATTTGCTACCTTTCCTTTAAATTAAAAAAAAAAAAACAACAAATAATTGTCATACTAGACATGTATTACAGTGATTAGGTTTATCCCCGTTTTTATTTTTAAATGTGGCTTATAATTTAGTATCTTTGTCAAATTTGTGGCGTACTTTTGTTCTTATGATACCGTTGCTATCCAATTTTAATTTAAAAAATTATCATTTTTTATATTGTGTTATCAGAAAACTATTAAGTTCTCCTGTAGACTTATAGGGAGTAGCCTACCATTTTTTTAAAATTGCATTATCATATATTACTCTTTTTGCACTCGATTTCAGGCACAAGGGTGTAGGAATCACCTTATTTAGGTAAGGTGATCAGGGATTGGAGAAAGTTACCAAAAAAATATATGATTAATTATTTACCAAATATGTTGAAAGAATTTAAAGTTGAAATTTGTAGAGCACAAATGTAGATGGGTGCAGGAAAGGGGGAAAATGGGTGTGTAGGGAAATTGCCACCAGAGTATGTACTCTATTGCAATTAAATTTAAATTAAATTATCAATTTTATATCAATAATAAACAATAAAGTTACTTATGCAGTAAATAACCTGATAAATTGAATGTATTTTTTGTATAAACTATCAGAGTTGTAATGTTCTGTTCACATAGTTTTTTTTTTTTTAATGAAGCCTTATAAATATTTTTAAAGAAACTTTTCCCAACCCTGTCAATAAAATAATAATTTTTATTTGGTGAAATTATATTTGTCATATAACAGTTGTTTCTAGTTCGATTAATATAGCCTAATGTTATATGATATCAATATCTCTAATATAACGGGTGTCCCACAGAGAAATACCTGATTTTATAGTGTTTCACACTATAAACAAAATATCAAACTTTTTTAAGATGATAATAAACACTTGATTGCTTGTAGAATTGCATGAAAAGATTTTTTTTGCTAATATCTTTATTTTTTTAAATGTAACATTTTGATTTTGGATACTTCTTTTTTGGTATAACCTGTAAGTTGATAGAGCCTATAACATTTATATAACACTGAATAACTAAAAATGAGTTTGATTGTTGTGAAACTCATACTGCTAAAATAATCTAGGAAGAAAGTGAGTAGTACCTATTTCAGTGCATGGTTTATTGTATTTTAACTTAATAACTAAAAATCAATTTGATTGTGGTTAAACTCATATTCCTGAAATAACCTAGGAAGAAAGCGAGTAGCACCTATTTTACTGCATGGTTTATTGTATTTTAACTAACAGTGACAATTAAAATAATGATTATTTTTCTAATAATTTTGTGTTTACTGAACTTCATTTAATGACATAAGAATTATGTTTCATGCTACTATAATATTCATAAATAGCAAAACATTAAATTCATGTAACTGTACTTGCATCTTGATTACAATGATGTACTTTGATTTTTAAATTATTCTCAGAACACTTAAAATGTAAATATATTAAAGTATTATGAACATAGATGCACTGTTCATTCTTATTCAGATTAAATAGTTTTCAGTTGTTTATCAGTATCAGTGTTACATAGACAATTACTTGCATTAACTGAAAGTATGGTATTTGTTCAATTTTAATAATGATGTAAGGATTACATTTATATTTTTTTGTAATATTAATCATTTACTAAATGTGGCATATCTTTTATTAAAAAAGTATCATTCTCTCCTAAATTGAAAGGAAACATTAGCAAGTTGTTGTTCTCCACTTATTCCTTAAGCAAAGTTTATCTGTATTATAACAATTTCTCTCACTCAATCCAATTCAGGAAGATGCGGAACTGGTGGAGAAAGAGATATCACATTTCAAACACTAAAGATTTAGATCGCAATTATACCCGTTGGGAGGAGGACTATCACCTTGAAGATGCAGGTCGTCTTGCCCTATTTGAGGAATACCTTGAAATGGGTATGAAGTTAATAAAATAAGTGAAATAAATTTGTTTGTCTTAAACAGTTCACATTTTAAAAAATAAATAAAGAATGATGTTGGTAACTGAGGGCACCAGAAATAGATCTTTCTAGCAGGTGAGTATTATTGTGCCAGCAGAAAATTTGAACATCTACTTCTTAAGAATAAAATATGTGTCGGGGCTCCTAGAAAAATGCATTGGCTACTAGAAGCTGATGTTAATCTCCACCATTATTTTTGATGGTGTAACTATCTAATAGTGTCTGAAAAATCAGAATGTTAAGAACTATTATATTACACATTGTAAACAAATTGACAGACTTAGGATTATTTTTTCCATTTGCAAATACATGAAATATGCCATCACCTCTTGAAAAACTGTAAGCTGTCACTAGACTGCCACCCTGTGTATTTCATGTATCCTTGTTGGTAAACAGATTGCATCAGAAAAATTTGGTGTTTTTTGCTTATGTTTACTCAGTGGTGGATCTACGAATCTTATGGGCCAAGGTAAAAACTTTGAGATTTCCACCCTGTCAAGCATAAGTCTGCCACCTAGGGCAGTAGAGCTAACACAAGAAAGGAAAAAAAAAAAAAAAAAGTTGCCATTACACAAATTTCATTCGCTGCCCCTGAAAACATGATTTTGCTTCTCCCATTGTTGCTGCCCGGGGCAAGTGCCCTGGTTTGCCACCCCCTCCTCCCTTTATCCAACATAGACTTCATGTGTTGACACTATCCTGCCATCATTTCTGTTAAGTGTGAGGTCTTTCCCTACACACACACACACATATATATATATATATATAAAATTGATTAACGATTACCTTGTATATTCATCAAATACCTATTATATTTCTAGATAATAGTTAATATCTTGGAACTGATCTTTCACGCTAATCTTAACATGCAAGATATTGATGGTATTTATCTGTGAAAAATTTCAGGAACAACATATTATGTAAATACATGTAAATGAAAGATAAAACGTACTGACCACTGAGCGAAGTTGATGGGAGGAGGATGCAGAAAAAAAGAAAAAAAACTCCTAAAAACAAAATGAAAAAAAAAAACCCAGTATTTCAGGCTTTGCTTTTCACTACGAAAATGAAAACATCTAACCCGCATGTGTGGGCATACATGGAAAACACAGCTACATGTTTTGTTTGTTTTTTTTTTTTTTGTTTTTTTCAGAAAGAATTGCTTGGCCTGAAGTATTATTTGTTTTTAATGTTTGTGAACTGTTTTTGTTGCTACTGCAATGTTCCCTTCCACTTTGGTGATTTTCTAAGCAAATAATTCCTCTCAGCATTTCTTCTTACTCCATCTTTGCTGATATTTTATGTCTACTTATATTTGATTTTATTTGATCAGTGCTTCAATATGGTTTCGTGACACTTTTTGTGGCTGCTTTCCCACTGGCTCCATTATTTGCATTGTTGAACAATGTGGGTGAAATACGCCTCGATGCATACAAGATGCTTACACAGGCAAGACGTCCCTTGGCTGAACGCATTGAAGATATAGGTGCATGGTATGGTATACTACAGGGTCTCACATACACTGCTGTTGTATCAAATGTAAGTTTGGAATGTATCATATAATATTTTTCAGAATTAATATACAGTACTATTATCAGCTAAACCCAGCTGTAAATGATATGTGATTTTTTTTTTTTTTTTTTTTAAATATGAAAATGATCATGTACTTATTTATTTGTTCTATCATACTCATATGACAGACAAAACATGTTACATGTTACTAATGAAATGTGTTAGTTTCATCAAGTGTAGTCATGCATTTATGCTACACACTTACCAGTAATTATTTGTTATGTACATTTTTTATTTAAATTCTTTAACTGCGTGAAGTTAAATGTTCTCTTGATAACTTATGTCAGTCTTTGACACCAGTAGCTAAAAATTAAAAGTTTTTAACTCTCCTATTCCTGACATCAAGTGATAATTTATGGTGATGGTTCTTTCAATGAGTTATCTCAGCATCAATACAATATTGTTACCAAATTATTTTCGATATAAATGGGTCTCACCTACTTTTTTATGGTTATTATCTTTCAGAACAGGATTTATGAGTAATTTTTATTTCTTTTGACATGGATATATCTTTAAATTTGCCAGAATACCTTATGGTGCCCCTGGGCTGTAGCTAGAGTTGAATTTAAGGTAGGGCAGTGACGGTTACAGGTAGGGCGGAAGTTAAAATTTTACTTCACCTTATCTGATGAATAAATTTTTGTCGTAGGTACTTGTGATTGTGAGTGAGTGAGGAAGTACTTAATTGTCGGGAGGAGTAATAGATAAGAGCAAAACATTCATTTATTCAATTTATATTATTTCCACAAACATATTATATTCAATATAATAATAAAAATCCCTTCCTTAAAACAGCTGAATTCTTTGATTTGACCATATAGTTAAAAATGGAAAGGATCTCATTCAGATCAATTGATTTTCTTTTCAAAGGCCAGAAATACCATATCTGCCATTTTTTCATGACCCATTGACAGCCTCTGAGGCCTGTCAATTGCAGTCATAGTTGAAAATGTAGATTCGCACGCAGTAATACTACATCCTATGGTTGCCACAGATGCAAAAAATTCATATATATCTATGAACAACTCTAGCTGTTAGACCTGAAAAATCAGGTGATTCCCAAAAATCTAATTTATTTAATACATAGAAACTTATAGGTTACATTAAAAAAGAAAAGAATATCATAACTTAAATATCTGCCTACTATATACAAACTACTTAAAAAACTAAAAATCATGAAAAGATAGTGCCCCTGTAGCAAGGTATCAAGAACGCTGGTTGAATTCCAAATTGAGTTGCCAATGAAATTTTCTGTGTGAGAAATTAGCCAGTTCTTTTGTCACAAGCAGCATCGATTGATTTTGGGGTAAGGTGTTTAACAATTAACATGGACCAAACGGTTTAGCACATAAAAATATATTCAACTTGAAATTGTGAAATGGATATAATTAAATAACACTAATATTTTACAAGCAGCTACATAGTTTTCTTTAATTTTCTCACCAATTACCTAAATTTTTCAACGGTACCATTTTGTCTACATCCAACTCATTGAGACTTGCTAATGAGTTTAGTAGATAGTCGTTGTCCAAAAATCTTCTTTGTCACTCAGCAATTAATATGTCCAGTGTTTCAAAATAATCAGATTTAAATGGCTTGAGCATCCTGGTCGTCTATATTTTGTCTCGCGGAGGGACAGGAAGGACCATCATCTAGTAAACATTCATACAGTTTGATTTTTTGACTTGCCTCTTGAGCCCCTTCTAGATCTGGGTCATCCTATTTTCGGAATTGCCGTTTGTCTTAGACTTAGCTTCTTCCAAAAGTTGATGATACATTTCATTTGATCTGGGTTTTTTTTTTTTAATGCACTTTACGATTGTTATGGCATCTTTCAATCCTGCACTTTGGGCTTGTAAAGCTGCGTCTGGTGGCTGAGGCATGGATAAGATGTTTTTCTTTTCCCACAACCATGGCCATTTGGAATTTCAAATTGAGTATGACTTATAATACCGACACTCTTAGCGACATCGTCAACGTTAAATCTGTCATTTTAATTTCATAAAAATCAATGAATAAGTATCATTTACTACAACTTTTTTTAACCACCAAGTGTCTTGACCAATGCTACTGAATTGCTGCACAACTGTAAGAGACCTAGGAGTTCTTCTGATGTACAATCTCAGTCCAGAAGAACATGTCCACAACATATGTGCCAAGGCCTCCAAGTGCCTGGGCTTATTGGCACGCACTTCCAGATTTATTAATAATATCCAGACACTCAAGCTCTTGTACTGTGCCCATGTCAGACCCATACTTGAGTATTGCAGCGTTGTATGGTCGCCTCATCAGATCACACTAATTCAACACATTCAGAATATTCAAAATAAGTTCTTAAGGCTTATAGGTTGTCGCATGGGCTTTCATTACAAAGACGTTCCGCTGGTTGCTGTTGGAACCTATCTTGGCCTCCATCCTTTGGAGTCGAGACGGAATGTTCTTGGTGTCCTTTTTCTGCATAAACTAATCTCAGGTGTTACAGACTGCCCTGAAATTCTCAGACATGTATATTTTCGTTGTCCGTCTGGTACACGGTTGAGAGAACTATTTGGGTGTAGACATCTGCGCACAAACTATGAGGCTAGCAGTGCCATAGAACGGATTCAGAGACTAGGTAACAGAATACCTCCTGAACTTGATTTTTTCTTTGACAGTGTTGCTGTTTTCAAGCAAGTACTCATACGTGAGTGGAGTCAGCAATGATGGGCTTAGTCACGGTCTATTATTCCCTGTAACAATTTTTATTTTATTTTTTGTAATTGTATGTTGAGTCATATTATTAGTTTTAGAATAATTAATAATTATCTTCTGTGTAATTGTTTTCTAGTTTAATAATATAAAACTATACTTGCTATTTTTTGTTATCTTCTTGTTTTCACTGTAATTAAATTGTTTATAAATAGTGGTAATAGTGTTTAATAAGTAGCTATCATAAGATATATTAATGTAAAATGGTTTTTTCCGTTGGAATAAATAAATAAATAAATAAATAAATGCTGTTCGAGGAGCCAGGCAATCTTTTTCCACCATTCAAGGCAGCTATTTTGCCATGGTGAAAGAATTCAAGTAACATGATGTATTGATCAAAAAACAGATGTATCAATGTCATTTCCGAGAAAGTCCTGATAACTATAAAATGCAAGCGATGGTTTTAGCAGTGGATGTAAGGAATATTTCGGCCAAATTTATTTTCTGTTCTGGTCGCAACTCCCAAAACTTTCCCATACATTACACTTGCACCATCGTAGCATACTGGAGAGTTCAATGTTATTTTCCTTAAGTGTATTTGATGTTAATTCCGTGAAAGTGGCTGCTTCAAGCTTTTCAGTAGTTGTAACTGTCAGCAACGACTCATTGACGTTTCGCGGTTATTTTTAATTCTCGTCCCATCTTCCATTAGAGTAAACCAGTTCACGCCATATTCCTCAATATCTTTAACAATGGAACTTCGCACTGCTTGAATTATTTGAATATGAATTTCAGGTGAACGATTTGTTGCATTTTATGGTATATGACTGGGAGTCTCTTTCAAATTTAGATGTTTCATGCAGGTATATTCAAACAAATTCCAAAATAGTTCTTTTTTTTTTTTTCTTCCTCCAAAATATGATTTCTAACCCAATTCATTGACTACTAGAAATTTTATTACTTCAATAATAGACTTCGCACAAGACCTATTTTCTTGTAATGCTTTTCTTCATATCAATATTTCAACACTGCTACTTGTATAAGTAGTTATTCCATGTAATTTGTCCTGCCACATCACCATGGCTCGTGTATTGTAAATGTATTTTTCGTGTTTTGGAAAAGCAGTTTTTAATCAGTGGCAGTTTTCCAGTTTCTGAATCCTGTGGAAGTAAACAAAGTCTGTTTGCTTCCATGAGGTAAAAATTGCTGGCAAGAATAGTAAAAATCAGCATCTTTCTTGACTGAATATTGCAACTACTTATATCACTTGAACCAGCCCGCTGCAAAGGTTCTGATATTTTCTTTTAGATATACATCTAAAATAACTTGATTTATCGGTTCTCCGATTTGTGCAATATCAGAAGGAATACTAACATTACCGTTTCACCTGACCTGTTTCCATAGGACTAGGAGTGGCAATTGTATTTTAAGCTTCCATCTGTTTTGAGGAATGAGGTCCTTCGCGGTCAATTTCCTCTTAAAATCTTCGTTTTGTGCTAAAGATAGCCTGTATTATCCATTTCAAAATTAATCTGTCTTCAGTTCAGAACAATAAATAAACAGTTGTGTCTCAAACCGACTGAAACATTGTACCTATACAACACTGACTGAACACCATAGACAATATATAATGCAGATGCCATCTGTGAGTATGATACATTCAGCGAAGAATAGAGTGAGGTACTTAGGCCTGCCTCCTCTTCTTTGTTGTTTGGCATGGCCCTCCCTTCCCTTCACCTACCTCAGAAGATGTCTGAATCGAGTGGCACTTCCCGCGCTTCGGCGTCCGTCACCTACAGCGACTCTCAGTGCTCGCCTTCACCAGAAGACACCGAGGCGGAATCGACCTGCCAGAACCTGGACATGGGGATAGACACATCCCTGATCAGTAACATGCTGACACCCCAGCCTTCACAATGACATGACGAACCACGCGCAGCTAAGAGGCGCACCTTGCCTCTTGCTGCAGATACTTCAAAACACCCAAGAAGTGAACTCCCAGCATGAAGCCGTACTGCACAGGCCTGACCGCCACCACCAGAGTCTTCATCAAACAGCTAGTGACAAATTTTGCCATCAAACACAAGAAGAGGAATGGGGTGTCAGTCCAAGAGACTGCCAAACCACCTGTGTGGAAACCAAGTAGCTCTGGAAGCTCAACTGTTGTGAGAGGCAAAGAGGATTTACCCACCACCCACCAACCCTATCAGCGAGCTGATGTGGAGGACTACATGTTTCCTAGGCACACTTTTAAACCTCCACCAGTGCTAGACTCCAATACCATAGAAACTAGAAACCAGTTTAAATCCCAGCAGTCCGAAACTGAACCAGCGCCATCAATACAGAGATCTGCTACACATCCCACTTATTGTGGTGCAATTTGAGCACAACAGTAAGACGCTCCACGATATGGTTGAAGCTGTAGTGAAGAGTCCCTTCGCTGCCAAAACTGCCGGTGGTGATGAGATCAAGTTCAGCTTCACCACAGCTGCTACAGGGATTCTGAAGCACAGTAACATCCCATATTACACCTTTCCTATTGGAGCTGTTCCACTACTCACAGTTATCTTCAGGGGCATCCCAACAACATTTCCCACTGAAGAACTGAAAGAAGAAATGTCAGAGATAGGCTTTACTATAAAAACGGTGGCCCAACTTCGCCGTCCTGGCAGTAACATATTAATGCCCCTATTCTTGGTGATCCTTGCGGACTGCCAGGAAAACGGAGCAATCTTTCGGGTGGAGAGAATCTGCCACCTCAAAGTGAAGGCTAGAAACTTCGGTCAATGCCCAGACCTGCGCAATGTTACAACTGCCAGCGTTTCGGTCGCATGTCCAAGAATTGTAAAATGCGTCTAGTCTGCGTCAAGTGTGCAGGCCAACATGACTCTACCAAATGCTCTTCACAGAAGGTATGACACTCCGCCCAGTGATCCAACTTTGGAGGTGGACACGTGGACAGTTATAAGGGCTGCTCGGCCTTCAAGAGAGCCAGGACTATTAACTGAACAGGAAAAGCCATCAGACTGTACACCAACAACAAATAGTAATCCATCTCCAGGGCACCAGGTAAACCTACCCATAACAGGGCAAGATCAGGCCCTCAATGGCAAGGTGAAGATGTCCTTATCCCATTCGCGCCGCAGATGGAAGAGAAAGTCTGAATCCAAGAATGCAGCAGTGCAACAACATCCGTCGGCGAAAGAAGACAGCTCCAGTTCCAACAAAGAACGTGTCACCTCTACAGGATGCCCTGCAGGTCCATCTGCCAGATCGCCTCGTGAGCAACGAATCCCACCAGTCGACCCACCAACCGGTCACCGCGTCACCTCCCATCAGCAAAGAGTCACAGACGAAGCAGACCGTGAAGCACAAGACAAACTGGACATCCTAACAAACAAGCTGGAGTCTGCCCTAAAGATGATATGCCGCCTTACCGTGCAACTGGAGAAAATGACCAGTGCTGTTATCAATGCTCTGGCTGTCGCAAAGTGTCCACACTACAACCACAATGGATAAACAGCCACTATTACATTCACTATCATTCTGTGCTCGGAATGCTAATAGCATGATCATCCAACTGCTAGAGTTTAGGCGGTTTCTTCGAGACCAAGATATTGACGTGTGTCTGGTTTCAGAGACCTGTTTGAAACCCTGTCTGCAAGCTGCAGTAGCCAATTACAGATGTTATGCCATGACAGACCCACCGCTGCAGGTGTAGTCGCGGTTTTCATTAAGAACAGCATTCCACATCATGAAATAGTACCTACCACCTCTTTAGCAGATGGAAGCCGTCAGGAGTCGAAGTAGCTACTGCTAATGGGAAGTTAACCATTATCTCATTCTACTGGCCTCCTCGAATACAGATCAAAGAAGCTGACTTTACGGCTCTGGCAGATGTTAGCGGAAAAGTTCTGATCGGCAGTGATCTTAGTGTTAAAAATTCCGACTGGAATAGTAGGTATAACATTGAGACGCCTCACAAAAAGTTAAAACATGTGCATATTGGCACCAGAAGAGTCAACCCACTACCCAGCAACGGCAATAGACCAGATGTTCTAGACGTAGTTATCACCAAGGGCATCCTGGGTTACGTTGCCAGCTCAGTCATAAACCGACTCTCCTCAGATCACTGTCGGTTATGGTACAGGTCGAGGTTGGACCCAGGCAAATTCATGAAGACCTGTCCTTTCAACTACCATAAAACAAACTGGAGGTGCTACCAGGTGCTCCTACAGACTAAGCTAGCTGATCGACCCAAAATTAACAACACTGACGTTGACCTTCAGTCTTTTGAAGCAGCAGTCAAAGACTGAAACCGCAGCTTGTACTCCAGTCAGGATACCCAGACCAGCTCCCACTCTGCAGCTTTCCCCCCCCCCCCCCACCTCCTGGCGGAAATCCTTCACAAAAACCGGCTTGCTAAAGACAAGGAGCTTATGAAAACCCGGAGACCAGAAGACTATTAAGTTGCTCGCAAAGAGAGATAAAGCTTCCCTGATAAGCATAGGACGAAGAGTGGGACTCAAGAGTCCCCATGCTCCACCCAGAGGATGGGTCTCTATGTCTACAAACAAGAAGACTCACCAGGCGAAGGCAGCGACTCCCCCCACTGCACGGCGAAAGAGGACCTAGCCATCACTCCATAGGAAAAGGTAAAACACTTGCTGATGTATTTGTGAAGAACTTCCAGCCCTCGCAAACAAATGTGGACCCCACCCACCTTACAGCAGTCCACCAACGCCTCAGAGTCTACTTCGAAGCTGAAGACGATCATCAAAAAGAGTACATCACCCCGGAGGGGGTACCTGTCAAAACTGTACCCATACAAAGCACCAGGGCGCGATGATATCAGCAACACTCTCCTCAGGCACCTACCACCGGAGGCCTCTGTCCACCTTGCCGCTATCTTTAAAGCCATCTTGACAGCTTTACCCGCAACTGTAGAAACACGCTAAAATAGTGGAAATCAGAATTAGAGGCCTATAAGTTTGCTCCCAGACATTAACAAAGTTTTCGAACGGCTGCTACTAAAATGTCTATCTGCCTTCATCAATGACGCTAATGTTATACCAAATCATCAGCTATAATTTCGAAGTAGTCATTCCACCACACAACAGTTGATGCGGGTAGCTGAAGCGGTGACCCACGCTTTCAACTTCAAGAACTACAGCGCTATGGTAATTCTTGACATCTCGGTTCCCTTCGATTCCATGTAGTACCCAGGGCTCCTGCTCAAGCTCTACGATCAGGGTATCCTGGAGCCATTCGTGAAGCTTCTAAAATCCTACCTCACTGGCCAGACCTTCAGCATCAAGGTTTACAAGGCTTACTCCTCTACCAGGAACATCTAGGCAGGTGTTCCCCAGGGCTCCGTGCTTGGGCCAGTGCTATACTCCTGTACACCGCTGATGTACCGACCAGCAATGGTATTCTGACTGCAACCTACGCTAATGACACTGCGTATTTGGCCACCAGTCACAGTAGAGCACCTAGCCACCTGGTGACTATAGGAAGTTCTGCAGGTAACCTATGCCTGGGATAGGAGGTGGCTTATACATATAAATCCCACCAAGATCCAAGCCATTATATTAACCAAGTGATTTGGGGCCCGTCAACCAATTCATCCAGACCAATTACTTTGCCTGTATGGTAGAGAAATCCTATGCTCCATCACAGCACACTAGCTGGGGATGACTCTAGATAAGAGACTGAACTGATGTAGCCACATCAACAAAGTCCGGCTCCACAGCCTCTACTCAATACTAAATAAGGACAGCAAACTTGCCCCTTCCACTGGAGTCAAGATATACACCTCGCACGTACAGCCCCATTATGGAATATGCATGTCCTGTGTGGGCATACGCTAGTGACAAGAGAACTAGAAAGCTTCAGATCATTCAAAATAAAGAGAGCCCTCCATCTCCCGTGCCAATTCCCCACGGATGCACTCCGCCGTTATACCTAAATTGAAGGACAGATTGCGTCAACTGGCGGAAATATTTTACAAAAATGTTAGGCAATGCAACAACCCGGCGGTCAACTCAATTGGTCTATATGACAATAGACATAGAGAAATTGCTCAGTCTCCTAGCAAACTGATACCCAACAACAAGAAACACCGACAGTAAAGGATTGAAACATCTTCATTACCTTGGAGGCAATGTCTTCGGACAAACGCTCCACCCTCCACTTGCTTATAACCTAAGGTAGTGACGGTGCCATATGTGTGAGAGCAGAATAAAGAATTAGTATATATATGATATTTACAAACTGTAGTTAATTTGGAATTATTTACACGTAGCTACATTAGTAGTAACTTAATTTTTCCCCATCATTTCATACTATTAACAAACAGTTAATTATCAAATTATCTTAGTTGATGGTTAAGGTAGGGCATTGTAATTTTAAGGCAGGGCATTGCCCCACAATGCCCCCCTTAGCTACGGCCCTGTGGTGCCCTAATCCAGAGATGAAAGAGTACAAGATTTGAATTTTAAATGAAACATAGTTTTCTATAAAAAGGTATTGAAATATTTACTGGCTTATAATGTACAATTATAAATGCAAAACCACATCTGGTAAATGGTAGCAATGGCCTTGATATGTTAGGGATGTAACCGCATACCGGAGTGAGTATCGGCTTCTTCACCTAAACTGTTGCACCTTCATAATACTGTTAATGTTTAAGAAATGTTCAGAAACCATGGTTAACCTTCAGAAATCGCTAACTGCACAATATAATTGGTCACCACTTACCTTAATAAACCCTAGGTAAGAAAGGTACTATCTTAGAAATAAAATTTTTTAAAGTTCAGATCACGAAATCAATGTATTCTTGAAAAAAGTTCCACATATTACATATATTGCAGTTAGCTAAGACATCAGACTACTCATCACATGTAGATTGTAAGAAATGAAGCAAAACAAGTCCGCCGAAACCCTGAATAGTAAATTTACACTCTCCTACTAACTGTCCACATGCGTTGTTAAGACCAAGTGGGGCGGTGTAACGGTTAGCGTTCTCACCTCGCATTCGGGAGGACGGCGGTTCGAATCCCTGTCCGGGCATCCAGATTTGGGTTTTCCATGGTTTCCCCAAATCACTCCAGGTGAATGCCGGGATGCTTCCTTCAAAAGGCCATGGCCGAATTCCTTCCCATTCCTTGCCCCCATCCTTGCCCCCCATCCTTTCCTGTCTCTAAAGACCTCGATGTTAAAAAGAGATGTAAAGCAGTTAAAAAAAAATGCGTTGTTAAGTTCAAAATTCAAACATGGCCTGGAGAGCTCCAAACGCTACTTCCTGCTTCTATGTGTTTCCATGATGCCCCACGTCACAATGCGCTTGATTCTAACGACACGTCCTAACGCCACTGAGTTCTTTGCTTTTCTGCCCTGTCCAACCCGCATTTCCTTTTATAAGAATGGCATCTTACTACCGAAATCAAAAAATGTTCAAGAAAAATATTTTACCGGAGGGCTCTCAGAAAATCACTATGTGTAGAGCATCTCCTAAGAAGTGTTTTATGATTAGTGGGTTTTAGTTCCAAATTTCGTCAAATCTTCGTAAAACATTTATTTTGCTAGTGCACTGGTATGGATATTTTGACTTACAGAGTGTAGTTTTTCAAGTTTATAATTTTTGGTTTAAACTATTACAAAAAAGTTCTTATACAACTGCTGATTCCAATGAGCTAACTATCTTTCAATTCTGTTAAGTATTCCAAAAGTTATTGATTTTCAAAAATCCGAAGTTGAAAAATTGCTATATTCTTATTTATGGTTTATTTTAGCAGGATATAGTTTACAGAGCTTTCCTTTAATTCATTTAAGCATTTTACAAGTGTTTTTAGTTACTGAAATGGCTTTAAAAGTTCGTAACTTCAATTTAGAAGTGACCACATTTTCGTTTTATATTGCGACTTTAAAATTACTTATATCTTTTATTAGACAACTGGGAACTACTTGAAACTTAAAAAATGTTTGACAGGATATTATTTAGTGGCATAAAAACTACCTTTTAAACTCGAAAATTACATATTGAAGTTAGAATCTTTTATTGGAGACCACACATGGCTCATTGTTTTAAAAAAATTATGTTTACTATTTTTAACCTATTTAAAACTACAAATTATTAGTGAATTTTACTCTCATTGGTATAATTATTATTATACTAGTTCTTTACAGTCTCGAAACATTAAAAAATTAGGGATATGATCACGTAACCGGACTTGGTTGTTTACAATTTTGTATAGTTAAGGATTACGCTTATTTAGGTAAGTTTAAAAGTGGTTTCCTATTATAAACTGTTTATTTATTATTATCTGTTTATTTACTTTTCTAACTTAAGTGCATAGTGAATTTGATTTTAAGCTGCAGAATAGTGTAGTAACATTAACCTTCTTTATCATTGCTTTTTAGCTGATTATTAAAGATACAAAAGTAAGGTAGCTTACAGATGGCACATGGGTAATCTTCTGGAAAAATTTTCAGTGGCAATTTTGCCTAATGTCTCGGTATTTTGGTGATGCAGCATTTAATTCTTGGATTTTAATGCTTGTGTGGTCACGGGATTTTTGTCATAAACCTGAGATTTAGAAACCCTACAGAATAAAGTTCATGGTGCTAAATCAGAAGATCATAGTGGCCAATTCAGATCACTAAATCAGATGATACAACATTGTAAAGAATCATGCAAGACTGTCTTTGTTGAACCAGTGGTATGGCAATTGCCACTGTCTTGCTGAAACTACATGTCTTCAAGAGCAATATAGTCCAATTGGGGCACAGTAATGTTCACCATTTATTATTTATTCTTTTTCTTCTTCTTGTGGTGCCTTGCCCAATACCAGACAAGGGTGCTTACCATTTGGGAACTATCTTATCAAGATGGGGTGGTTTCCTGTCGCCTTACCCAGTAAGTGTTTGTATGTATTATTATAGGTCATTAGTATTCATAGGTATGGATTAATGTGATAACATGTGTAATGTTTGTGTTGTATGAAATAAGAGACGAGGGAGAAAGAAGGTGAAACCCAGTGCTGACCTGTTCGGGCCTAGTTTTCTGAAAGAGGTTGCCAGGTTTACTGTCCCTATCTGGTGGTCAAATTACCATCAAAAGTGCTGTATGCCCTCACTCAACATGTACTGCAGAGAGGTTTTGGATTTAACCCAGGACTTTGGTGCACAATCTGATGATTAGGAAACATGTTCCACCACCTAGAGCTCTTACCTTGGCTGCTAAGTCCTTATGATGAAAATTTATTCTACCACCAGGACTCGAATATACTAACACCTTTCCACAGCTGGACACCATTAAGGTGCTGCAGCCAACTGAGCCCATGGAGTGGGCTGATTTTTTTCATTACCTGCCTTGTTTTCAGTGATTTCTCCACTCCACAATGCACACCAAAAAGTGACATGTTTGGGATGTATTTGTTTCTCATGAACTTTTTTCTGAGCCAAAGATATACAAGTTTACCCATTAACAAAGCCACTGAGAAATGGGCACTGGTAGGATAGCTTTAAGGGAGGTACATCTGCATATTCATATTATATTTTTGTACGTAGTATTTATTAACTGATTAAGGAATAAGATATAACTAATAACAATGACT
This sequence comes from Vandiemenella viatica, assembly GCA_031002005.1. Lineage (NCBI taxonomy): Eukaryota > Metazoa > Arthropoda > Insecta > Orthoptera > Morabidae > Vandiemenella > Vandiemenella viatica. Next base: position 178,829,821 of record JARYHS010008074.1, read on the forward strand.
CTTTATAACTATAGATAGGTACATAAAATTAGGCATTAACATCATGTGAATTAAATTAATTTCAAATTCAAGTCACATGGGGTTTAATTTGCTTTTCTGGAACACATTGTTGCCGAGTATCTCAGAGCTATATGATTGGGGGGGTGGGGGGTGGAAGGGGATTCAGCTGCCTTCACCAACCCACGATTTGTAAACAAAAGGTTGTAATGCTTATTTAATTAGCCATTATCCACAGCCAACAATGTAAAAAAATGAGTGAGTAATCATACGTGAGGGCCTTTGTTCAAATTATGAACAACATAAGACATTTTTGTGCAAAAAGTACTAGCCTGATGTTATCACTGTAGACTTTGGATTTTAGCCAAAAATGTATTTTGTTCTTTTGTTGCTGATTGAAATAATAAAAGTATATATATGATCTATGAGCAGTTGTGACAGTTATTTGTGTTTTATAGTGCCTTAAATGAGTAAATTGTTGTTAGGACCTATTTTTGCCCATTTTACATATATTTTTTTTGAATCAACAAAAGATTTTTAATTCCGAAAAATGCAAATGTTTTTCTAAGTGTTAAAATCCAACATTTAAGGTAAACATGTATGGGTCATTGTTGCATGGTGCCTGTTTGCTATTAGTCGCACAGAGGCTATAGTGAGTCATGTGTTCTCATAAAGCATCAGTATGACCAAAGTACTGATCTCCAAATAATCTCTAATTAGGCACTAGATTAACTAGTTTCTTGGTTTCTTAATGGAAGGAAACATTGTATATTGCAACGTGTGCAACAAACATTAATTAAACAGAAACAATGTGTTGAACAGTTTTCACTATTATACTAACAATAATTTAATATTGTAACTGTCATACATGTTGGTTCATTAAGTTTTTAATGAAAAATAGGACAGGCATTCTTCCACAGTATTGCAAAATTGAACATCGCTTCGGGACACTAGACAGAAGTTTAAATAGTAAAGCATCCCCACAATTTTCCTAACATCTGGTAGCCCTGTTGTTGTGCCTATGGGCAGCAACTAGTTTGAAACTTTTAAAAACATAAAAGCCACAGGGTTTTACCTGCCACTTTCTCCAGGATTCAATGAGGTAGAGCTCCACATTCCCATTATAACCATTGGCACTAGGGCCCATTCAGTTGACAAGGTGGCTCAAGGTCAGTTTGTTATATCACCACTTCGCTGCCTTTACCCCTACATACAAAGGGGAAATTTACCACTTGCCTACCTGGATGCCACCTTCCCCATTGAGAGGTTGGACAGGGAGAGGGTGGAGAGTTGAGGAACCAGGGAAACATGACCTTGAGCTGCCAGTTCGGAGTGAACCGAGTATAGAAGAATGTGATGGGGCCAGCACTATGCTCTGGCAATTTTTTACTTTCCCACAGAGTTTCCTTCATAGTGCTAACTAGATAATATTCTGCTGAATTACACTTCTGGATGATACATTATCAACTAAGAAATTTTTATTTTAACATTTCATAAATATAACACAATTTTGATAGCCTGTTTTGACCTTTTTTGAACCTACTTTGCATTGAAATTGAGCCTATTTAAGGCTCCTAAAATAAGATTTTTTCAACCTAAAAATCTGAGGTCTAGTTATCAGTCACCAGTTTGATGATGATGATACACCTCAGACTATGACATTCAGTTATAAATGTGAAAGTACGTTTCTTTCAATGTTTGTCCTTTAATCACCTTCAAATGACTGAAAGGATTCTAGTTAAAACAAATTAATAATGATTACAGTCATAGAATAAAACATAGGATACTTTTTTTTTATAAACGAGAACAAAGTCACAGGTAACAGTTAGTAAAGAAAAAGTAGGTCAAGTGGGTCGTTCGTTTCTTTGTATTATTTTTATTAATTATTCTTCATCCCTTTTTCTTTTGTATAGACTTGTGTTAAACTTTAAATCATTTTCTTATTTAACTAAAATTTCTTTTTGCTTAAAGGCACCAGTTCTACCAGCAAATACCTTCAATATCATGTATCAATTGATTTCACTTGCAGAAGCACAACTAATTTATTATTGGATGTTGCAATGTGTTTAAATTTTAATCATCAAATTGATGACAAATTATGTTTTAAATTACTGAGATATCCTTGGGACCCTAGTAAAATATATAATTTAAAAAATCATGTAATCCACGATGTTAAAAGAGCCTTTCAGTCTGAATGGCTTACAACCTACTCGTGGTTTTTCTACTAAGCTATAGCAAAAGGATCTTTACATTGGATATGTGTTCTGTTTTGGCCTGCAGTACAGCACAATCTACAAGGACAGTTTATCATTTCTCCTTGCCTTAAATATCATATGTTTCATGAAGCTCCACAGTCACATGGGACACGTAAGTGGCATTGTGATTAGCTGGCTTATTCTTCAATTTTTTTTATTATTATTATTTTTTTTTTTTTTTTTTTAATCATGGATAGAAGCAGACTGAGTGTTCATAAATCTTTTAACATGGCATATCAATTAAAAAAATGTGTGTGTATCAACTGTATCAACAATTTTATTTTGCAGGCAGCATGATCTTTCACTTCACGGGAAAGTCGATTAGGGTTCTGTTTTTACAGATATGCTATGCTTCCAAATTGACTCTGCAGATGAGATTCAGGTGAAAAAAAAAAAAAAAAAAAAAAAAAAATTTAGAGTCAGGATCAAATAATGCCTTGTACATATGGCATCAGTTTCAAAATGAGTTCATAGAAATTTTTGAAAAACAAAGTAATTCAGGACGTGAATCAAGCTTCGGCTTTTTCAGTGTTAACTGATGAGATTGCAGATATTTGTGGTATGGAGCAATTATAGATTTGTGTTCACTATATATGTTGTGATAAAGATAATAAAAGACAAATAATTTGTGAAAATTTCCTGGGATATATGCCACTACAAAGAGTTGAATGTGAATGCCATTTTGGAAACTATCATTCATTTTCTAGAAGATAGTAATTGTCATGCAGGTGGTGTTCAGAAAATTAAGTATCCTGGAGTCCTATTTTTCCACTGTGCAAGACAAATATTGGATTTTGTCATCAATGAACTGAGCTATGTCAGTTAAGTGAAAAATGCTGCTGAGGGATAAAGGACATTAGAATTTTTTTTTTAGAAAGAGTATTTTGTATGTGTTTTAGAAGAACTTTTGCAATGGCATCGAACTCAATAGTGAAAACCAAAGCATAACAGCTCTGCATGACTGCGACAACTCCAAAATACAGAGTGCTGCCTATTCCTCCAAACTCAAACTTTTGTGCTACCAGTTACAAGTAAATATGAATATAAATACAATATATGAACACATAAATAAAGAGATGTGCTTTAATCTCACCATTATAATGCCACAATGGAGTTTGCTGTTAATTTTGCGAAAGGTTTTAAAAATTTGTAAAGAAGTGGAAAATGAATTTAAGCATCCTCAAGGCAGATCAAATCCACCCTCTGAAAATACAGAAGAATTCTTCAGAATATCCATCTACATCCCATATTTCTTCTCTGAGAATGCAGTTTTCTTCTACACCTGAAAAATCCTTTTTGTTTTTACAGCTAATCTTTACAGATGTTTTCTACAGAGTTTTATTGCTGAGCCTACCATGTGGTACAAGATGTTTAAGACAGATGTGGACTTAAATGAACCCCCTTATTGAATATGCAGATTTGAATTATCAGGCCATCCCATTTTACGCAGCGGTATACAAGGCAATCAACATTGGCCTAACTCGACAACATGTAGCATTGAAGGGGCAAGACATAGAATTGGTCAATGGTTGGAAGCGTGAGGCTAAAAGGCACAGTGTTCTTAGCAAAAGGGTACAGGAGGAAACTGAATTTGTTAACAAGGTGTTGAACAAATACAGAAAATTATCTAGATGTCTTAAAGTTACTATTCAAAGAGTGGATTTAATACTAAAAATTTTATTTCTTAATCTTTTTCTGTTTATTTTCTTTCATGGTGGGTGGTGGGGTGGTGGGGTGCAAGTGCAGAGAGGATATGGCGAATAGTAGCAGTTGTTAAGACTGAAGAGTTGGCTTAGTCGTTGTGGGGTTGGCTTTGTGGGAATTAGATGGGAGCAGAATTAGGATGGAATGATGGCAACCAGCTTTTCACAATTTTGATAGTAAGGTGCTCTTATCTGTCTCCTATCGACCTGCCACAATCATTGACCTGTCAAATCATAATAGCCAAAATTGCATTCAATTGAAATGTTATGTTCTTATTGAAACACCCCTTACAACTGAATTATACCACAAGATAATCGTAGCAATTTGCTTTGTTGAGAGGGTACAGTATATTTTGGCAAATGGGGAGGAGGTCATTGTCAGGTTCATTTCACTTCCACCTGCAAATTTACACACAATACAACATCTGGCTGGTTTAAGATAAGACAATCTTTGTGGTCTCTGTTGACAGCTCTCAGTTGAAAGCTCTTATAAAGATCTTTTATTTAAATTAAAAATATCAACATTGAGTGATTTTGGCGAATTAGTATGGGAATGATTTTGAAACTATAGCCAACACCATGTCAGCCTATACCCGTGAGACAGCCAAGTCACAATACAAAATGTGTACAGTGGTAATATCATCTTGCAAGCAATACATAAGAGTGAGTGAAGCTCTGGCCGGAACACAAGAGATTTGTTGATTAGCATGAATGCATGTGTTATCCGATTGTGATGGGACAGTTAAATATTTCTTAGTCTGAGCTTGCTGATAATTTTGAATCAGATAAAGTACATAAAGAGATTCATTTCCAAAGGTCTCATCGTGGGAAAGTATTTTGGAATCGTTGGAAACAAAAGAATAAAAAATGAAAGAATAAAAGAAGTAAGTTAGTTGTTAACAATCTAGGTTGAGTGAGAATGGATGCTTTTTGTTCTTGGATATTATGTAAGAGTAGCTCTGTGAAATTAACCTGCAAACTTCAAATGAACATGAACTCCGATATGAGCTATATAGTTTTTAGATGATCACCATCTTGTGATTTTTCATATGTTTTCAATTATGATGTCTTGATGAGGGTTTGTGGAGTAAGGATTGTGATCAACTGTCCCAAGTTAATTTGATTAATTCACCCATGCTGTTCACATTACCAAGGTCGAATTAAAGGGAGGCTGTCATCGGACAGTTAAATATTTCTTAACCTGAGCTTGCTGATAATTTTAAATCAGATAAAGTACATAAAGAAATTAATTTGTGTAGTGCTGACTGTAGTAAACTATTTTGGTATAGTTGGAAACAAAAGAAGAGTTGAAAAAAGAATAAAAGCAATAGGTTGGTTGCTAAAATTTTAGGTTGAGTGAGAATGGATGCTTTTGGTTCTGGAATGTTAAGTAAAAGTAGGCTTGGTATGGAAAGGAATATTAAATACAATGGCTAAAGCAAATACTTCTTTCAACTTATTTATAATCATATAATAAACTTAAAAACCATTACAGAAATTTTTTTTAATGCATCACAATCTGCATGAAATAAATGACAATCAATAATCTATGTTATCTAATTCCAGTAAACAGAGAGAGTGAGTGTAACAATAAACTTTTTTACATTACTCTGTGTGGATTTAGTGGGTATATATATATTTACAATTTTAGAATGTCATGTAACCATCCATAAAATAAGTAATTCTTATGCAGGTGGTTTTTGTGTATACAAATATGTGATTCACAATGAAAGATATGACACAGCCTCAGTGGAAAAGGGGATGTTTTAATTTGTGAATTCCTTTCAGTCATATCATTTGCCTCAGGCTACTGCAAGTGGTATGGTGCCTGCTCCCAGTGGTTATTATATATCAAAAAGTCGAGTTTCAAGCTTTTAAGTTCCACAAGCATTCACTATTAATTTCTAAATTAACAACTCATGGCAATTTTTTAGGATTATCTGATGAAATATCACTTGGTTATTATTCAGAAACCATTAACTCAAGAAAGTTCACTGTATATTTCCTGGGGACTTCTTCACACTAGATACAACTGTAAACATTAAAAGATTTTTTAGATCAATAGTTTTGGAATTATGAGGTGAATTGTAATTTAAAAAAATGTGGAACAGAAAGGAAAATCTAAACATTTTGAGAGTAAGCAAGAAGCTTTCTTTCATATGATATCCATGAAAATTATCTAAAGAAAATATTTCCTCAGCCTCCCCACCAAGCCCTTTTAATTATTTTTATCTCTCCCCATGATTTTTTAAAATTTTTGTCTTGTACTCAGGTTAGTGTATAATTAAAAATTTGTTGAATTAAATGGTTCAATAGTTATGACAGACAGATTGATGGATAAAAGCGATTTCATATGGGATTCATTTTTCACTTGGAAGGTACAGAACCCCGAAACAAATAGGGAATTTAGTTTCATTTGATAAATGTACCATGAGAAATAATGCATGCCACAGCTTTGTCTTCCAATCATTAAGTTTCTAATTTTACTATTAAGTTATTATTATGGAAAAAGTTTCTTCTTCTTTGTTTCAGGCATTTGTTATTGCATACACAAGTGATTATATTCCCCGAATGGTGTACAAATTTGTGTATTCAAAAGACCATACGCTGACTGGCTACATTGATTTCTCATTATCTGGTATGTTGTTCACTAATAAGGCTTAGAAATAATATCAATAAGTATGTTACGTAGGTAACAATGAAAGGAAAGAACTGCCACGAGCCAATATTTATATGGAAAGGACAGATAAAATACACCCAACACTCACCAAAGTTGAAGGGCAGCAGCAACACATAACACAGTGTGTTTGTGTGTTGTTTTGTGTTGCTGCTGCCCTTCAACTTTGGTGAGTGTTAGGTGTATTTTATCTGTCCTTTCCATATAAATATGTTATGTAATCAATATGACTTGTACCTTGGTAGAAACTATTTGCTGTAATAATTAAAAATTGAAGAATTAATTTATTGTTGCCTTACAGGTATACTTGAGGCAAATTATCTATTATTTTCATTATAATTATAATTGTGATCGGACTCATGCTCCTTGAAACTTTCCTTACATACCTGTTTAAGAGAATTATATACCTTCCTTTTTTGCTTTTTAAACTCTTTTTTACAGAACGAGACACATTATGAATCATTTTGTGATGAACCTTGTTCCATACATTCTCTCCCTTACCCTCAAATAAAAACTTCCCTCCTCCCTTATGTCTGAAATAAAATATTAATTTAATACCTGTTTCTCTTTTCCTTTCTACATGCTTCTTCTGAATATTCATGCAATATTTTCCCAGCCCCTGTCACCAGTATATTTCTTATACATGCTTAATGCTGTCTAAACCTTTCTTCAATCCTGCAATGACCATCAGTTCAATTCCTTTATAATGTCAGTTAGTGCATGGGTCAGATTCAGCTGCCCTCCTATGCATCCAATCCAATACTCATTAGGTGGGTCCCATGTAATCCCACATTAATTTAACCATAACCTGACCAAAGTTTTGTAATCCATCTTTCTTAATTCCATTGCACATTCTCTTACTTTCCATTCAAAACATGCTACACTTTGAAACATCATCCTATCACTTTCACAACGTGCCTCAAATGGTTTAGGTTACTATCAACTGATTATTATATAATGATCACTCAATGTTTTAACTTTTTTGTTGTTTACTTCCTTCCTCCTTCCAAAGCTGTTTCCTTTTTAATGCAAAACTCCAGCTTCTACCAGATCATTGGGCCTGTCAAAGTTTTGATGGGGGAGCATCCCAGCATTTGCCTAAGTGATTGCAGAAAACCACAGCCGGGATCTGAACTCAGCTGTTGAATTCAGATACATGTTTCTCCTTTCTTGAAAAAGGACACAGCCCACAACATTGTGTTTTTCGATTTGTGAAGTGTTTTTGTTGTTGCTACCCTCATCCTTTAAACTCTGGTGATTGGTGGGTACAGTTTCTCTCTTCTTTCCATATCAGTATGCCAAATGTCATTTCTTCCTCCTCCACAGCTGGCAACACTTTCACAATCACAGAAGGCTGTTTAGAAATCAAGGCTGAATTCTTCTTCAGTGGACTTATGACAACTTGTTGAGCTAGTGCCATGTTGGTATGCTGCACTTCATAGGGCAATAGGAGGTCCCACATGATATTAAGAAGTATCATATGACTTTAAGTCCTTCAGTGCATACTCAGATATTGACTATGGCTTATAATCATCAATAAATCAAATTAATAAACATTTTAATTCTTGCAATGAATTATGTGTTAAAAGATTTTGTAGTTTTGAAATTAATTATTATCTATCTACAACAAAAAAATATATATAAAGAAAATTTTTCCTTTGAAATGACACTGATCAGTAATTTATATTTAGCATATTTCATCATAAGGTTAGTATTTGACATGTCATATATTTGTTAATGAATCAACATGCTGAATATTTGCCATATCATTAAGATATTTATGGTTGTGATGGTGCTCATGTAACTATATTTCTGTTTACCACAGAGTTCAACACATCCCATTTCACAGCAGGAATGCTTCCTGATGATGATAATGACCCGAACACACCCCCTCCAAAAACTTGTCAGTACCGAGGATATCGCAACAATGCTACCTCAGAGGATCCATATGGTCTCTCATCTGTCTACTGGCATGTGTTTGCTGCTAGATTGGCCTTTGTTGTAGTGTTTGAGGTAAGAACATTTTATATTTAAATTTCCATTTTATGTTGACATGTAGTTTCTGTGTTTATTATTATTATTTTTTTAAATCACCTGAACGTGTATGTTACTGCCTTAGTGTTGCTTACTGCATATTGGATAAAGGATTTTTTTAAAAATACATTTCTAAATTTTAAAGAGACTGTTTTACATGTTACTGTTTAGAGAAAGTTTAATTAAGTGTTTAAAATTGTATTTTCATTGCCTAACAGCATTATTGTTGCCAGCATAATTATAATGAAGTATTGAATAGACCAGGCTGAAAAATTTCCATAAGGCATATTAATAAAAAAGGACAGTTAAAGTTAACCAATTACTTACTAAAGATGAAGGTGGAAGGAAGTGAACTAAAAAAATTTAATGCATTAAACCATTATATATTTGGAGAATTCTTACAAATTATCATTTCCTCCTAATAATTGGGTTAAAAGTGTGTTTAATATAGCAAGACCACAAATCATCCTTGAAAATAAATTTATGTCATTTTGTTTCTATACCAAAGTAAAGCTAAATTTGCTGAAGCCAAAATTTTATATATATATATATTTGAAACTTTATGCCTTATTGAAGTCAAGATCATTAAAGGCTGGAAAGAACTTGGGCCATAAACTGGAAGGAATTAGGTGATGGCTTTTTGGATTAATCACCCTGGCATTCACCTGAATTAATTTCGGGAAATCATAGAAAACCGAAATCAAGATGGCCAGACAGGAATTGAAACCCATATTCTCCCAAATGCCAGGACAGAGCATTACTGTTCACCCACCATGCTGAGTTGAAATTATATATATACATATATATTCAAATTAGGATAGGAAAATGAGCCACCATGGGCCTTTAGATGATGGATGTGGAGAGTGAACACATAAAAAAAACAAAAAACCACTTGATACAGGAATTTTCAGGTATAGCACTTTATCAAGAGGAGAAAATTATGGGATGTTGGTGTTGTGAGAGACTGCCTGACAGAATGACTGTTGGCCAGGAATATGGTGGGAATAACTTCAAACTGAGGACAGGTAGAGGGACAATGATTCAGAGCTAATTCCTGAACATTGATAAATCTCAAAACTGATCTTTGGTGTTAGTAAGAGCAAAATAATATAATAAAATCTAAATATAAAAAGCAAAAATAAATAAATAAAAAACTGAAATATTAAATAATGTGAGGGCCATACTGAAAGTCATGAGCAACTTCTAAGCTTAGGTTATCGAAAGAATTGGAAAGAAAGTCATCCTCCAACAGGATAATGTGCATCCGCATACTGCTCAAGCTACTATGAAGGAGCTCAGGACATTTAAGAGGGAAACTCTTCCACATCGAAGCTACAATCCCAGCTTGGTACCCTCTTATTACCTTCTTTTTGGAAGAGATACAACGAAAATGCTACAAGACGCTGTAGGATATTCAGCAAGCAGTGCATCAATGTCTGCTGGAATGAAGTTCTGTTGTAAAGGTATTTTCAAACTAGCAGAATGGTGTGAAAAAAATGTTTGTAAAATAATGAAGAGAATTGAAAAGTGAAAGAAAAGTCTAATGGTGTTCTTGGTGTGGCTTAAAAATAAAAATTAAGATTGTTAAGAAATGTTGTTCATGTCTTTCATTAGGACCCTCATATAAATAATAAACACAAATAGTAATAATAAACATAAATAATAATAATTAATGCATATTAAACTGAGACCAAATGGTTGCCTTTTGCCTAGTTTCTACTGTAGGTAAGGTCCCACCTGATGAGTTCAGAGCAACTGCTATTATTTGGGATGAATCTGACAGCATGGTCCATGAAATTATTCGTGTCATGGGAGATGGAATGGACAGCTACTGGGTTCTTTGGGTTCTGTGTGAATACTGTCTTTCGGTGGCCACTTATTCTTATCAAAAGTGGATTGGTGGTGAAACCCATATACAAAGCCAGGCAGTGATTGCACATTAATCGGTATATTACATGGGAGGTTTCACAGGTGGCATGACCTATGATTAGAAAACTTTCCCCAGTGATAGAGTTTGATGAAAAGTGTGGTGGGATGGTGAATGTTGCACATCTTGCAGCAGGGTCTATTGCATTACTGTCGGGATGAGGAAGACTATGTTTGTGGACTAGGAGTTGGCTGATGATAGGCGGTCTGTTGAGACAAGTTCTGGAAGGGGCAGGGGTGATTTTAGGAAGACAGGATTGCAAAAATTCCTCCATATCACATCTTTCCTCATCAAACTGGCCCACCTAATGCTCAACAATAACTGCTTCTCCTTAAGAGCCATGGTCACCCACTTAGCCCTCTCATATTCTTGGGCCATCTGGAACAGACATTTTTGGTGAAGATCCCTCCAAAATCCAACATATGGCTTATATTCATACATGATATTTTTATGATCTGGATGCATGGTGTGAACAATTTTATAAATTTCCTAAACCATCTTTATTCCTTCATCATGATGAAATTCACATGGACATACTCCCACACCCAGGTCCAATTTTATAAATTTCCTAAACCATCTTTATTCCTTCATCATGATGAAATTCACATGGACATACTCCCACACCCAGGTCACATTCTTGAATGTGGATTTGTCCCTCTCCAATGGCTACCTCAACTCCTCAGTCCACATTAAACCCACCTACCTTCAACATTATCTCCAGTTTGATAGTTGCCATCTGTACCAAACCAAACATTCCCTCCCCTACAGTCTTGGCAATCGGGGTAGTTGTGTATACTCCAAACAACAGTCCTTCATGCGGTATTCAAACAATATATAAGACTGGAGGTTTTCTCAGTGTTGAAAATGAATAAAAAAATTTCCACTAGTTACCCAAGAAAATTTTATTCATTCAAACAACATTTTGCAAGCTTGATATCTCATAACTAACCTCAGGCTTTAGTTAACAAACAGCTTTCATGGGCAACATTACATCCTGCTCAGCCCATCATCCATCTCAAAACCACAAAAACCAACCACAACCAAGTCCTGGCCATACAGTACTACCCAGGCCTTGATTCCATCAACAGAATCCTTTTGCAAGGTTATGATATCCAGCAAACTTGCCCAGAAATGGGATGCATTCTTCCAAAAATTCTCCCTGCCCCTTCCAGAACTTGTTTCAGCAGGCCTCCTTACCTCAGCCAGCTCATAGTCCACAAACATAATCTCCCTTGTTCCAACAATCAGCCCCAAGGCTCTTTCTCATGCAATAGATTTCACTGCAAGATGCACAACATACATAATCCCACCGCCACTTTCACCAACCATATCACTGGAGAAAGCTTTCCAATCATAGGACATTCCACCTGCAAAACTTGTCATGTAATATACCATTTAATGTGCAACCACTGCCTGGCTTCATATATAGGCTTGATCACCAATTCACTTTCGATAAAAATAAATGGCCACTGACAGATGGTATTCACATGGAACCCAAAGCACCCAGTAGCTCTCCATGCCATCTTTCATGACACAAATAATTTCAATTCTTTTTTCAAGGTCCATGCTTTCAGAGTCATCCAAATTATCAGAAGCTTATCAGAATTCAGAATGTAGGAACTAGCCTACCAGTAGAAACTGGGCACAAGGCAACAACCTGGTCTCAACTTAACATAATAGACAATCATTATTTTTATTTTTGTTTAATTTTTTCTCCTTACCTCCATCCCCACTACGCAAGTTGAACCACTGCTAACCAGAGGTAATGTTTAACTTCATAAATCATTGATTTAATATTTTTAATTTTTTTATTTTTGCTTTTTTCTATTTAGATTTTATTATATTATTTTGCTCTTACTACCCACCAGAGATCAGTTTTAATATTTATCAGTGCTCAGCTATTCGCTCTGAATCACTGTCCCTCAGTTTGTATTTATTCTCACCATTTTTCTGATCAACAGCCATTCTGTGAGGCAGTCTCCCAGAACATGTTACACACTATAATATCCTCACTGATTCACAATTTGGGTTCAAAAAAGGATCATCAATAGAAATGGCTATGTATTCATTTTTAAATAACACATTTGAGGAATTGAATAATAAAATGAATCCTGTAGGAATATTTTGTGATCTTGCAAAAGCATTTGACTGTGTAAATCATGAATTACTTTTGGAAAAAAATGGAATACTATGGTATTTTTGGGACCGCAGGTAAATGGTTCAAATCATACATTGAAAGCCGAATGCAAAAAGTTTCAATTTTTTATTCTAAAATAAGTAAAGATGCTTCATCAGACTGGGAGAAAATAAAACATGGAATTCCACAAGGCTCTGTCTTAGGTCCCCTCCTCTTTCTGTTATACATCAATGACCTTCCTGGAAATTTATCCAACAAAGTTAAGAGCGTTTTATTTGCAGATGACACTAACCTGACTGTGCGTAAAACACCAAACAGTACTATAGAATTTAATGTAAATGAAGTACTTAGACTAGTAGCAAATTGGTTTAAGGCAAATTCATTAAAATTAAATTTTGAAAAAACCCATTATATTAGGTTTAAAACAAAAAACTATGCACAGCCAGATATATGTATAAACTATAAAAACAACACAATCTTAGAAACAGAGAGTATAAAATTTCTTGGTATTAAAATAGATCAGAAACTCTGTTGGCATGATCATATCACTACACTACTGACAAAGTTAAGTAGTGCCACCTTCGCAATACGAACACTTTCTCTATCAGTAGATCTAGAATTAATGAAACAGGTGTACTCCTCATATTTTCATTCAGTAATGTCATATGGCATAATTTTTTGGGGGAAACTCTTCACAAAGTAAAAAAGTTTTTATAGCACAGAAAAGAGCTATTAGGTTTCTGTGTAGGGTAAAACCAAGAACTTCTTGCAGACAACTCTTTAAGAAACACAATATTCTTACAATGTATTCTCAGTATATATATTCTCTCATGAGCTTTGTCATAGAAAATTTTAACCTGTTTACACCTAATTCACAGGTACACAGTTTCAATACAAGAAACAGAAATAACTTGCATAAAACACAAACATCTCTGTCATTAGTACAAAGAGGAGTTAATTATTCTGGGATACATCTGTTTAATAAACTACCTAATCATATAAAACAGCTTTCAGATAATAAAGATGTATTTAAACAAAAACTTAGAGATTATCTTATTGGCAACTCCTTCTACTCCATTCAAGAATTTGAAGAAAATAATTAATTGTACTCATTATGACATTTGCAAAACTCAGTTGCAAAAATGTATGTTTATTATTACGGTATTTCTTGTATTTGTAAAATATGTATGTATATATATATTTACTATGATATGACTCATATTATGTGTATATGTATCAACAATGACATGTTTCACATCCCAGAGGTACTTCCTCAGCAGGGATCCATGGAACAAGATTGATAAATAAATAAATAAATAAAATAACATCAACATTCTATATGTGCTTCAAATAGGGACAAATTAGAAAATTTTGAAAGGATAAATTACTAAATAATATCTCACTGCAACAGTCAGTACCTTCAAGATATCTTCACTCATGAAGTATAAAATAGCACTGTGAAAACCTTAGTGTTATTCTTTTATTTTGCTGACTTTCTTTGGAATTTGTCTCCAATTAATCAATAAACTTAATACCAGAAATCACCTACTCTTTCACAAATAATAATAATAATAATAATAATAAAATACAAAAATTGTTATATGGAACTGTAATTGCCACAGTGCCAGCAATATGGTAATTGGTCATCACATTTCAGAGTCAGAAATTTGTGCATGTGCATTTCAGAGAAGAAATTTTTGTACATTTTATATTTGTTTATTATTATTATTATTTATAAAAGAGCAGGTGATTACTGGGATTAAGTTCAATAACTAATTATATATATTCATTATAATAGAGAATTAGGGTGGAAAACTCTTTTGATTGAGTAGTATCATTCATTTGAATGGAAGTATAGGGGATGCTGCAGTTCCACAAGCACTACCCAGGAACGACCACTTTTTATAACATACGAACTGGAGGGCAATTAGTTGACAATATAAGCATCACTATCTTTGGATAAGATTTTACTATAAATCATTTTTGTGCCATGAAATGCTTCTTTGCACCATATGCTCATCCATGCACCTTTTCAGTTAAAATTTTGTTTTGTTACTGTTTTTACCTTGCTGTATTGTCTAGCAAGTTTAATTGACTGCCAGATTCCTAGATTGCCGAGGAATAAATCTCGGGTGTTTATTTACATATTAAATTTTGTTTGGTTTTGATGCATATTTCTTCAATAATTGCATATGAACAATTTTTTATTGTCCACAGTGACTTTTATACTATTTTCCTCTAATGGTACTTAATCAGTGGAATGGATATTAACTTCATAATCTTTCTATAATGTATAAGTACTAGTTACTGAGGAAATAACATCAATGTAGTAAGTTTTTATTCTGGAATAATTGAGCGTCCTTATTATTTTATTTCTGTAACCGTAAAATTCCGTTTTGAAAATCTAAAATATAAATATACAAAATTACTCAAATAATTTTTATCACTATATTGCACACTTAAAGCAATATTGAAATATACATAAAATTATTGCAGCCACTTTTTTTAGTTAGATTTTAGGCCATGTATACCATTATTCATTACCTAACTTTACGTGATATTCAATTATTTATTACAGCATATTGTGTTTGCGCTGACAGGAATCATGGCATATGCTATTCCTGATATTCCTGCAGAGGTTCGAACACAGGTGCGCCGTGAGAAGTTACTAGAAAAAGAGCGAAAATATGAACTTGGTCTGAAGTCAAATCAGACTGCTGGTGCCTTTGGTGAAAATGTTGAAGAAAACAAGAAGCTTCCTGGAAGGCTCCAATTACCCCCTTTAACTGATGATGATAGCAATAGGGAACCTATAGGCTGGTGGGGTAGAAGAGTGAGTAAGGTGCGAGATGTATCAGCGAGCCTAGCTGCTCTTAATAACAAGCTGACAACATAGGTCCAGAATGTCCATATTAATTATTGTTTAAATATAGTGCCAAAAGTATGAAAGACATAAAGTTGCTACATTTTGTCAGTTGATAGTCAAACATCATTATATACCTCATACTGCCAGAACAATTAAGTGAATTCTTTACCATCCAACATGTACTCAGAATTATTTTGTGATTGATAATTTACCAGTTATAATATGTATTATATTGGAACCATCATAATAAGAATCTTTAACTTTAAAGGAAATCTTATTTTACATTAAGCTAGTTATTTGATTTAAAGGCTTGAATGACCGATTTATATCAAGAATTCCCACAGTTTAATAAAAAAATTTGTAATTGACCCACCAGTATGGGAAAGGGTGCTGAAGTGCCACTCACTGGATCATGGAAGTACAATGGAACTGGGCACAAGCCCAAATTCCTCATACTGGCTATCCCAATTATGGTTTTTAGGCAGTTTACCATGATAATCAATGCAAAAGCTGTGACTATCCCAAATCTTAGCTTGATATAGGCCTACTTCACATTTCACAAACAAAAAATTCACTTTTTATACAGAACACACAAAGTTACATGTTTGCAGACAGATGGCAACATATAACATTCCTCGAATAGGTAAGGTATGCTGGGGCTAACAGGCCTGTTTAGACTCAGTTCCCCCCCTCCCCTCAAGATTCATCAGGGGGTGTGCATTAGTTACATGAGGTGTTTCTCCGACTTTGTTTGTTACACCCCTGTAAAGTCAGTATTGGTATTATTAGTAGACCAGTTTTTTAAAGCTCTAGTGTTCTTCAAAAAATTAAAAAGATAACTTGAGATTTCTGTAGAACCCCCCCCTCCCCTTTCTCAGATTTGGTTAGATTTCATTGGACCCCCCTCTATTTCACCTCACATAATTAATGGACACTCTATTCTGGCAACCGTTGGTTGATATTGTCTATGTCGTCCTCGATGGCTCAATCAATTAGGGGATGGGACACACACACACATTTTAATTTCAATTACAGTATTTATTTTAAATGTAATTAAAAACCAATGGAAACATGTAGCTGTGATATTGGGAAAAAGAAAAAGTTTAAAATAGTCAAGCCTTAGAAAGGTAGTTAAGTGTACAGAAATAAGACTGATACAGTAATGATGGGTTGTTAGGCAAAGGGGAAAAAAATATTTCTAATGGTAATTTAATTATCTTCAAGGGAAAATTAGTTCTTAAAAGCACCATTCTGCACATGCCTGAACTGAAGTTACTTCCAAACTTAATTTTAATCTGATATGTAACAGTCAAATATATGATTTATATAATTATTAATTTTCATAAATAACTGTACAGTTTTGTGTGTCAAGAATGCATTAATACAAGGATAAAAGTTTTAGATGACTAACTAAACATAATAATGTGTGATTTGGGTATTGAAGATCATTTAATGGCAGTGGGAGATGAAAGAAAGTGGCAAATCTTCCATTACACCTGTAGATTAGACAAAAAAGGTCTTATTTCTGTTTCCATAACTAACAAAAGTCAGGATTTAAATCTAACCATAGAAAATGACTTTGTAATTTTTGAGACATTAGATAGCAGATAAAATTAAATTTTAATTGTTAATAGTTTGAGGAAAATCTGTTAATGCCATATGGATTGATTCTTTTTTATGGTACATATATTTTAAAGCATTTATGACAGTCATCCTGAGGTACTTATTTTTAATTATTTGAAATCTGCGCCGGGGGGTAAGTATAGAGCCTACCTTCTAGGGATGGTAATGCCTGATTTGACAATTACAAAATATTCCTTAGATTAGCTATTCCCTCTCTCACTGAATGATGTCATACACCACATTTTTTAATCTGATCGCAACTCGTAACATTCTTTATATAGCAATAAAATCTGCTAATCATTTCACAAATTCTTCTTTCTAATTGTGTTGTGGATCTGATACTGTGATGCAACTGCCTAATTTTTAAAGGCTCTTTTTGTCTTAATTCTTAGTTAACTGTATCTAACATCTAATGTGGAGGATCTACAGATTAGAAATGAGGTACATACAGAAATAGCAAATGGAGACATATGATCCTTCACAGTTGATAGTAATAATTTTTGATATGATTAACCTTCTTCAGATCCCTTCAGCATTCTGATGCCAAATTACAAAGCTGACAAACAACTTAAAGTGCCTGACTGTCCAAGAATCCTGGTTATTCGGAATATCAGTAAGATATTTTTATTTGTACTTTTATTTGACAGCCTGTATGCTGCTTCAAGATACAGTTTTAATTTACAGCTGTGTTCCACATAGTATGCATTTATTCTCTCCAAAAGTTCACTAAGATAACAAAAATAAAGGAAGTTGTCATTACATATTCAGATTCAGTAATCAAAATTTTGCTAAGCTCATTTTTTAAATATTTTTACAGTAATAACTGAACAGAAAAGCTATGAGCCAATACACAAAACAGGTAAAATAAATCAAAGTAAAGGCAGGAGAAATGTGATGAAACCAGGGTGATGTGATGCAACTAAGGGTCAAACAAAATATTGGCCATTTTTGCTATCACAATCTGCTTGCATTTAATTTTGGTTATATGAGTGTAAACTTTACCTGTGAATGTTTTAACAGATATTCTATTTTCTTCACCTAAACTGTAGACAAAAAAATTATTGTCAATATAAGACTCAGCTTCATATTGGTCTGAGCTGCAGTGAGATGGAATACTAAGTATTATTTATAAACATTTGATGGTTGTGTTTGTAGATGAAAAGAGAGGTGAATTATTTCATGTTGAGTGTTAGATATTTCTGCTGATATGTTCTACTGCAGAATATCTGTAGATTTTTATTTCAAGGAAAAAAATATAGCTCATTTATATTATTCAGGAAATTATGAAAATGTTTATTACTTTGGTGAAGCTAATTCATCCAATAGTGTGAATGAAAAGTTTATAAAGTGAACAAACATTTTAAAATTATATAGATGGCACTTGGCAATGTTAATTTCATTATTATAATTGTTGGACAGTTTATTTCCATGTAACAATTACTGCCTCCTTTAATTAATTGATCCATTTTTTTGTAATGACTTTTTTCAGTGTGTTTCTCTTTTCTAAACTATATATTTACCAATCAAACAATAAACAAATTTTCTGTAAACTATAATTCAAATTAGCATAAATTGGTTATTTTGTTAATAAAATTTATGCTTATTCATTTTTCTTCATGATTAAGAGCTAGTGCTTGATCTTTACAGTACTGTAGTAAATATAAACTTTGAACTAAAATTGCACTGTATTTAACTATGCTTGACATCATGTACTACAGATTCTGTTACTAATAATAAGCACACATATTTTGAAATTTACTTATATGATCTGAAAGTTAAACTCAGAATGTAATGTGAATTTTGTAGCAATGTAAACTTTAACAACAAAATACCATCCTATTTTTAATATGGTAGAGTTCTATTGATGTCCTGTTCTCTCTACCATGTACAGAAATTATGACTTTGTCTTGCAACTTTGAAATGAATTCATAATTCCTTACTTGCTGCAAAATAATTTTTAATTGTCTATGATTTATCCATACTTCATATGTTAAATGACTATCTTTAGAATCCTGTATTGTAATATACAAAGCTGGTGTTATGGAGAATTTTGTTCAACTAAGACAAGACCAAGGCAAATTAATTAAATGAGAGTGTTCAGAATACAGCATTCATCATTAACATGGGAATAAAAAATAAAATCTATGATCTCAGAGATGTTATTAAGATTCACATATGGTGTCAGTGTACTATTTATCTCCTTTCTTTTATGTCTTCTTATTGGTCTTTCAACAATAGCTTCATTTTATCAGAGGATTATGGAAATCCCCAGTAGCAGTGCAAGGTGTGGGCAACCATCTATGGCCTTGCTGTTCAAGGGACTTTGCACCTAGAAAGTTTATGAAGCTTTATTTAATCAGAAGAAATATTAGGATCATTTATAGCAATGACTGTGACTAAATATTTTGTTCATTATAAAATAATAAATCCTGTTGGCTAGAAAGCAACTGGTAGTAGACCTACCAATAGTCTAGCAACATTTACTGGCATTTTTGTGACTGTAGCGGGTAGCATAGAATCCTCAGCCGCTGCGTATTAATTTGCCTCTCGTTTATGTTCACACTTCTCAACGACTAGAGAGCCAGTGAGAGTACAGCACGAAATCATGCCACAGTGTGTCGTATTTGATTTTGAATGTGACAATAAGAGAACTTCATTGTTAAAAACGTTAAATATTTAGGGAATGGTTGATGG
Source organism: Vandiemenella viatica (assembly GCA_031002005.1). Lineage (NCBI taxonomy): Eukaryota > Metazoa > Arthropoda > Insecta > Orthoptera > Morabidae > Vandiemenella > Vandiemenella viatica. The sequence goes on from JARYHS010008074.1 coordinate 178,849,734, forward strand.
TCGGTTAGGTACATTGAACAATAAAAATAAAAAAAGTGTTTCACATACCTACCTATAGAAGTTTTAGTAGTCTTATTTGTGAAGAAAAACAATGGTGTAGTGGAGGGTGGAGGAAATACATGCACTTAAGGAAAATCAATTTAAATTGTTCATAACATCCTTAAATATCTACGAATACAAATGCATGCCATACCATGGAAATTTCTCGACATATTCCAAGTGATTGAAAATAGTTATGAAAATTACCTCAATTTTTAACATTAAAATTTAAAAAAAATTCATGGTTTTACCAACCCCTTAGGATAATGACATGCACTGTATTGGGTAATGACACACATGATATGGGGTAATAACACGCAGAACAAACAATGCTTAAAAATGGACAATACACGTTATTTTTTATGTTAATTATAAATACTAAACAGTACATTGATGAAGAAAATAAGGATGTTTTGTAAACATTTTTATTTATTTTTGTATATGTGAAAAGAGTGCATTTTCTTGTATAGCAGACATTACACATTGAAACATTCCAGCCGCTACATTCTTCATGGCCCCACCTACTACACAAAACACATCATTACCATAGTTCTACATCTTTCTAAAACTCTCCACTAACCAAACAGATATCTTGTGGAAACACAGTTGGAATATATCATCTATTTAATTGGCATTATAAATGTCTTTTAAGTAACAATTTAGGTCATCTTTGATGCTACTTTCACTTTCTAGTTTGAGTTACTTATTCTATGACTTCTATTTCTTCTCTGAGTCTTTTTTTAAGTAGTGGAATTGTGCAGTTTATCTTCTTTATCCCTAAGTTTTCTTTTCTTGTTTTCTTTAGCATTCTTTTTAATAGCTACTGCTCGTTTCTTAATTGATAACTCCACTTGCAAATTTTCTTCTCTGAGGTTGCTGTAAGGATCATTGAATTCCTTAATCTTTCATTTATCTTGTTTTGTCTTAAGAAGACATTTTGTTTTTGTTTTTTAATTTTGGAATAAGAGATATGTCATATACACTAACATGCTTATTACTTCAACTTTCGTTGATTTTGTTGAGACCTCTTCTACCAAAAGTGTAACTACTTCTGGATGATAAAGGAAACTCTTTTGAATCTTGTGAGAAGTCTGTGAAGGTAAGTTATGATGACAATAGATTTTTTCGCAAAATTCAAAAATATGAAGTGAAATGTGGCTGTTGTGATTATCTAAAATCAGCAGCACTGGGTCAACAAAAGTCAATTTTACATTCTTCTGGATATGTTGGATCCATTCGAAAAATAAGACTCATTGTACCAGCCATTGATGGAACAACTACAAATTGTTCCACCTAGTCCAACTTTCCTTAAGAGATTTGACATTCTTTTCTGGGGAAGATGAACATAGGGGAAAAGTACGTGTCAGCAGCGCTGAAACAACGTATCACTGAAATGTTTTCCCCTATCTACCAGAGGCAGCCCCCTATTTGTTTAACCCTTTTGTGAGCGGTGAGAAAACTTCTTCCCACTTGACAAATTCAAGTATAGCATTTGAGGGAAGTTCTGACACGTGCTGCCATCTGGCGGAAGCTTGAAGAAATTTTCTCAGGCTTTTGCACTGTATTATTGTCAGTTTCATCGACATTGAACACTCGCCCCTCTTTAAATTTTTCAAAGATGTGCTCAACATTTTTAAAAATATGCAATTACCTGTTGTTTATTAAATGCCTCTATTCTATTAATGCTAGATGCTTCAGGTTTTCTCAGGCTAATACTTGGGATTCTTTTTAAAAATACAGCTAGCCAAACCTTAATGACTTATCAAAATTGTTTGCGATCTTGTTAGCCTCTGCGTACTCAAACACAATCTTTCGCAGCTGGATGCTTGTAATTCCATAAAACAGCTTGGCCATTGTAATAACATGATCCCAAACAGGGGCGAATCCATGAGGGGGGGCTAAGGGGCTCAAGTCCCCCCCCCAAAAAGTATCTAGGTCCACCCCTGACATTGAATTTTGGAGACCTTTTATTTTTAGCTCTACGCATTCGAGTCTCAAGGAGACTATAAAGACAACCCCTTCCGTGACTCAAGCCCCCACCTCCCTCAAAACTGAAGGCAAAGCCCCACAACCAAAATCCACTCAAGCCAAGCCCCCACTAACAAAAGTCCGCTCAAGCCCCTCCCAAACCAAAATCCTGGATCCACCCCTGATCCTCAATCTCATTTTCCTTTTCAATCGGGAATGTGGAGTTTTTTACCAGTTTTGGTTCCTTGGTATTTTTCGCTTTCATTCTCGTATGCAGAGTAGGTGCATGAATCCCATAAGTCCTTCATACTTCTGTTATTTTTCTTCCTGACTTTATGGTGTCAGGAACCTTATGAAGTTCCTCTTGGTCCCATTTTGCTTTCTGGATTTTTCTCTAGTTATCTGAAGAAAATAAAATAAATAAATAAATAAAACTCGTTGAAATTGAAAACATAACCTACTACTATTACTATGAAGGAGAAATACCACGCACTTGAAGAGCCGGGTGCCAATACCCCAAAGTGAGTTCGGTGGCTAGCATAAGTAGAAATTGGCTCTTAGTTCAAATACCTAGACAAATCTACAATTAAATGAAAGGTTATATCTTAGGCTAGTAGTTGATATGCAAAACATTGCATTAAAGCACCTTATAGTAGCTTGAAAAAATACAGCTAACAAAAATTACATCAATCACATTGAAAATAAACCTCACTTTAGGCTACTACTGCCACAACGCAACTGGAAAATTGTTGGAGAGTCTAGAGTAGTGATGCTCGATATACATCGATGTATTACTATCCGAGGCATCAAATCAATTCGATGCATCGCTTACTATCGATGTTTAACGATGGATCGATGTATTTCATTCGATACATCGGAAGAACGCACGTGTTTTTTCGACACGATAGGGTTAGTTTTAAAGCAAAACAAAAACAGGAAATTCTATCACTATCTGTTATTTTGTCACCTTCAGAATCACAATACATTTTTCTTTTAAACTTGGATAAACAACAGAAAACTATAATTTGCTTGAAATTTCCTGCCACAGTACGGTGGACCTCAATGATACGACATTCGCATAAACTTGTCTGTATAGTGTAAGGCCTTTGTCTGCTCCATCTATCTATATATCTATAAATGAGAAAACGAGAAAGTTTGGATGTAGGCTACTTCTAGAATCAATAACTCAACATATTTAAATGAAATTTGGCATGAAGTCAGTTAATTGCGTGCGAAATGACATAGGATAGATTTTATCCCGCAAAAACGCATAGTTCTTTTAGAATTTGCCATTAATATCAATTCTGAAACAACAAAGAGTTTCCTACTTCGTAGATAGCCGTGCCACGTTTACTCTTTGATTTTTAAGTAAATTGCAAACACTACTTTTCAAAAATAAAAGCAAAAACCTTCTTTCATATGCAAGTTTGTGTTTAGTTTAAAAGCCATAAAACCGACGCACTTGACAAATAATAGTTTAGAAGCAGGAAATATAAATCTGTACTTAACCTTAAATTAAAAAAGAATGTTAGGTACCTACTGTTGTCAAGTTCGCAAGGAGATGTTTTCATTTGCGTACATAAAATAGTATGACATATCAAATAATACACCATAATTGAAAAAAAAAACCAATGTAAAATGCTATGAGTATACCAGCACGAAAGTCGGTTCACTAAAAGTGCAAAATGTCGTAGTTCTATCTCGGTTTAATTTGTTTCCTGTTTCTTTTTTGTTACCATACAGTCTGGGAGTAGTTTACGTCGCGATACATCACGTCACACCGTGACGTAGTGCTTGTTAAAGTTTCGTAAATAACTGATAACTAAAGTCCTCTTGCCTTTTGCTGTGACAAGAAGGTTTTGTTTTCATTCTGGTCCGGCAGAATTTCAATCTAACCACAATATCCGTTAATATTGTCGCTACAAAATCAAAGCCTCAATCACAGAATATTTTTATCTTAAGTTATTGATGTGTATCGCGTCGTAAACTTGAACCTACAGTCTCTGTATTACAAATTATTTTGCCGAAATTTAAAACTTACCTAACCATTTTTATTTTTTGTTCAGAATGTACAAATAATAGAGACTATGATTCACGAAACTGCTTTTTACTTACTGTTCAATATTCTGCAAATATCTATCTAATGCTACACTTAAAACGAATATATTCAATGGGCTAATGTGGAAACTTACTGTTTCATGAAGTAACAGTGGAAGTTGTTTACAACACAATACACAATTTAAACGGAGCATATGAAAGCTGCTTACTTATTACTAATAATAACTAAGTTCCTTCTGCCTTATGCTGTAACAAAAACCAATCTGGTACAGGCATCATTTCAACCAAACCAGTATCTCTGTTAATATTGCCACTACAAAGTCAAACTATACGAACACACATCAACATATAGAATACAATTATACACCTTACTAAATCACGAGCAGTAACAGTCACTTTATCGAGATGTTAACTTGACCAGCAATATTAACGAAAGTTGTCTTAGAGTTGTAGAAAATTATGGACTTTCCGTTGTACACTGTAAGTTACAAAATTTTTTAAATTACGTTACTCCAATAACTGTCATGATGCTGATGACATACTTCATGCGGATGAATGTAGTTTCAGATGAATTCAGTATTTAATTTACACACTGCCAATTTGGGTTCATTTAGTATCGCGATCTAAAATACTGAGTCAAGTTTATTTCGCCATTCATAACGTCACTAACATGCAATAGGCCCTATAGTGAATGTATTAATGCGCAACTGATGGAAGCTTTGATTTTCTAGCAGTAATATTAGCTGAGTTTGTGACTTGGTTGAAATGCAGCCTGGACCAGAATGAAATATTATTGGTTATTTCAAGAGCGCTATTTTAGTGATGTCATGTGTTGCTTTGTTCCGATATTGTATCAAAAGATTTATAATAAGCGTGGATGATTTAACAGAACACGTGGCGTTGACCGATTTTTGAAATTTATAAATGTTTTACTCAGATAGTGGAGTGGCAGACAAGCGAAGTGGTAATTTGCCGGCAGACATTCAATTTTGTTGGCAGATTGAGAAACCAATTATGAAGAAAGAATCAATTACTATTTTAACACTGAAATTTATATTTTAGCGCAGAATTAATGGCTCCAAAGAAATGAACTATAGTAAACTTGTCTACAGGCAATTCAACTGTTTCCACAGATAGAGAAACCATTAACACAATACCACTGATCATTATGGATAAAAGGATCAATTACTACTATACATCAGAAGCGGCGCAAGGCGTGGGCGACGTGGGCGACCGCCTACGGCCTCGCGCCCCGAGGGGCCTCGCGTCCCGAAAGTTTAAGCAACTTAACCAGTAAAACAGATTAGCACCATTAAAAGCCGTGACTACGACTAAATATTTTACTCATCAGAATGCAATAAATCCTACAAATTAGCAACTAATATGGCAATATCAATAGCTTAGCAATATTTGCTGGCGTTACAATGACTCTACCGGGGAATCTTCGGCCACCGGGTTTATTTCATTCAGTTTGCTTCTCGTCTACGTTCATGTTTCTTCTGTTCTAACGCGATTTCCCGTGCTCGGTCCACTACATGCGACCGGACACAAAATGTCCAGTTTATTAACAAATTTTAAAAATTGCTGCTTTATGGCTTCTCAGATGTGCAGGTAGTATAGAATATCACCGTGTCTCACTCCTTACCATCTGCATAATTCAATTTTTCTGTGTTCTAAAGCTTACGATAGTTTTAGTCACAAATCCGATTATCGTGAAGCGATTGGTTTATTATTTCAGTTACCAACGTCGACGGAACGTCCTGCCTGTTTTGTTCCCGGAGAGTTAAAGAATAAAAGTACGAGTATTATTAATTTGTACGTTACAAATACACAATGAGTGAATTATCAAAGAAAATATAGAAACAAACCATTATCTATGTCACAACATTCAAAATGAATTAATCTTATTGATGTCAAAAACAGTTACTGATGAAGTGATTCGATGAGTAAAAGAGGGAAAAAATTATTCTATTTTGCTCGAATACACTAGAGACTCTGGTCGAGTTGAACAAATGTCGGTTATCATAAGATTCTGCAATACATCAACCGATTCTATGAAATATTTGGGAGTAACAGTACAAAGGAACATAAAATGGGACATACACATTAATTCGTTAGTAGGTGGAGCAAATTCTAGGCTGCGATTCATAGGTCGAATGTTGAAAAATTGTAATGAACAAACAAAGGAGATAGCGTACAAATCTCTTGTGCGTCCACATTTGGATTATTGTTGTGCCATTTGGGACCCGTTTCGTAAGGGATTGATCGAAAGTATAGAGAAAGTACAGAGAAGAGCCGCTCGATTCGTTACCGCTTGCTACAGTCCTTATGAAAGCGTCACAGAACTGATTAGTAGATTAGATTGGGAGTCTCTGGTAGATAGACGACACACGTTTCGTTTAAACTTATTGGAAAACATGCGTACTCCCACTTTCACTTTCGAGTGTAGTGAAATACTTCTTCCACCAACTTATTTGAGTCGGAAGGACAGGAAAGATAAAATTAGAGAAATAAGGTGCCGGACTGATTCTTATATTATGAATTCTTTTTTCCCTCGTACCATTAGGGATTGGAATGCACAGCAAAGAGATTAGCTTTGGTGCTGAGCACCCTCTGCCACCCACAATTTTGTGAATTGCAGAGTATATATGTAGATGTAGATCAATAGAGGAAAACTTTATCGGATTTCTTGCTGTCGCTGAGACGGCTGGAGAGTATCTAACTAAAGCAATACTGGAAGAGCTGGAAAAAAATGGATTAGATATTCAAAACTGCAGTGGCCAAGGATATGACAATGGGGCAAATATGGTAGGAATAAACAGTGAAGTTAAAAATCGAATATTAAATATTAATCCCAGGGCATTTTTTACACCATGTGGATGTCATAGTTGGAATTTGATGTTGGTAGACGCAGCTGAGTCCTCTGCGGCAGCAAAATCATTTTTTGGTTTTATTCAGAAAATTTATCTTCTATTTTCAGTATCCAGCAAACGCTGGGAATTAATCAAAGGCAAATTGAAAGTTACTATAAAGCCTTTATCAGACACAAGGTGGGAAAGTAGAATCGTGGCAGTAGAGGCCCTATTACTTCAATTTGATGATGTTGAATGTATTGAAAGGCTAAAAAATCTTTCGGAACATTCAGACACACTTAGTGATTGTGATTCCATTCTGAACGAAATGCTCAGCTTAGAGTTTGTAATATCATTACATCTATGGTATGAGATATTATCGCATGTTAATATTCTAAATAAACTATGGCAATCTGTCCAAGTCCATTTAAGCATAGCGCTTGAACAATTACGAAAATTTTGTGACTGGATCAGAGAATATCGACAAACTGGGTTCGAACAATGCTTACCCGAAGCTCGTCAATTTATTGAAAAAAGCAGTTATGATTTGTCAAAATACTTTAAAAATAAAAGGGTAGCCAGAAAGAAAAGGACATTCGATTATGAATGCAGGATGAACCTGCACAATCTCCCAAAAGTAGGTATAAAAGAGATTTTTTTAATGCAATGATTGATTCCATACTGAACAATATGGACTCAAGATTTATGTCTTTAAATGAACACTTTAAAAATTTCAGATTTCTCTATGATCTGAGTAAGTTTAAAAAAATTCCAAAAGACCATATTTTAAAAAACTGCCAAGATCTACACACAGTTTTGAGAGTAGGCGAGAACAGCGATTTCCAGCCTTATGAACTATTTGAAGAGTTACAAACAATGATCCAAAATTTACCCGATTTTGTTAAAGATGGGAAACAACTGCTCCAATACATAATAGAAAATAACTTAAAAGAAATTTACCCAAATATTTGTATTGTGATACGAATTTTGCTTATAGTACCAGTAAGTACAGCCTCCGCTGAAAGGAGCTTTCAAAATTAAAATTAATAAAAAAATATTTACGTAGCACTAAGGGTCAGGAAAGACTTTCAGCTTTGGCAGTTTTATCGATTGAAGCAGATATAGCATCTAAGTTGGATAATGATATACTAATAAAGGAGTTCAGCAAGGCTAAAAGCAGAAAATTTCTATTTCTTTAATTATATACTGTTACTCATTATTTAATAATATTATACACAGTAAACGTGATTGAATTTTTATAAATAAAATTTTAATTTTTTTAAATACTTTATAAACCCTGTCATCTTGCGCCTCCAGAGGGCCTCGCAAACTTATCTCGCCCACATAAAATTTTGGTCTCGCCCCGCCACTGCTATACATACTACTATAATATCTAAATTTCTGTTGATGGAACCAATATATCCTCAAAACAAAATCAATAATCAAAGAGTTAAGTTCTCTTTTTTTAAATATTTTTTTTCAGATATTCAATGCAAATCAAAATATTCGTTTTTAGTATTGCAATTTTTTTAACAGAAATGAACGTTCTTGGGCCACTTATGTATTTATTTGTGGTTTGGATGTTAGTATTTTTTGTTGTTGATATTTAGTCGATTCCATCAATGTATAGCTAATATTTTGACGTTTTGAGCTTCCATTAGTTAAAACTATATTCATTTTAATTCGCGAGATGAAATTAGTAATTTTAAGAGATGCTGGGTAAACGAATTTCAAATATTTCAAAGTAATGTAAGAAAACTAGGGCTATGAAAATAGCCAAAATCTAGGAGACAAATTCCCAATATTGTATATACGTATATATTAAACTGAAAATACTCCTAACAAACAGAATATTTTTATTGTTTTAAAAATTCAGTGAAGTAGTTGTGGAACATAAATAAATTTTTGTTATTTTATTGCAACATTTATTACTACTATTACTAATAAAAATAGCTCTAAAATAAATTTTATGGTCGTATTGACCTGGTGACAAGGCTTCTTTACGTCTCCGCAATCGGCCCCTTTCGTAGCCTCTTAACGTAACCCAGTAATCCTACCGGACATAGAGGACTCACAATTCAACAGGAAATCAGAACTAAGTGAGCATTCTGGCGTAATTCACATCACACAACAACCTATGCCAGAGGTGAAGGTCGAGCTAAGGATCTTTGACAATCCTCGCTGAGACTGGGATTCAAGCTGGGGACTTTTCCATCTCCAGTTGGACGCCCTAACCACTGAGCAACCAGACCTCTCAAGAAAATCTTAAATTACAACACTCTTCAACGCGGACGAAGTCGCGGGTAACTGCTAGTAAGACCATAAATGCGGAAGTAAGTCTGTCTTTTTGTTACGTTTCGACGATTAAATGCCTATACCGATATTGACGAAATTTGACAAGAAAATCTGTAGGGAGGGCACGGTACATTTTATTTCGGTATGATTAACAGATGTAGTCACGAAATTTTGAGAACTTATCGAATGGTGACAGAGAGACAGATGTGCCTATTAGTCTGTAATGTTACCTCGGTTGCTCAAGCTGTGCTTCTCGCGCATTATGTTGGTGTATAATCCTATTATATAAAACGCTAACGTGGCGTCTGCGTGCGTCGTCTATAGCTGCTTCTCCTATTGGCTAACGAAAGGCCAATCATCAACCACCATATTACGTTCGTACCAACATCTTGCTTTTCGTTTATTTACAGCTAGACGCTGAAATTCATATAAGGAGAAGGAGATTCAATATTTGCGCTATTTTATCCGTATCAGTTAGACACAGAAATTGAGAAGGGGATTCAATATTTACACTACTTTATCTGCATCAGTTATGAGCATAACCTAAGAATTTTTTTGGCAGAAGGTAAGAGCAATGAAGTTTATTAAAAACTAGGAAGAAATGTGCATAATGCGAAATGTATTTGTCACATAAATAACAGTTACCCGTTTACGAAATTATAGTCTCCGTAATCTAAAGTGAAATGCATTTTTTTATTTTAAAATCCTAACAAAATACTCTGATAATCTAACGAGAATAACGTATTCGTATAACTAAAGATATCATTAAGGATGACTTATTCGTTTCTCCTTATAAGCTTTTCCATAATAAATTCCTACTACCATTATATATGATACCCTTAGTTTTTGATACATGTGTTAGCTATTAAATGAGATTTAAGATAACTTTTTTTATCAGATTTAAATCATCAAGGATATGACACTCGCAATTCAACAACGATATTATTGCCGCAAAATAGCAGTGAGCAGTGATATAATAAATACTGAGAGTAGGGAAAAAAATTAATACCAGTCAATTATATGTCACAAAGTTACAATTATTACGTTCGATTAAATTTACATATTGCTTTTTATTTATCTACGACAACCAGATGCAGAAATTAATGTAAGGGTTTTCATTATTTACGCTATTTTACCTGCCTCAGTTGTAAGCACCAGTTTAAACCGTAAACTAAGAATTTTTTGGCACACGATAAGAAACAATGAGGTTTATTAAAAACTCAGAGAATCGTACATACGTAATCGCGACATATATTAGTCAAATAAATAACAGTTATTTGTTTTCGAAATTGTAATCTGTGTCATCTAACGTAAAATGCATTTATTTATGTGAGATCCTAACCAAGTGCTCTGATAATCTAACCAGAGTAACGTATTCATATAACGAAAGATATAATTAAAAAATATTATTTTTCTTACAAGGTTTTTCAGAATGAATTCCTACTACCACCATAGGTGATACCCATCATTATTCATTTGAGGGTAATAGAGGCTATGATTTTCGAACGCAATATTACTGGAGGTTGTGGTTAAGTTTGCCAGAATCGCAACCGACACATTTTGTTACAGCATAATTCCTCTGAAACGAGTTTTACAAACCAATTAAACTGCTTTCATAAGCGCCATGTTACTAAATGTATTAATTAATGTGGGTGGAAGTAGTTTCATATTTAACGTGCTGAATTGTGCCTGGACCAGGAATAAAACTGATATTACATTGATAGCAAAAGTTTTTGGAATTCCTAATCTGATTTTATTTAATTGGTTCTTTACTTCCGGCGTCATTAATTCAGTAGAAGTTACTACTGTATGGCTATGTGAACGGCAAATGAAATATGTAGAACTTTGCAAAATCAAGGTCATTAGTATTATGTAATATCAGTTCCGTTTAATTAACCAACTTCAAAAAAAATGAGCTGCCAGAATATTGCGTTCAAACCGTCATTTTTGACGGGCTCGAAGCTAGTTTGTTAATAAATTTCGTTTAGAGAAAAAAACGTATTATTTAATATAGATGTCTGTTTTCTCCATCCTATTACTTTGTGTCTGCTTAAATGTTTCTGGCACCAGTTTATTTTGCATTCTTTCTTTGGCATGCCTTGCGGGCGTAAACTGGCCTAAGTTGTAGCTCTAGCAGAGCACGAGCAGTTAAAGTTATTACAACCGGATGCTCATGCTGAAGAAAGAAGAAAAGACCATGCTGAAATAAAGCTGCCCTTAGTTAACAAACCCCCCTCCCCTCGCATCCCCTCACCTCCTTTTGTTTTTCTGTTTTTAGATATGTTGGAAATTGATTCACTTCAAGAGACAGGTTCGACGGTAGAATGATGTAGTGATGGCTTTCCTGTCATATTATGCCGACTCGGTATTGTTTGGGACCAATCCTTCGTTACCAACAACTTTCTATATTCAGTTCTGGCAAAGAAAGTTTTAATCCACGCGTACGAAGTCGCGGGTATCAGCTAGTAGCTCATAAAAAGTAAACAAAATAATGGCCGACCAGTTAAATGGAGCTGAAGCTTCAACTTAAAAAATATCTGGGGATTAATATTGTACAAGCAGTAAAGTAATCCCTTTCGTGCACTGCCTGCTTTCAAAACGCTAACCAATTGTGACTTATGAACCCTCAATGGTGAAAGTACATAGGCTCATTCAGAAAAGAAACCAACAACGGATGGGTGCTATGAACAAGTTTCATCTTTAGCTATCGCTAACTTCTGGAACCCATGGCTCAATAAACTACATTTTGAAGACCTGATGGCTTCCGCAAATGCTGTTCAAAAGATCAAATATTTGATGAAGAGGAAGCTGGAAGAATTTTTTTTAAACTGCTTAACGAATCTTAACAGCGAGGTCTTTAGAGACGGGAAAGGATGGGAGCAAGGAATGGGAAGGAATTCGGCCATGGCCTTTTGAAGGAAGCATCCCGGCATTAGCCTGGAGTGATTTGGGAAACCATGGAAAACCTAAATCTGGATACCCTAATGAGGATTCGAACCGGCGTCCTCTGGAAGAAAAGCAAACAGAATCTGATTTATATAGTTCGGACAAAATATTGAAAGATTTCAGTCATCACCAACTAGTACATCGAAACTTGAAATCAAACAAGACCAAAGAAAGTGTTTCTGATGAGTTAGTTGTCTGTCTACTCACGACCCTGGCTGGCCGGATTAATGAAATTCCGTTAGAAGTATGGTTCAATTATAAATAACAAATTCCAGAATTGTAGAAAATGGCTTATAAATATTAAACTGTGGTAGCCACCTCAGTACCATCAGTAAGACATTTTTCGAAGGCTGAACAAGTTTTAAATCAACAATGTAACAGAATACAAGGAAAGATGGTTAGTAAAATCTTTTTTATACAAAATTTAGAGAAGAAATATTGGGATTTTTAAATATTGTCTCTCTTTCAGCGTTTCCTAGCTTTCCTTATATTCTATCTATCCATTCGGATTTTTAATTTAGAAATCCCAGATATTTCTAAACTGCTTATGTAAAAGACTAATTGAAAATATGATTTAATAAATGTCTCATTTTTCTACTATCCTCATTTTATACTTTCCTAACCCTTATTACCTGATGAATATATATAGCGATATTTTTATTAGATGCATCGAAAACATCGAGGTTTTTATTCGATGCATCGTGAAACATCGATGCTACATTTCGATGTATCACATCGAAAAAAACAACGATGTATTTTCTCCATGAACATCCCTAGTCTGGAGTGAGTGGCGGTGTAGTTGTTATGCCTGCCAGAAGAGTGAGACACCAACTGGGTATAACCCGCGCCATTCAAACTGCATAATTCAGCCTGCGAGTGATTACCCACATATGTGTATTTCCGTCACCCTTGTAATGGATTGGCCGTGGTTGTAGTGGTCTTACACTTTGTGGGCGTTTTATGATATTATTACATTGAGCAACTATCAAGTGGGCATATTGGTATAAAATTATATTGAATAGTCAGGCTGACACCAGGCGAGTTTAGTGAAGCAGATTCGCCAACTGCGTTAATTAGTAGTCAATGAAGTTAACATTATTCTTAGCAATAGATAAAATATGTACTTCTTACCTTGGGAACATATTACTCACATCATATACATTATATCTGAAACAACTGGGTAACTTACTCTAACGACTGATAAATGATTGTGAACACGAGAAGAGTGGATTGAATGAGAGTATTTATTCTTTAGATACCGAACATAATACATGCGTCCGCATTTCCAACTAAGTTATGACGGGAGGAATAACACGCGCAGTAGCTCCCAGAATTACCAATATGGTATTAACAGTAATGGAACTCAGTCTCCTTCAGACGTGTAATAATGATTAAGTATTGCATGATTGGGACCAATGATAACTGTTAAGATTATGAATAACTAATAAAACCCAACGCGAACATTATCAAATAGTGATGCACGAGACTCAAGGTATAAGTTAAACTATGAATTTAGGAATGCATGATGATACCGGAACTTAGAGACAGACGAGCTATATAACAGAATGAAATACTAATACTACAAGAAGACTAGAACAGACTAAGTCTAACTGCCATGCGGCAGCAGACCGACTCGCAACTATTACCTTGCTACATCGTGCCAGTCTCGTTGGTCAACTGAACTGCAGAGAGCGAGACAAGATGGCGTCTCCCTTTATATACAGAGGTGTGAAAATTATTAGACTAACAACCACAAAATGACAGTTTCCTAGTTTCTCTCGCTCTAGAATTAGAATAGTCATGTGATATTGCCATTTTCACTCACTCACATCCATGTGACAACATTTCCCTTTGCTATTGGCAGTACTGTGTTGACAACAATGTTGGCAGCACTCCCTAAACAATCAATTCTTATTGTCGAGGCAAAGATTGCATGGTTGCAGTTGTTTTGGAGACAGTTTAATTCAGCTGGGACGTTCTAAGGTTGGTTTTATGTTTAATGTATCATGAAACAATAATTAATGAACATTTCTGTTTGCACTTTTAGCCATAAAATATAAATACTTCTATTATTATGAATAATTTTTTTGTTTGTCAGATATTTGTTGGTTATGGGCCGGAAAAGTGATCTTTCACCAAGAAAAGTTGCGACTGTAAAACTATTACTCGAAGAAAAACGCTATTCACAGCGAGAAATAGCAAATAGGTTACAGATTTCACAAAAATCTGTAAGTCGCATTTGCCAGGCAGAGAAAGATGATTTCAGACGTGGACGTCGAGGAAAGTGTGGACGCAAGAGCAAACTTTCCCCTAGAACTGAAAGGAAACTTGTCCAGATGGCGAAAGACAACAGAAGAGCTACCAGCCAATATTTGAAGAAGGCTCTGGAGAACTATGGCGTAAATGTTTGTACTTCTACAGTCCGCAGAAAGCTTATTAGCGCAGGGCTTCCAGCTCGTCGTCCACGCAAAAAAGCAAAACTTACCCATGCAATGAGTGCAAAGAGGCTGAAATGGGCTCATGAAGTTAGAAATAAGTTTGGGGAGGACTGGAGTAAGGTAAATAAACTTTATTTAAAGCAGTTGAGAAAATTTATGTGAAAATTTCTTTTGAAAAATGAATATTTGTTTTCAAGGAAATATTCCACGAAAACATGGAAAAATTTCATTTATTACAGTACGGATCGTAGGAGCATATACAGTAACATAAGAAATCGTCGACTTCTTATGATTAAAATGTTTTATTCCTTTCAGGTTTGCTTCTTTGATGAGTCAATATTCTCTATATGTGAAGAAAGTAGCCAATATGTCCGAAGATCGGTTGATGAAGAGTTTTCTGAGCTTTGTGTAGCGCAAACTGTAAAACATCCCACATCTCTTATGGTATGGAGTGTCATGTCAGCAAAGGGTACTGGCCGACTTTACATTGTGGAAGGCACTATGAATCAGAACCAGTATAGGAAAGTTTTGGAAACGAGGCTTTTACCTCAGGTTAAGGAATGGTTTCCTGACGGTGACTTTGTGTTCATGCATGATGGTGCACCGTGTCATAAAGCTAAATCAATTACTCAGTTCTTAGCTGAAAATAAAATAGAAACGTTGCCATGGCCTGGGAACAGTCCAGACATGAACCCTATAGAGAATCTGTGGGCAATTGTTAAGCTAAAGCTGAGGAAGATCAACATTACAACAAAGTTGCAACTCATGGAAAAACTGATACAAATATGGCACCATGATGAAGATGTCAAAAATTCATGCTCCAGACTTATTAAAACAATGCCAACACGTGTTGAACTGCTCATTAAGAACAAAGGCATGCACACAAAGTATTAATGTATTCAAATTTGGGGAATAAATGCTTCTAAACTGTTAAATGTTTTCATTTTAAGAAAAAATAGCCTTGAGTCTAATAATTTTCACACCTCTGTACTATGATGTTACTGACGCTAGCCAGGGCGTTGCTCCTTGGCATGTGTATGGAATTCGCGACTCAGCAACTGAGGTCGCTACGGCTGAGCGCTAAGTGGAGCAGCTCTCTCGAATATTCACGAATCAATCTTAAACATTTATTCTCATACAAATAATAGTATTTGGACCATTACACCCTCTCCTATATTGATGGTATTAATTATTGTCATGCGTTAATGTCCCAAACAAATTATTTAAATCTGTACAAGTCCATTTAAGTATTGCTCTTGAACATTTGCGTAAATTTTGTGCCTGGATCAAAGAATATCAACAAACTGGGTTCAGACAATCCTTGTCTGACGATCATAAATTTATTGAAATTTATTTAAGTAAATAAAATAAACAGTTATGATCTGGAAAATACTTTAAAAATAAAAGTGTAGCCAAAGAAAAAAAGGACATTCGATTATGCAAACAGTAATGAATCTATACTGTCACCCAAAAGTTGGTAGATAACTTTTTTTTTGACACTATGGTTGATTCAATAATGAGCAATATGGATCCAAGATTTATGTCCTTAAAACAATACTTTGAAAATTTCGGTTTTATCTGTGATCTAAGAAAGTTAAAAAATATTCCAAAAGACCATGTATTAAAAAACTGCCAAGGTTATCACACAGTCCTGCGAGTGCGTGAGAGCAGTGATTTCCAGCGTTACGAATTCTCTCAACTTCATTAAAGATGTGAAACAGCTTCTCCAATACGTAACAGAAAATAACTTAATAAAAAATTAGGCAAATATTAATTTTGCCATTTGAATTTTATTTACGATTCCAGTAAGTACAGACAATTTGCAAACCTAGTAGAGATACACGAATCACAGGTAATTACAGGGATAGAGCCTTGGTTAAAAGACGAAGTAATAGACAATGATAGTACCCCTGATGGACCGCAGGGACAGAGAAGCAATTGGGTGAGGAGTGTTCATACCGGTTAGCAAAGACTACTAGAGTTCACTGGTGTTTATAGATGATGACCATGAGTTATTTGGGGTAGATTTCTGGAGTAATGAAATAGAAAAAAATTAGAGTGTTTGCTGCTTACTACCATAGTTGAAGAATGAATAATAAAGATAGGCTCTAGGGGAAAAATTAAATTCACATTCGGAGTTCAGAAGTGAAAGTAGAATGGCCATTATTTGTGGTGATTTAAATTTACCGGGAGTCAAGTGGGTCGGAAATAAGATAAAACATACATGGTAATAGAGATTTAAAAATACTTTTATAAGAGAGGGAGGTTTCATGCAAGCAGCAAGTGGTAGAGCAGACCTCAAGGGCACGAACTCGTATGTTGGATATGTTCCTAATAAAGCCCAATGATAGCCTTGTGGGGTAAATGAAGGACATTAAGATGGAATTTCTGACGGATATTAGAGAGTTCAGTAGGCCAATTGTCGCAATTCAACAGGGAAATAGGTACAATTATAAAAAATGGCATTTCGAAACTGATCAGATTTCAGTGAAAGTTAAAGCAAATGGAAGGATGGAAGGCGTAAAATGGAGTAAATAAAAGTGGAAAGAGTTTCAGAAGATAAAAAAGGGTGAAGAAATATTTATTCTAAAACAGAAAATAAAGAGAAGTATAGAACCTACGTTCTATACTAGGGAGGTAAGGCCATTAAGGAGGTTGGTGTGAAGAGAACTTTACAGAGTTAAGAGACAGCAAGGCAGTATGGAATACTTGTAACAACTAATCAAAGAATTAATAATTTCAGAGAATATGGTTAAAGATGTTATGAAGAACATTATTGGTACGGTGGGGCCGCTGACAAATTCATCTTGAAGTTTTTATGACTATCTTAGAAAAATGAGGGGAAGGGAGGGTGTTGAGACAATTATAGATAAGGATGATGTAGTAGTTATTAAAGATTTGAAAAAGGCAGAGGTTTAGACCATTAGGAACAATGATTCAGGGAGAGAGCGTAGATCAGAGAGCTTATTTACCCAATTAGAATCGAGCAGAAATCTGAAATTAATTCTGAGAATAGATAGGAATTAAGAAAGCTGAAAAACTATAAAGGGGCTGGTGTAGATAACATTACTAGAGATATCTTAAAGATATTAGGATGTGACATTTTATCTTACCTTGAAACGTTATTTAAATTGAGTCTGGATACTTGCCACTTACCAGAGGATTATAAAATAATCATAATTTCGTGTGGTCGTAATGACTTGGTGACAGCATTTCTATTGCCTGCGCATTCCGCCCCTGTCGTAGCCGTTTTACCCTAGCCCGACATTGCTGCCAGGTACTGAGAACCTACAGTTTAACGTGTCGAAGCGTTCTGGCGTATTTCACGTTACACAGCAAGCTGTGCCAGAGGTAAAGGCCAGGTTAAGTGCTTATGAATATCCCCGCCGAGACAGGAATTCGAACCGGGGACCTTTCGATCTCTAGTCAGAGCCTTAACCAGAGATAGTAGTACATAAACGAGGAGTGACAAATAAGGTCGAAAATTATAGGTCAATCGGTTTGACATCAGTGGTTGTTAAATTCATGGAGAGATCGATCTGCCACCACATCAGAAATATATGTGAGGAGCGTATAAGTGGTTTACGAGTTGGCAACATGGATTTAGGTAAGGATATTCATGCAATTCCCAGTTAATAGGAAATATGCCAAATATTTCGGACGAAATGGACAGGGGAGTTCAGATTGGTAGTGTTGCACTGGACCTTTCAAAGCCTTTGACAGAGTGAACCATAAAATGGTGGTAACTAAGATAAAAACTATTAAAGTACATGAGAAAGTGATTTGCTGGGTTGTAGAATTATTAAAAGGTTGAAAGCAAAAAGTTAAGGTAGGAAATGCAGTAACGTATTGGGATCATTGCTGTTCATTATTATAATGAACGATTGTGTTGATGTTTTACTATCACAAGTTATGTTGTTTGCAGATGACATTATGTTTTGCAATAGTATCAAAATGAACCGTTGCAGGGTGATCTGGACAGCATATCTAGCTGTGTATAAAAATGTGGGATGAAGATAACAGTATTTCAACCAGAATTAATGACGCAGAATTCACGAGCCGGAAGTACGCTTCCCGGGTTTGAAGTTATTCAAATGACGATGGGGTTGCTTGTGAGACAGTCGGTTGGTAGAATTTAACAATAATAATTTTTCTTGCCCAAATGATTGAGATTACAAGTTTCTAGCGAAGGTAAGACCTAAAGGTCATACTAATTATTAAATTACATTATAAATACAGTACATTCCAAAAAAGTTCATTTATATACAATCTACAATTCAAGTTTTAATAATACTATATTACACAAATAACGTTTTATTTCAGTTTTGAATTCATTCGCAGACAACAATTTTAGATGAGATGGATGCTTATTATATTATAGCCACGCTCCCATTTCGTAGGAAGGAGAGGTAAGATCTACTCGTATAGATTAGTGCAGTTTCTGACTTAGAATAATTTTGTGACGAATCATTTTCTGTGATAGGATATTTTCTATCCCATCCAAGGGCGTATCCAGGATCAGAGCTAGAGGGGGGCAAGATTTGAGCTAGGGGGGGGGGGCAAATCATATTGGTTTCGAGAAAGTGGGATGGGGTACTGAAACATGACGATTTCTTACAAAATGAAACTCAAACCTATTGAGGAAACTATTTTTATTATTGATTAATATAGTAATCCAACCACTTAATCTAAGGACCTACTATGTGGTAAATTAAGATCGTAACTCAGTTATAGTTTATGTAAACATTAATCGTCTCGGATTCTTAGAAAATTTTTCAATATATTTGTTTCTCAATATTTCACGATGTTCTTTCACAAAATTTCGATGCACATTTATCAAGCATAATGTAGTCCAACTTTCTTCTCACAAAGTGCTCCTGAGCCAGTTCTTCACTCGTCGAAGCGTACTGAAGGCAACTTAATTTTTCTTCTAGGGGGAGAGGGGGGCAGCAGCCCCCCTGCCCCTCGCTGGATACGCCCATGATCCCATCTCAGAAATAGATCAATGATTTTCTGTTTGAACTTAGCAACTTTCTGACGTGTGAAGTGAACTTTTATTTAATATGCATTTCTCAATTCAAGGTGTGGTTATTCATGAACTTTTTAGATTGAATGACTGTTATAATCCAAATTTACTTGTTCACAGAAATTAACTTGCATCTTAATAAAGAGTCGAATCCAATACACAACGTAACCTCTGAAGCCAGCAAAGTGTGAAAATCTTTGAAGAATATATAATGACGTAAACTTATTTTCATTTTTATTTTTTCAGCCGCTGAATAAACAAACAGTTATACACTGACATTTGGTTGAGAATGGAGGCAGAGATGGACGCCTTCGAAACGTCCCGCAAATATGATATATTAACACGGCTGGAACCCCGAGAGAAATATATTAATATTCAACGCCGTGAAAAATTACGATCCTACAAATATGATGAATGTTAGTGAACATTTGGAACTGGTCAGTGATCTGAAAACGGACAACGATGTAGTTCTTAAAATCGGCGAAGGAGAAGTATTAACTGCCTTCGTGATAGGTTGTAGTAACTTACTATAGACATGTCAGCCTGTATAATGAGTATGACATTATTCTCATGAAATTTCGTATTTACGTGTTGGTATTTTAGTTTCATATTAAATTTGCGAAGCTTACTGTACTATCAAAAGTAAATGCCAGCAATTTTAATAAATATATCTAAGAACTCCCTTAATAATTCAATCATGTACGGCAAACTTGGATCCAAACGAAGTAGACGAGTAACAATTACCGTTCACTTCCTTGACGTCGCATAAGTAGAAAACATTTCTGGCTTAACAGAATTCCACCACAGTCAGATACAAAAGAGGTAACTAATTTTTCATTTTTGAACTAAATCACTGCGTTCGCCATTAACTTCATGTAGCCATTTGAATTATATCTGCAGAAATATATAAACGTATTTAGAGCGAGTGACAATGGAAATTATTTTAACGACATGTGATGCTTATATTAGGGCTCTTTTGCTACAAGGACTTAACATTGCAGAAAAACGTTGTACTTCATATAGACTGAAAGAGTTTCTGCTTTGAAATTTAGTTTATGCTATAAATATTTTTGTCTTTATTATATGTTCATTTAAGAAAATGTAAAAGAAAAGAACCACACTCCAAAGGTTGGTTCGAACCTCCAACAAGCGTAACAAGCAGTGTATCCTAGGTAGGATGTGCATACCTATTCTACAGTTCGACGTGGAGATCTCAGTTTATTTCACAAACAGAAAATTACTTTTCCAGGGTATAGATGAGGGTAGAAAAAGTAAAGTTTCCGCTCAATACTGGAATCGTGGACCTTCTCTCTTGAAAGCAAACGCTCTACACTACGCTACCGGACAGCTCTAACAGATTCTACCAGGTGAAGGAGGCAAAAGCCGTCGTCATACAAGGCAACTGAAAAGAAGCGGAACTGGTTGGTGACTGAAGCTACTCACTAGTTACTAAGTTGTTGGTAACTCGGATCCACACACGAGACTACTCAAAAGAGACTGAAATCACTAGTTTCTTCTGTCCAATTATGGAAACAGCACCATTGTCTCTATCTATGCCTCTCTCTACTACCACCGAAAGTGATGGTTCCAGCGAAGATTCCAGCAATGAAACTGTCATACCGCTTTATTATCACCGGTATTGTACGAAAAAAAAGACGGACCTGCAAATAATTTACACCTGCAAAACAATTTACGCCGCCGATTATTTATTGCTGTTAGATAACACCAACTTTCAGATGCTAAATTTTGAGAAATCTGCCGTATGTCTAAAGAAAATTATTGGTAACTGGTGCGAATAATTTGCAGTGCCGTACAGAAATTTTGTTATTTGTACAACACACCAAGTTTTCATTTGACTTTTGATTGACAATAATTTGAATGCATTTATAAATCAATATTGAAGAGGTATAATATCAATATTAAATAAAAAGAATGGAAAACAAAGTATTTTGCAAACAGAAACTATGTTTGAAAACTATTTTAAATAAAATACAAAATACTCTTCATATCACAGTATTTTAAATACATAATGAAAATAAGAATTTTGGATTTGTATTTTAAAGACATGTATTTCAAATACTGCACATCTCTACGTATAATATTACACACTAGTCATATTCACTATTTTGTTCAACTGCAGACCATGCCTTTATAGTTTCGTCCATATTTGAGCATCCAGGAAGCAGGAATTTGTTTAAAACTGGGTGTTTTTTAACTTCTTCCACGAATAAAACATTCAGTTTTTGTTCGTTCATACCGTAAAAGCTCTTGGAATATAGGAAATGAAATCACCTATCGACTGACATGAAGAGTCACCTGGAACTGATTACTAACTGGTTGGTAAATGGTTAGTAACTAGTAGCGCCGTCTGTGGTTCTCCATTCAATGACATTGGAAGTGACTCATCGCGGACTGGTTAGTAATTTGAGTTACTAATCAGTTTCTTTTGAGTAGCTTCGTGTGAAGACGGCCTTACAGTTTAAAGTGAAACGCGAATCATTGAAGCGTTATACCCTGTTACACAGTCTTTTCCAACCAAATGTCAACCTCTCCTTCACGTGGTGCACCCTGTTTGCACGGACGAGGCTCTGGCGACTGAAAGATTCCCGGTATAAGGAGTCACCCACTGCTTGCCAACGGCCTCCGAAAGGAGGGCGGAAGAGCGGGGAGTGGTTCATGGCACCCTCTTGCCCTTGGGGTTGGAAACGGCCCCTAAAGGCGGATGAATCAGAAAAGATCAACGGCATGGGGATGCAGAAGGCAACGGGAAACCACTGCATTAAAGACCCAAAGGGTATCCTGAGGACATGTAATCCTCTCAAATTACATATATCATGATGGCTTCTTCCTGAGTAAAATATTCCGGAGGTAAAATAGTCCCCCAATCGGATCTCCGGGTGGGGACTGCTCAGGGAGGAGTCATCAGAATGGATAGAAACATTCTACGAGTCGGAGCGTGGAATGTTAGAAGTCTGAATAGGGCAGGTAGGTTAGAAAACTTAAAAAGGGAGATGGAACAACTTAAGTTAGATGTTGTTGGGATTAGTGAGATTAAATGGAAGGACGCACAGGATTTCTGGTCTGGGTAACACAGGATAATTAGCACACAAGCTGTCAATGGAGTCACTGGTGTAGGATTTGTAATGAACAAGAAAGTAGGGAAACGGGTGAGTTATTATGAACAGTTTAGTGACAGGATTATTTTGATGAGGTTAGAAACTAAGCCCGTCCCAACCACATTAGTACAAGTATATATGCCAACGTCACAGGAAGATGATGAAGAAATAGAAAAAATATACGCTGAAATTGAAGAATTAATCCAATATGTGAAAGGGGAGGAAAATTTAATAATCAAGGGTGATTGGAATGCAATAGTGGGAGAAGGAAAAGAGGGGAATACTGTAGGAAGTTTTGGTCTAGGAGAAAGAAATGAACGAGGAAGCAGGTTGCTAGAATTTTGTGAAAGATATAAGCTAGTAGTGGCGAACACACTGTTTAAGAACCATGCAAGAAGAATATACACCTGGAAACGTCCTGGGGATACAGGCAGATATCAGCTAGATTATATCATGGTCAAACAGAGATTCAGGAATCAAGTTCTAGACTGTAAAGCGTACCCAGGAGCAGACATAGACTCAGACCATAATTTGATAGTAATGAAGTGCAGGCTGAAATTCAAGCGAATAAGGAAGCAGCATAAGCAGAACAGACTGGCGGTGAATAAGCTGAAACAATCTAGCACAAGAGAAAAATTTGCAGAAATGGCAGACTTAGGTCTAAGAAGTAACTGTGAAAAGAGCTCAACCGAGGACGAATGGAATGCATTAAAGACCGAAATAATGAAAGCTGGCAAAAGAAACATTAGGCTTTAGGGAACAAGCTGCCCGAAAACCTTGGATCACAGAAGAAATTTTGGAGCTGATGGATCAGAGGAGAAGGTACAAAAATGCTCAGGATGAAGTAGGAAGAGAGCAGTACACGCAATTTAGAAATCAAATAAATAGGAAATGCAAAATAGCAAAAGAAAAATGGCTTACAAGAAAAGTGTGAAGAAGTAGAAAAGGAAATGGTCGTAGGAAAAGTAGATGTTGCATATAGAAAGATCAAACAGAATTTTGGAGAAATGAAGAAAAGAGGTATGAACATTAAAGCTGCCGATGGGAAACCAATTTTAAGCTCAGAAGATAGAGCTAACCGATGGAAGGAATACATTGAAGAAACTGTATGATGGGGACGACTTGAACAATAGTGTAATGGAAAAGGAAGGCGATGTTGACATTGATGACTTAAGAGATCCTGTTTTGAGGACAGACTTTAATAAAACTCTGAATGACTTGAAGCAAATAAGGCAGTTTGGAATTGATGAGATCCCTGCAGAACTTCTTAAATCCTAGGAGAGGAAGGAATCGAAAGACTATTCAAGCTGATATCAAAAAGTTATGAAACAAGAGAAATTACAACTGATTTTAATAAAAATATCATCTTCACACTTTTAAACAAAGCACAAGCCGACAAATGTGATAATTATCGCACCATTAGTCTAACAATACATGCTTCAAAATTACTGACCAGAATAATATACAGAAGGATGGAAAGGGTAGTAGAAGAGATAGTAGGTGAAGATCAGTTTGGGTTTAGGAAAAATCGCGGTACAAGGGAAGCAATTCTGTCTTTAAGATTAATACTTGAAGGGCGGATCAAGAAAAACAAAGATACTTTTATGGCATTTGTTGATTTAGAAAAAGCTTTTGATAATGTTTAGGTGGGACAAGATGTTCAAAATTTTAAAGAAGTCAGGTCTAAAATAACGAGATAGAAGAATACTCTATAAACTATATAAGAATCAAGTAGCTGTAATAAAAGTAGAGAATCACGAGAGACATGCATTGGTTAAAAAGGGTGTGAGACAAGATTGTAGTCTATCCCCGTTAATATTCAACTTGTATGTGGAAGAAGCAATGAAGAAAGTCAAAGAAAAATTTCCATGCGGCATAAGTTTTCAGGGAGAAAAAATCAGTATGCTACGATTTGCTGATGACATTGTCTTGTTAGCAGAGAGGGCTGAGGATGTTGAGAAGTTATTGAACGGCATGAACAAAATACTGAAGGAAGATTTTGGACTGAATATAAATCGAAGTAAGACAAAAGTGATGAAATGTAGCAGAAATGACACCAATACTATTTTATTTATTTATTTATTTATTCCATATGCAACTAGCCCAGCACCTAGTATCTAATCTGGGCCCTTATTTCCACTCATTTACATTTACATATGTTTGTATCTTATATATATATATATATAACATATTAACAAATAAACAATGAATGAAAGAAAATTTTGATTCAATTTCCAATAACTACTACATCTACTGTTATTAAACAGAATGGGTACCACACCACTACTAAATCTACTACTACTGTCACTAATATTACTGCTAACATTACTACTGCTACTACTAAAACCATTACTAATACTACTAATTCTACTATTACCACCACCAATTGTCACAGCCGCACTTCGGTCCACTATTGTTCATTTTTCTTGGTGTTGTGTGCGCTCCAAAGGCAGAGTCCCCTGGAACCGGCAGCAAAGTCAGCCGCCCAGGCCATCAAGAGTTGACCTCCTGGAATACCAAGACGGCCCCAGTTGTCGCTCAGAAGACGGCCTCTCTGGAGCACACTGAAGTTCCTCCGACGATTGATGTGCTCATTGTCGTGGGATATCTTCCGTCAATCCGGTGTAATTGGGTTCTCCTCTTCTGCTATCTGTGGCCTTTGATTTCGCTCGGCATTTTTCCTTTTTATAAATTTCTCCTTCCAAAATTTTGAGGCTAGATCAGCTGCCTCGTCCAGCAAATGCCACAAACTTTCGTCGCGCAGAATGTCAAATATGCTCCTACCTTGCAGCCGAGCTTGTTGGTGTTCTCTCAAACTGGCTGTTATTTCACACTCCCATACCACGTGCTCCGGCGTACTCTCTTCACCACATTCGCACCTGTCCGAGTCCACAATATTTCGACTTCGGAGCCAGCTATTGTATGGCCCGTGACCTGTAATGTAGTGTACCAATCCGGGAGAGGGTTGAAGGTACTTCAACTTTAGCCTCTCCTCTACGGATGGGAACATATCGTATGCTCTTCGACCTGTTTCACTGTTGTTCCATTCTTGTTGCCATTCCGCCAATAGAAGCTTCCGAATGTGCGTCTCCGATGTTACTTCGCTGCCTACAATTTCTGCTACCTTATCTTGTTTCCCTTTTCTGAGCCAGTATATGGCACCCCGTTTCCTTACTTCAAGGTCCAGTGGCCATACACCAATGGCAACGGTTAATGAATTTGTTGCCACGGTTCTGTACGCTCCTGTCAATCTTAAAAGTATTCCTCGTTGGACACGTCTGACTCGCTGTTTTAGTTTTACTTTTCTTAGATGCTTTGCCCACACACTTGCTGAGTAGCCCACTAAAGAGGATAAAATTGCGTCATGGTATAGTCTTATTGTTTGGACTGGAACAGTAAATTTTCGTTGGCCAATATTAATGATTTTATTCATGACCGCCACTGCTCTTGCTATTGTCATCTCTAAGTGGGATTCGAAGTTTAAACGTTCATCCAATTGAATGCCTAAGTACCTGCACACTGGGTTTCTACGAATTGATTTACCGTCGATTCTTATAGTTGGTTTTCGAGTCAGCTTGCCCTTGAGCAACATAAATGTTGTTTTATGTGGTGCTAAACTCAGTTTGACTTTACTGCACCATTGGCTAAGGCAGTTAAGTACTAGATTACTATTGTACTCAATTTCTGCTCTTGTTGCTCCTTCCACGAGTAGTAAAATGTCATCAGCAAAAGCTATTAGACCTAGAAGTTCAGGTATTCTTTGTAATAGTTCAATCACTGGTTCCATCCCTATATCCCAGAATATGGGACCGCAAACGGAACCTTGCGGGCATCCTTTAGTAAGTATCTTCGTGATGAACGAGTTCTGGCATCTCAAGGAAGCAGTTCTAAATCTGCAATAGTCCCTGAAGGTGTAAAATAATCTTCTTGGACAACCAATCTCCCTCAGCCGTTCAAACAGAGCGGGCCACCATAAATTGTCGAAGGCTCCCGAAATATCAATAAATAAGCCTACTACGTAGTTTTTTGTACTGCTACAAATTATTTCCATCGACCGATTTATGGCATCCTCTGTCGACTTCCCGGTTCTAAATCCATATTGACTAGGATTCATTCCCTGAACCTCCCGGTGG
The DNA here is from genome assembly GCA_031002005.1 of Vandiemenella viatica. NCBI lineage: Eukaryota > Metazoa > Arthropoda > Insecta > Orthoptera > Morabidae > Vandiemenella > Vandiemenella viatica. Next base: position 178,876,605 of record JARYHS010008074.1, read on the forward strand.
CTTTGTAATTTTTTGCATAGAATCTTCTCTTGAACTTTGCCAAGCACATTCAATAAACAAATCGGCCGGTATGATTTCGGTTGTAGAGGATCCTTGTCGTCTCCTTTCTTAGAATTACCACCTCGCTTTTCTTCCATATTCCCGGAACTCTACCCTGATATAGACATTCGTTCAGGAGCCTGCATAGGACGGGGGTTAATTTTATGATTAACTCCTGCAGGACCTCGGCTGGAATTCCATCTGGACCGGGAGCCTTTCCTTTTTTCATTTTGTTTATCGCAGTTATTACTTCTTCGGGTGTAATATTATTTCCTTCCTCTTGACTCCAGCAGGGCTGCCACATGTTCCTTCGTAGTGTAGCTTGTTCTACTGTTTCTTCTTCCGGGTTGTCATCAGGAAGCAAAACTTTTAATAACTCCTCCGCTGAGTCTCTCCAATTCGTGGTTAATCGTCCATCTGTTCTTTTTACTGTGGATAATATTGTGGGAGGCCTGATTTTACCTGCAGCTATTTTGTAAGGAATACCCCATGGATTGTTCATGAGGTTTTCCCTCACAAAGACTTCCCAGCATTTTTGTTTTGTCTCTCTCATCGCGTCTTTGAAAATCTGCCTCTTCTGCCTGTAGTTTCAAGGAGGAAACTTCTATCTGCTGCCACCATGCTTTGTTGATACATTCTCCTAGCTCTTCTCATGTTTAGTCGTAGTTTTTTAAGTTTTTCTGTCCATATTTTGTCAGTGGGATCTACTATCTTTTTTAGTGGTATCGCCCGTTTCATGGCACTTTGTATTGCAGTTGTCAGCTCTCTTGCGGCTTTGTCTACATCGAAGTGGTTTTCTGGCAAATCCGGTGGAATGAACACATTCCTTAATTTTCCCCATGCAGCTTTCTTGATGTTATATACTGTTTTAATGTTTCTGTTGCCACTGTTTTCTTCTGTCTGCATTCTGCCCAGTTCAAAGACAATCAAATTGTGATCACTTGTTGTCATGTTGTCAAGCACTCTCCAACCCCAAAGCAAATTCCCCGCATGAATGTTTGTAATTGTTACGTCGATATTTGTTCTTGCGCCAACACTGTTACAGAAAGTAGGAGGATTATGTGCTTGGTTTCTAACCTCTAGACCCAATTCGCTTAACAGTTCTTCTAGAAGTTGCCCTCTCCTGTCAGTCTTCTTGCTGTGCCAAAGAGCAGACTTTGCATTGACGTCCGCTGCAATAACTAGTGGATAATTTCCCAGAGCTGCATCTATCTGCCGTATTCTATCTAAGTATGGGAAGATCTCGTCACTGTACTGGAAATACATGCTTACCATTATGAAGCTTCCCCATGCTGCTCCTATCTCAGCACATACTGTGTGTTCATCACATAACTGCGTAATTTTTGTATCTGTTTATTTAAAACGATTATTGCTGCCATTGGGTTATTGCCCTCTGTGATTATTCGTGATGTTACAGGCATGTGCGGGATTTTGCTTTGCCAGGAGTACGGTTCTTGTAGACAAATAATATCTGATCTCAATTCCTCAGCCACCTTTCTGATTTCATGTAGAACCATGGCGTTTCCTTTAGTATTCAGCTGAGTAACTTTTAACATAGAATTTACGGGTGTCTTGTGTGCACATTGCACTGGGGCCAAGGTAGTCTTGTATCTAGCAGAATGCGTCCATGGGTCATGACAAACTGCTTGTATGTTTCCTCAGGATCAAATATTTCTCCTCTTCTCTCAAAAATCTTGTGAACTAGTGTCAGGAGCTGAGATGGATCTGTTGGAAAATTTAGTGACCTCAGTTGTATTCTGTCGATTGCCGAAGGTTGCGGGAACGTTATGTTTTTACCGCCAGGATGGAGGACTCTTGTCAAATGTCGGAGGGCAAGTGTAAGTGTATGCACTTCTTCGAGTCTAGTTAGCCGAAGTGTATCCTCAAAATCGGCGTACAATACCGCTGGATCTGCAGTAATGGCATTCGGTTGACTTTTCACAAAGTTCGGGTGTTTTATTTGGTGGTACGCATACTTGGTTTGCGAAGATGATATTCGTTTTCTTTGAATATCCGAGCCCACCGCCTCTAACAAAACGCTGGCAATAATACGAGTCAGAGGTGGAGGAAATTTCGTCTATTTGCTCGTCTATTAACAGCTGCCGATCTGTTTGCACGCCGGCGCTTACCATCATTTTCTGCATTTCCATCGCCTTCTTCTTCCTAAATGTTTCGGCTCTTGCAGCATTTCTTCGTCTACGAGATGGGGGGTTGCCTCTCTTCTTTTGATTTTTCATTCCCACTTTTCCAACTGCTATTTCAACTGCTCTGTATATCAGATCTGCTATATTCTCCATCATTTCTTGATCTATCCTGCAACTGGATTGTAGACTAGCCATAATCTATTCTGTTAACTAGGCGTTGCAATAGCAGTTGATACGTGGGACAATCCTTTCCTTTGTTTTTGCATGACTTACCTCTTTTCTGGCATGGGATGCACGTTTGAGGCATCGACTTCTTATCACACTGATCACGCTTGTGATTGTTCTGACCACAATGACTACAAGTCTCTATGTCCATTTGGCAGTGTTTACTCACATGTCCGAGGTCTCTGCACTTGACACAAGTTGGTACCACGGTGTAGTCTTTGCAATTGATTGCACTGAATTCCACGTATATTTTATGTTGCTCTAGTAATAATTTGCGCATAGCTGGGCTTACTTCTATAACGTGATGAACGGTTGGCTTTTCACGGGGTCCTGTTTTAAATTTAGGGCAGAAACCGCTTTCGAACTCCTCCTTTGATAATTTAACTTCAAAATTTTGCTCATATACTTTGTCTACTAGATCATTTATTTCCAAATTTTTTGGTACATCATATAAGATTACCAATGGTTTCCTCTTTCTTGGAAGCTCACATTTTAGCGTCTCATTTAATTCTTTGTGTTCCATCAATTTTTTGACATCCTCTTTAGTTTCTGCATCAATAATTACTGAGTTATTGGTACTTCTTATTTTATTTTGTCTTTTGATGGTTTGATTATTTTGGTAATCTGTTCCACAATTACTTTTGGATTTTCGCCACGCCTTGAGCTCACGAAAAGAGAACTTGTTTTCGCGGGTGTGATTCTATTTTTTGTTAAACTAGTTGCCTTACTAGCCGCTGTAGCATAGCTTGGCCGAGAAGTTGTGTTTCTATTTGACTTAAGTTCCTCGATTGTTTTATTTAGCCTCTCTAATTCTTTGTTTAATTCTGAATTTTTTCCTTCTATGAAAGAAACCGCAACCGCCCAACTGGCAAGCTTGTCTTTAATTTCACGGAGTAGCGTTTCATTTAATTTTTTGCCCAAGTTTTCATTTAAAAAGCCGACCAGATTTTCATATTTTTCAGCTAGCATTGGGGTTTCATTGGTTTTATTTGCACTTGAGGAAGCCGCTGCCATTGTCTTGCGAGCGCTTTTTACTTACGTTGCAGCTGTTGGACACCGCTGAGCTGTCAACATGCTGACGTCGCGAGGCGTTGAGCTGTGCGGCGAAGCAGGTGGCTGCCGCAACCAATCGCAACCAAATAATTGTTCACAGATCCAATGTTTGTTTAGTTATTATTGATCCACTTTCACACACAGTCACTAAAACACTAATTTTCCACCTTCGCGACTTTTGAAAATTCTGCGTTTCGTTTTTCCCGATCAAAATGAACTAAACTTCGAGAGCGAAGCGCGACGCGGCTGCTTGTGTGGCACTCCACTCCACTCCACTACTACCAATACTAGCAGATTAAAATATAAAATAGGATCTGATGCAATAGGAGAAGTGAGTGAGTTCTGTTACTTGGGAAGCAAAATTACAACCATGGCCGAAGCAGGAGATGTTAAAAGCAGAATAGCACTAGCAAAAAGAGCCTTCATGAAAAAGAGAACCTTTTAGTTTCAAATATTGATCTAGGAATTAGAAAGAACTTTTTAAACTCTATGTGTGGAGCACAGCACTTTACGTAGCGAAACGTGGACTTAGGAATACCGGAAAGAAAGAAACTTGAAGCATTTGAAATGTGGTGCTACAGAAGAATGCTGAAAATTAGGTGGACAGACAAAGTAAGAAATGAATGAGTTTTGAAATTATGGGTGAGAAAAGAAGT
>JARYHS010008074.1:178881721-178959133 GCA_031002005.1 Vandiemenella viatica
GATGGGGTTGCTTGTGAGACAGTCGGTTGGTAGAATTTAACAATAATAATTTTTCTTGCCAAAATGTTTGAGATTACAAGTTTCTAGCGAAGGTCATACTAATTAAATACTAATTAAATACTAATTAAATTACATTATAAATACAGTACATTCCAAAAAAAGTTCATTTATATACAATCTACAATTCAAGTTTTAATAATACTATATTACACAAATAACGTTTTATTTCAGTTTTGAATTCATTCGCAGACAACAATTTTAGATGAGATGGATGCTTATTATATTATAGCCTCGCTCCCATTTCATAGGAAGGAGAGGTAAGATCTACTCGTATAGATTAGTGCAGTTTCTGACTTAGAATAATTTTGTGACGAATCATTTTCTGTGATAGGATATTTTCTATCCCATCCAAGGGCGTATCCAGGATCAGAGCTAGAGGGGGGCAAGATTTGGGCTAGGGGGGGGGGGCAAATCATATTGGTTTCGAGAAAGTGGGATGGGGTACTGAAACATGACGATTTCTTACAAAATGAAACTCAAACCTATTGAGGAAACTATTTTTATTATTGATTAATATAGTAATCCAACCACTTAATCTAAGGACCTACTATGTAGTAAATTAAGTTCGTAACTCAGTAATAGTTTATGTAAACATTAATCGTCTCGGATTCTTAGAAAATTTTTCAATATATTTGTTTCTCAATATTTCACGATGTTCTTTCACAAAATTTCGATGCACATTTATCAAGCATAATCCAGTCCAACTTTCTTCTCACAAAGTGCTCCTGAGCCAGTTCTTCACTCGTCGAAGCGTACTGAAGGCAACTTAATTTTTCTTCTAGGGGGAGAGGGGGGCAGCAGCCCCCCTGCCCCTCGCTGGATACGCCCATGATCCCATCTCAGAAATAGATCAATGATTTTCTGTTTGAACTTAGCAATTTTCTGACGTGTGAAGTGAACTTTTATTTAATATGCATTTCTCAATTCAAGGTGTGGTTATTCATGAACTTTTTAGATTGAATGACTGTTATAATCCAAATGTACTTGTTCACAGAAATTAACTTGCATCTTAATAAAGGGTCGAATCCAATACACAACGTAACCGCTGAAGCCAGCAAAGTGTGAAAATCTTTGAAGAATATATAATGACGTAAACTTATTTTCATTTTTATTTTTTGTATAACCTTTTCGTCAGTTAGCTAAAAAAAAAAAAAAAAAAAAAAAAAAAAAAAAAAAAAAAAAAAAAAAAAAAAAAAAAAAAAAACTATTGGTAAAATCCTATGATCTGGGTTGGCAACCGATTTAGGCAAGAAATATCTGCAAAATATTTAGAGGTTGATGATAAGATCAGAGTTTCACATAAACAAACTATCTAAATCAAACTACTCCACCCATTATAATGCGATACCATGTTTAAGGATTTTACAGTTTAGCCAGAAAACTTACCCAGTAAACACTAATTCGTGTTTCGAATTATGTACGTATACTAGTACAGGGCGTTCGCCGGAAAACGCTACCCTCCCAGTCTGTTGCCGTCGGCAACTTCCTCGGTCAGTCGTGCCAGCAGTTTCCGCCACGCGGCACCGTTAATCACCGCACTGTTTAACACCTCCGCTGCCCCAACAGTGCAGTGCAGTGACCCTTACATTGTTAAGAACGGTTTCTTTGCATTGTAGATAGTTTGTGACTTCAGTCTCTTATTAATCAGTGTTGTGAATAAACGTTTCTTTGCGGTTTGGCTGGTTTGGGGCTTCATACTCTTATTAATCTGTACCGTGTTTGAGTGTGAGTAAAATTATGGTACGTTACAGTTTGCAACAAAGAATATTTCTCTACGATACATATGTGAAGAAGAAGTCGTTTAAAAAGTGTCGCAGTAAATTTCGTCGCGAATTTCCTGGCGCTTTACTGCCAGCTAAATCAACAATTCTGCGTCTGGTTAAAAAAAAGTAAGAGAAACGGGTTCATTTTTTAACAAAAAGAGACTGTCGGTCAACCGTATTCTCACAGAGGAGAAAATTGACGATATCGCTTTTCGACTAGAACAGTCACCCAAAAAATCATTAAGTCAGTTAGGGCAGCGTGTGTCTCGAAATATGTTCAGAAGATGTGAAATGTGCATTACACAAGAGGGTCAACACTTCCAGCATCTTTTATAAGGTAAGCTAATGAATTACGTCACATTTAAATGCTTAGCACACAAGTTTATGAAGTTCATGAAGCGTAATTATTATGAAATAGTCCGCGGCCGACGGTCGAACAATGCCGGAAACTGAGCGCTCGCTCGCCGGGAGCAGTTTCTTCCTTGTAGCGCTAACAGTGGGTTGCGTTTCCCGGCGAACGCCCTGTATAATACCGTAAAAAACCATTTTATGCATGCAGTATTTTTCGATCTATTGAATTTAGGGTAGATTCGATTCAATTCTGCCCTAGAAACCAGTTTTCTAGTGGAAGTCTGTCTGTGTGGCAAAGATTTATAAAACAATAACCAGTTTTCATGAAATATGACAAGGTTTCATTTTTATTACTTCTATCGTCGGTCCTTTGTTTAACAAATATGATGAATGTTAGTGAACATTTGGAACTGGTCAGTGATCTGAAAAAGGACAACGATGTAGTTCTTAAAATCGGCGAAGGAGAAGTATTAACTGCCTTAGTGATAGGTTGTAGTAACTTACTATAGACATGTCAGCCTGTATAATGAGTATGACATTATTCTCATGAAATTTCGTATTTACGTGTTAGTATTTTAGTTTCATATTAAATTTGCGAAGCTTACTGTACTATCAAAAGTAAATGCCAGCAATTTTAATAAATATATCTAAGAACTCCCTTAATAATTCAATCATCTTTAGTTTCATATTAAATTTGCGAAGCTTACTGGACTATCAAAAGTAAATGCCAGCAATTTTAATAAATATATCTAAAAACTCCCTTAATAATTCAATCATGTACGACAAACTTGGATCCAAACGAAGTAGACGAGTAACAATTACCGTTCACTTCCTTGACGTCGCATAAGTAGAAAACATTTCTGGCTTAACAGAATTCCACCACAGTCAGATACAAAAGAGGTAACGAATTTTTCATTTTTGAACTAAATCACTCCGTTCGCCATTAACTTCATGTAGCCATTTGAATTATATCTGCAGAAATATATAAACGTATTTAGAGCGAGTGACAATGGAAATTATTTTAACGACATGTGATGCTTATATTAGGGCTCTTTTGCTACAAGGACTTAACATTGCAGAAAAACGTTGTACTTCATATAGACTGAAAGAGTTTCTGCTTTGAAATTTAGTTTATGCTATAAATATTTTTGTCTTTATTATATGTTCATTTAAGAAAATGTAAAAGAAAAGAACCACACTCCAAAGGTTGGTTCGAACCTCCAACAAGCGTAACAAGCAGTGTATCCTAGGTAGGATGTGCATACCTATTCTCCGTAATCTACAGTTCGACGTGGAGATCTCAGTTTATTTCACAAACAGAAAATTACTTTTCCAGGGTATAGATGAGGGTAGAAAAAGTAAAGTTTCCGCTCAATACTGGAATCGTGGACCTTCTCTCTTGAAAGCAAACGCTCTACACTACGCTACCGGACAGCTCTAACAGAGTCTACTGCCTTCACACGAGGCAAGAAAAGAAGCGGAACTGGTTGGTGACTGAAGCTACTCACTAGTTACTAACTTGTTGGTAATTCGGATCCACACACGAGACTACTCAAAAGAGACTGAAATCACTAGTTCCTTCTGTCCAATTATGGAAACAGCACCATTGTCTCTATCTATGCCTCTCTCTACTACCACCGAAAGTGATGGTTCCAGCGAAGATTCCAGCAATGAAACTGTCATACCGCTTTATTATCGCCGGTACTGTACGGAAAAAAAGACGGACCTGCAAATAATTTACACCTGCAAACATTTTACACCGCCGATTATTTGTTGCTGTTAGATAACACAAACTTTCAGATGCTAAATTTTTAAAGTCTAAAGAAAATTATAGGTAACTGGTGCGAATAATTTGCAGTGCCGTACAGAAATTTTGTTATTTGTACAACAGACGAAGTTTTCATTTGACTTTTGATTGACAATAATTTGAATGCATTTATAAATCAATATTGAATAGGTATAATATCAATATTAAATAAAAAGAATGGAAAACGAAGTTATATTGTTATATATGTTTGAAAACTGTTTTTAAAAAAATACAAAATACTTTTCATATCACAGTATTTTAAATACATAATGAAAATAAGAATTTTGGATTTGCATTTTTAAGACTTGTATTTCAAATACTGCACATCTCTACGTATAATATTACACACTAGTCATATTCACTATTTTGTTCAACTGCAGACCATGTCTTTATAGTTTCGTCTTTATTTGAGCATCCAGAAGCAGGAATTTGTTTAAAACTGGGTGTTTTTTAACTTCCTCCATGAATAAAACATTCAGTTTTTGTTCGTTCATACCGTAAAAGCTCTTGGAATATAGGAAATGAAATCACCTATCGACTGACATGAAGAGTCACCTGGAACTGATTACTAACCGGTTGGTAAATGGTTAGTAACTAGTAGCGCCGCCTGTGGTTCTCCATTCAATGACATTGGAAGTGACTCATCGTGGACTGGTTAGTAATTTGAGTTACTAATCAGTTTCTTTTGAGTAGCTTCGTGTGAAGACGGCCATACAGTTTAAAGTGAAATACGAATCATTGAAGCGTTATACCCTGTTATACATGAACAAAGCCAGGTGTAAACGATAATTTAACGTTCTTTGAAATCCCCACGAGAGATATTTCGTTCCCAATCAGGCATTTTAACCACTCAGCCAGCAGATCGTTCATATTATTACTTAAATTAATGTCTATTGGGCACACGTAGTTGCAAAGTTCATATTGTATTTGTTGTATTAATATTACGTATTATAACATTACATTGGCACTAATCTGATTACCGTGTTTTATTGATATAATAATAATAATCTCGCTGAACGGAGAATTGACTCAAATTTTCGCCAAACTGAGTGAACACGGAGTTGTGTGGTCGCGAACACGTGAAGGCTCGAGGGCGGTTTGGCCAGCGGGTATCAGCATACCTGCTCTGTGTCAATACAAGTAAACAAAAGGAAAGGGTCAGCGGTCGAAGCGACAGGTTGCTTGCTACCTTTATCTGGTTGCTAAACTTTCACAATGGCACCTCAGGGAAGACAATGGGGGTCTCTGTTCGAATGAAGAGGTACTCAGGAGTTAACTGACATGGCTAGCTCACTGATGAATCTCCGGAACTGGGAATATACTGGCGGAACAGTGATGAAATGAAGAGGAGGACAGAGCAACAGTTTTGAAATAACGTCTAAGTACGTGGAAAACACAAAGATCTCGTTAGTAAGTGTAGTATGACAGTTTCATCCTCCAATGAATATAATATAGGCTGCGACCTTATATATTCATATTTATTATTCCGATTAATATTCAAATTATTCAGTTTAAATATAATTATTTATTAAATATAAATTGTATTAGGGCTATTCAAATCATAGATAATTTATTTAAGATAAGCCCAGGCGGCCAAGTTGTTAATGTATTTTGGTTAATGAAAAATTGATAATATAAAGGAACAAACGGTGGAAAGTTTTGAACATTCGAATTGCAGACAAAGCCGTACCTGGCGACACTGAGTCGCGTGGGACACAATAGCATAGTCCGGTGGAGAGAGGAAACGTCCCGTTAGCCGGAGCGAGGACATCGTAACCTCGGCTAGGACATGCATGGTCAGCCGAGCTGCGCGAAAAACAGGTGGCGAATAACCGGCGCTTGACCACTCACGTGATTTTGGCGTACGCTGATTCACCAATCGTGTATCGCTACAGGATCGACAAATGTTATAGCAAAGCTTCTTTTCCATGTCACGTGAGTGCTGTACTGCGGAAGGAGGAGCTTCCTTTTTCTTGGCGACAAGAATGATGCCATAACCGACACTTGCTGCTGGGACGACTTACCGATCGGAGTGGTCCGATACGCCTTTCTGCCTGGTTGACTTGCTGTTCGTACGTGGGCCGACGCAGAGTGTACTGTCTCGCTGAGATAGACACATGCACCCTCACGGATGAACTATCTGTGTGATCACTACCCGACGGTGGCATATCACGCCGCAACCTTCATGCAGCTGCAACGACATGTTAATGTACTCCGACGCCAGGTCGAGGTTCCATGGTTTCTAACGAGGCTTTACCGACCCGTAAGCGACTCCTGGGTGTAGGATTTCTGCTCTAACTTTGAAATGTTCTTGAGCTAGCTGGCATTTCATCTAAAAATTTTGAACTTTAAAATCCTTTCGTTCATTGCAATTTGATTCAGATAATGTTATTTTCATTTTAATTGGCGCCCTGGAAATTTTTTATATTATGTTTAACATTTATTTGCTCGATGTTTCACTTTCATTCTTGTAATTTTGAGATATTTAAAACTAGTTAATGTTTGAATTTATAAGGCAAATTGTAAGGTCTGGGTATTGCTTTCTTCATTTGCATTGTCTTGTGTTTAATATTAAATTTAAATATACCCAGCAATGTAAAAGACATAAGACACAATAAACTCAATATTTTATTAACCTGTAATTTACAGCATTTCGAGATTCTGGCCAGCCAGATAAACAATATCAATATCAATCTCGATAAACCTAAAAGTAGTGGTCACCCCCTCCCCTTTTCTCACAGAAAGCACCACTACAATAAGGCAGCCAATAATAATTATATGACTGTTGTGTGGACAGTGTGCAAGAGACGATAACCAATCAATAAACGGCATCGTCGTTTATACGCTAATGTTGAACTTTGTGTGGTTTCCATTAATGATGGACGCTAGATTCTGTTTCTCCGGCTGACGCTAAGTCGAACCAAGCTAACTCTGGAGGAGCCCAAAATGAATAACTTGTTTTTGCGCTTTTGAGTGAAATATTTGGGAATTTCACTAGAGCAATGTTTTTCAGCCCAGTAACACAGTCGTACTTAATATTCTGAAGTGGTACAACATTGGTACCATGTCATGTTGCTTAGGTGTCAGTCAGTTCAGTCGGTTGTACTGACTGACAGCTGAAATACTGTTGATACCTGGTGGAACTGTAGAATGACTCGAGCTGCCGACCGGTTACTGATTGCAGCTGATGTTCTATCGCAGTTCACCTCCATACACTTTAGAAGCGTCCACCACAAATACGTTGCCGCACCGAAAACGACCTAGTTTAACTAACGTCAAAACATCAGAGTTCTATACACTATAAAATCAAATGAATTTCATGAGCTGAAAAATCATAAAGAACTAATTGATTTTCTAGTGATCTACTAAAAATTTGTCTGTTTGAGTTTCATATATGTGGTTTAGTATACATTCAAGTTTTATTTGAACGTTTGAGTACTAATAAATAGCGTGTTGTTATATATCAAATTCAGCACCGTTTCAATTAATTGCTGATACCATTAATAATACCATTAATAATATTAAGACTAATATTATTGCCCATATTTTAAAAATGATGTACACGACAATTGATGCACACCATATCAAGCATTTCTCTTGAACATCATAGTATTGTTAAAACAACGAATTTGCTGTCTCATGCTTATATCAAAAGTAAATATATATATTCCATCAACTTTTTACAAAATTTGGTTCCAGAGATTCCAAGAGATTTTTTTGCATGTCAAGTGGATTCCTTGAAAATTTTTCGTTATTTCGGAATTATGTTTGACTCTAACAGTGGCGTAGCTAGGTTAACAAGGGCCCCGGTGCAAAAAAAAAAATAATAATAATTTTGGGCCCTCAGGCATATCTAGGATCACAAGGCCCTCAGAGTCGCCCATTTGATTTTCCCTGAAGGCCCAAGGGCCTTCTGAGCTGCGCTTGGGGGCCCCCTCAGCTGCGCTTGGGGGCCCCCTCAGCATGGGGGCCCCGGTGCACTGCACCGCCTAGCCCTATGGTTGCTACGCCCCTTGACTCTAACAAATTCTTTGTGAATCCGATAGTACATGCTAGTCTGCCAATCCGGGTTACCCCCCCTCCCCCTCCCACCTCTTCCTAACTCCGGCCCCGACCGAGACACCCAATAAATGGGTGGAAGTCATCAGAAATAGCAGAATCAAACCAACACCTTTCACGGACATCAATTGTGCCACAGACTTCAAATTTGAAACTTATACAGACTATTTATCTCGGATTTATGTTAAAAAGCGCCCTAAGCCTACACGGGCAATAAGAATTTTAAAGGTTGACGAAAATGAGACTAGATTCGTTATCCACAAGGAAAACTTTTTTGGAAGCTACTTAAAGTCTCTTTTAGTAGGGAAAGAAGGCACAGGAAGCAAGAAACCAAAAAGAAAAAAATCGTCGAAACAAAGTGAACCAACAGCACTCAGAGAACTATACAATGGAAAATTGCCCCTACAACCGGCAAAATTGAAGGACCTATTACATTTAAAACAGTTTTTGACTAATCCCAATTCTCAAGCATTCTATGATTCGCTGGTTCATGCCCTTGATTTGGATGAACCAGACGAAGATCATACTGAGTACACAGACGACCCGCCAATTGATACTACCCCATAACTAACAAAAACGATCAAACATCCTGTTGTTTTGAAAATTTTCTGTTCATGTTTCATCCATTTAATGTCATTTTTATTGCTAATTATAAAATAAATGATGTATTAAGATAAACAAAGCTTAAAAATATTTTTATAACTATTTTTCTGTAATTTATTTGACTTGGAACCTAGAAAATTGAATTTCGGATATTGTGATATGTGGGACTATGATCGTTCTTCCCCGTGGCCCTTCAAATATTTGCATTCTATTGTCTGTTGTGTGCTTTATTTTACTGTGACAAATAATATGAATGAGTAGCTACATGACTTGGCGGGGAGACCCCCGTTCCCCCTAGTAGCCCAGCGTAGCTTTCCAACCAACCCCTCCGCTCACCCCCCCCCCCCTTTCAACCTAGAGTCTAGACCGAGCCACGTTGTTTATTGAAGCTTCCCAACTGGTCTATTGGACACTTCCATAGCCTTCGATGTTGTATCACCTCCTGTACTATTAAGTTAGTTAGAACAACTGGGAATCATGGGGACATCTATAAATTTAATTCCGAGCTATTTCTTTAAATTGTAAGACGGAATGAAAAGGTATTTAAACAACTTCCCAACACGAGGAATGTTCCACAAGGATCAGTTATTGGCTCCTTATTGTTTATAGTATATACTACAGATTCCAGATAGTTCACAGACAACAAGAGGAAAATTCTGAAGTTCTGTTATGACGGGATAATGATCTCTAGTGAGTTCCCCCTGGACAAAGTCAGATTGTCCTCAGATCAGAATCTGAATGAGGTAAAGGTGCCTTAAATTAAATCCCGAGAAAACACAAAAAATTGTTTTCTCATCGAAGCTCAGAGGAGCATCAGAACATGTGGAATCTGAAATAAAATGTTTGGCAATCGTTCAACATACGAGGTTAACATGGCAACTACAAAACAAATCTGTGATCACAATTCTGACAACTTTACATGACTTTTAACGAGAATGGAAGACATTCTGTCCAAGGCCGCATTAAGAATAGCTTATTTTGAATTCCTACTTAGTCTTGTATCGTATCGTGTACGTATATGTGTAGGGACTGATGGAATCACAGAAAAATTGAGATGTAAAAAGAAAGCTATGCTCCTGCTTATCGGGGCGGGACTAAAAAAAAAAAAGAAGTCATATCGGGATCTATACACACATCTAAGGGGGCATCCACAAATTACGTGAGGCGTTTTTCCGGATTTCTGGACCCCTCCCTCCCCCCTGGTGAGATTTCGTGAGATCTGGCCGGACCCCCCCCCCCCTCTGGTGAGATCTGGTCCGTGAGAACCCCCCCTACAAATCGTCCTGGAAACTTTTGTAGACTTTTTTTTTAGGTCACACCCTAACTTTTTTGACGAAATACCCTCCTAAAATCGATTTTGGCGCAAATTGTAGACCTTTTTTTTTGCTCTACTGTCCCCAAATTTTTCGCAAAATCTCACGTGAGATTTCCGCAGACCCCCCCCCTCCCCCCTGGTGAGATCTGGTGAGATTTCGCCGGACCCCCCCCCTCCCCCATTTCACCTCACGTAATTTATGGATGTCCCCTAAGTATCTGTACTGTAGTAGCACGCTTCTTAGCAGTCTGTTTAGATGGTGCCCATCACCATGAAACTCGGAACTGTAACAACCTGATTTATCATGCAATACAAAAACAAATACAGGATCTGGCCGAACAGGATTGTAGATCTAAAATCTATTTCCTGAAAGGATAAGGGAAATTTATAGTTATAAAATGAAAAGAAATCAAAACCTTTTTAATTGAAACTCCTGTGCACACAGCTGAGGAATATTTTAATGATTCTGAAAAGATAAGACTTACTTCCATTTTGCAATAACTCTAAATTTCTGACCTTGTAATGTATTAATTGTATTTCTTGCCATAAAAAATGAGTCAGTCAGACAATCAATCAACAACTTTGGGTTTTATGAGTTTCCACTTGCAAACCATGCCAAATCAAGCTATTGGATAATTGGTAATGCACTATTATGAAATATATAACTTATTGGTTAAATAGTACCTTCTAGGGTAACATCAAAACCGAGGCTACAGGCAAAGTCAAAATATTCCCAGGCAATTGTATGAGAGTTGTACGTCCAGACAAGGAGCTCAGGGCTATGCTGATCTTTCCGTTTCACCATAAACCTTTCGGGGCCCCTGCAAATACAATTCAGAGCTGCCAACGACATCGTTTCCAAACGCAGTGGATCGATTAAGACTAATGTTCAGTTAGTGGTAGTGTTCTAGTGAAACGTGTTAAAATTAAATGTAATTTTGATGATCACTATTGCAGTTGTTTTATAGTCTCTTCAGAAAAAGATAGAAATGATACCGCAATTAATTGTTAGGAGATTTGAGTGTTCATATTGCTTTCCACTAATGTTATAACGGACGTCTTCGTAGCGGGTACAGATGCAGATGTTTAGTGGAAACAAAGACAAAAGTGGAAAAATAAAGTAATAATTATTCAGAATTTAATATATTATTAAAAAGTAAACTATTAAGTAACTTTTTATATCACAAATACTACATTTTGCGTAAGCAGCGTCCATGTCTTGATAATACCGTCAGATTATTTTTTTAAACTCATCTTTCAATAACAAAGAACAATAACAAAGAAATGCTCGACGATTTCGCAGTTGAATTAGATTAAATGCCTAATAACGCACGAGTGAACAAAACAATTTTTTACAAATAAACTTTGCGGAGTTCGCAGCTTGGTGCTGCCCCGTCATATCCATGCAAGTGCCAATGGTTGTGAATGGGTATCTGAAGCTCTACCTCCGCGAATCCTAAGGAAAGCAGCAACTAGCAGCAGAACCCCTGTGGCTTTTACCCTTTACCTGTGAAATTTGACCAAAGCCGTAATTGGTATTTGACTTCAGGTAAGCAGGAGTGAGAAAGTTATCATTTGTGGGTAAGGAAGATAGTAACTGCAATCAGTGATCGTGTGGGGTGCTGAATGATTTATATCAAACGGTGAAAGAATTTTAAAAAATCGCTTACTGAAAAAACTTCTCCCATTATTAGTTTCGTTTCTAATATACCGTAACATGATTTTCCAGCTCCATAAAGTTCTGGTAACAATATGTCTCCGTCGTGCCTTTGTAGAACGTTATCTGAGAGACGATCGAAAGAAAACATTATCCTTCAGTCGGGGACTGTGAAGTCACTTGACTGCTTCTATGTAATAAAATGTAGTCATTCCTTATGAGCAAATAATATTCTTCTAGTATTTCTTGAACCATTTCTACTACACGTAATATGATGGCAATCATACTTTTATACCAACAGGCATAAGATTTCCAGTCCAACGATACTTCACTATCAATGGTCGTATGCTCTCTTCACACATATTAGATTCACAAACTGGTAATTAATGCTTGCATAACTTGTAATTTATAACTTTTAGCCAAACACTATCTCTATCTGCATCTGAATTCAAACTAGAAAGAGATGAAATATTTTCTTCTTCTTCAGATTGAAGATTAATTCTTGACATAGAATTATAGTTTAAAAATTAAAAAAAACCTATTTGAATTTGTTAAAAATTGTGAAGCACGTCATGGACAGATGTGGAAATCTTGAACTAGGATTTGACAATATTCAGTTATTGCAGAATACAAAAACCGCTAAAATCGTTTAATTACTCCAGTTTTACTTACATTAGTTTTGAATTAAAAATTTCCTTTTCTACTATAGAACTTGACATGGAATCGATATTCAAGGATTAAGGCATTAAGGAAATTAAAGATGCAATTACACTCATTTGTTTCACAGAAGATCTTACTTGATCCTGTGGCCCAGACGGAAGAACTAAAGGTTGTTACAAAATCAGTTTTAATTTAAATAATGACAGTGTCAAGTTTATCCATCCACTCCGTTTTATCCAGACATTTACACATGCAGATATTCGAAATAATACTATACCGTTTAACATCTGCATTAAATTATACGCGGGATACATCTGGGATTTCTAACTCGTACTATTTTTTTCTGTCGTCAGTCTCTCGACTGGTTCTATCCAATCTCCCATCCCTTCATCCCATCCTGTCTTGCGCTAACCTCTTAATCTCAACACACCATTTGCAATCTTCGTCTTCAGTTATCTGTTTAATATGTTCTAATCTTTGCCTACCTCTGGCAGTTCCCTCCACTAACAAATTAAACATTACAGCATGTTTTAAAAATGTGGCCCACCATCCTGTCTCTTCTTTCTGCAACATTCTTTCACAAACTTCTTTCCTTCCCCATGATTTCCAAAACACGTTAATTTCGTACTTTAGGAGTCCACTTGATTGTCAGTATCCTTCTATAGAAATATATTTCAAATGCTACAGTTCTCCTTCTTTCTGGTATTCTTAAAGTCCATGCTTCATTAGCAAAATGTGCTGTGCTCCAAACATAGAGTTTTATTTTTTTTTCTGAAACACAGATTTCTCTTTTTAAAGAAGGCTCCTTTAGCTATTGTTATTCTACTTTTAATATCAATCCTGGTTTTACCACCAGTTATAATTTTACTTCGTAAGTAGTAGAACTCTCTTGTTACTCCTATTGCATCAGGCAGTATTTTTATATTTAATCAACAATTATTGTTGATACATTTCATCAATTTTATTTTTCTTTGGTTTATATTTAGTCCAAAATCTTCCCTTAGTATTTTATTCATGCCACTTAGTAACTTTTCAAGATCCTCACTGTGTTTTACTAACAGGACAATGTCATCAACAAATCGTACCATACTGATTTTTTCTCCTTGAACACTTAAGCCTCATTCAAATTTTTCTTTTACTTCCTTTATTGCTTCCTCTAAATACAAGTTAAATATTGATGGGGATAGACTACTACATTACTTCACCTCCCTTATATCTGATGCATGTCTCTCACGATTCTCTACTTTTACTACAGCCACTTGATTCTCATATAGAGTATTAAGTATTCTCCTATCTCGATATGTTAGCCCTGACTTTTTTAGGAATTTTAAGAATATTGCCCCACCTAACATTGTCAAAAGCTTTTTCTAAATCAAGAAATGCCATAAAAATATCTTTGTTTTAATTGATCCAAGTAGGGGGGGAAGGCGGATTCAAGCCAGAAACCGGGAAAACCCGTGACGTCACTAAGTGGTGGGGGGGACCTCTCTCCCCTCCCCTCCGGCGGGCTTTTGAATCAGCCAATCAGCGTTCAGGTGGTGGGGGGTACCTCCCTTGGCGGGCGTTCAAACCTCAATTTAGTTCCTCAACCAGCCGCACAGATGGCGACACCGGGTGGGCTTGCGCATATGTTAGTTCCCCGACCGCCCGCACAGATGGCACCATCTCCCAAGGGCTTAATATCTTTGGGCGCAGATATTCCACTCACCCAGCTAGCGGGGAAATTCC
This sequence comes from Vandiemenella viatica, assembly GCA_031002005.1. Classification (NCBI taxonomy): domain Eukaryota; kingdom Metazoa; phylum Arthropoda; class Insecta; order Orthoptera; family Morabidae; genus Vandiemenella; species Vandiemenella viatica. Next base: position 178,895,725 of record JARYHS010008074.1, read on the forward strand.
GCCGCCCGGGGCGTGTTTACACATGATACGCGCTCTGTTTACTATCCATTAGACGTTGCGACAGGTGTCAACTTGCTCATCCAAGGCATCGGGCGTTTTGGCCTTGCATAACATAGTATCGCGGTTTCCGATAGATGGCAGGGTATGGCTTGATACGCGGTTGTGGAAATATTTCCAGGCATAGGTGCATAGTATCCCGTTTCCCGATAGATGACGCGGCATGCTTCATTTCTCCAGCTTTTAAGAGAAATATTTCAGGTATTCCTGCCTCGTGTCTGTCTGCTATATCTATGTGACAAGTATTTCGAAACCATGGAGTTAGTTCCGTTTACCCAGCGACAAGCGAAAGCTCTGTACACAGCAAGATGCAAATATTTCAGCACAGTAAAATATTTTCTTCTGTTCTGTGTCGTGAAATATACTTAATCGTAAATCGTTGCGATTTTTTTTTACTAAAAAATAAAAAAAGTCCACATCAACGGATATTACGTGAACAGACATCGGTAGCGTTGGGGCTAGAGTGCCGAAGGTCGCCGGTTCGAGTCCGGCAGCGGTGTTTTTATTGAAAAAGCCGTTCCAACTCGTCAATTTCAAAATCAAAATTTTAGTTTCCACACCTAGAGAGGATACCTGCCTTGAATAAAAAAAAGCATAAATGTTTCCTTTAACGTTCGATATGTGGAAAAAAAAACCCGTCATAAACTCCAGATATAAATTCTATGTGTACCTGTTTTCATGAAATTATTTAGCGTTCTTGCCTCGCATTCGGGAGGACGGAGGTTCGAATCCCTATCCAGGCATCCATGGTTTCCCAAAATCACTCCAAGTGAATGCCGGGGATGCTACCTTCAAAAGGCCATGACCGAATTCCTTTCCCGTCTCTAAAGACCACGTTGTTAGATATACATTTAAAAAAAGCGTGAAATATACTTGCGTTTGATTAAGCGTGAACCATTACTCATTTTTTACTAAAAACAAAAGAAGTCCACATTAGCGTATATTACCTACAAAACATTTCTGTTCCCATGTCTCCTTGTTATTACAGAGCAAAGCACATACTATTAATCAGTCACATTGCTATACAGTACAACAATGTTTCATATATGTTATTCCCCCAAACTTAGTGGCCAAGAATTAAAGAATATTTCACACATCTCCAATGACACCTGATAAAGTGAAGTTACAGTGAGTTTATTCCTTGACAGCCTTTTCAGTCCCTGGCTTTACCCTATAATGTCTGATCATAGTCCTCTATCCCCCCCCTTTTTTTCTATATAGTGTTCCTAATTAAAAATTCATTCATATACCGAAAACATACTTTTGCACATCATATCGGATTCGTTATGAACCAATTTAATAGCTAACAGCATTAATGATAGCTCACGATTTTGGCTAGATACATTTTCATAGAAGATCCCCACACATCGACAAGTATCCAAAACGTCACCATAGGTTCTATTACGCCTAAGATAGTGCTCACCCTGAACTGTCGTAAATTGTTAGGTCAAAGTGGGTGTTTAGATATTTTCCAAGGTGGAGAGATATAGAAAATTTACCCACTTACTTATAGAAGAAATCCAGTGCCTATTCCTAATTCTTTCACCAAGATCTACCCCTAGCCTCATCGCCAACATACGCCCAGCACTTCCCCAAACTTCATTCTGTTTCCAATGATTCCCAATCCAACCTCTGAACAGTTACTGACAGGGTTACCTTTTGTTTCGTGTGTTAAAGTAAACCAAAAATTCGCAAAGTCTTCTCCTAATCATTAACAGGGATTCCAGCTACCAAAATGTTCACTTAAGGTGGTTCTACTGCAGTTTTTCCAAGAAAATTATCCAGGATAATATTTTTCAACCAATCAGGTGCCAGGAGAGTTCTCCATTCGGTTTAAATGTCCCCATCTGACGCCAAACTTCGGATTCAGGGCCAAGTGTGACATTTGACTGTAATTGCATGCTTTGTTCAAGTAACCACGATAGAGTTATCATGATGCTCTTAGCTAACTGATAGTTTCTTGGTCATCAAACAGGCATCATAACCCACATTTTCAATAGAAGATCCCCACACATCGACAAGTATCCAAAACGTCACCATAGGTTCTATTATGCCTAAGATAGTGCTCACACTTGAACTGTCTTAAATTGTTAGGTCAAAGTGGGTGTTTAGATATTTTATCCACTCAGGCCTCATCACCTAAAGTCTAGTGCCAGATTGTGGTCATGGTCAACTTAGGCTCCATACACCACTCAGAATTATTCCACCAATATCCATTCTAACAGCATTATACGCCACCTACAGCCCCTGACACTCTTCCTATCTTCCAATGACATCCCAACCCCAGCTCCTTTATTATGTCACTTACTGAATATTTTCCACAGATAAATCTAGCTGCCATCTTTTGTACAAAAAATGTGGACTCCATACTACACCACACAAGCAATGGTCTGACTGTGGGTTTATACCCAAGTCCTTCGCTTCTCTGGTACATCACCCCTCTCTGTTAAATGATTTTTATGTAGCGAGAAACATAATTCGTATGTCAACACAAACGGCAGTAAACTGTAAAGAGCACAATGAAATGGGAGACTGCCTAAGCCCTGAATCAATGGTTAGAAGCACATGTTGATAGTGAGCATAATTCTAGACTCAAATCCACAGAGGGATGACACACGCACATTTCCATGCCTACAGCGAGGTCAATAGAACTAACAGCAAGCATCATGAAAACGATGAAGTGGGGCAGAATTGTCGTTACCACTGATTATCTGGACAGAACTATCGTTACAAAAATCATCAGACAGACGAGTTAAAGTCAGGTACCGCCATACTTATGCTTACATCCACAAAGACAGACGCAGATACACATGTCCAAGTCTACAGAGAGTTCAGTACAGCTACCGGCAACAATCATGGAAACAAAAAAGTGGTGTAGTACTCTCTTGCCTCATACTGGCTGAAAAACAGAAGTCTCCTTACATATCATCAGCCTGGCGAAATACAGGGTGTGCAAAAGATGGCATGTTTTCACCATAAACCTAAGTGTTTATACATAAATAGTGTTCATCACGCCCCAGTTGATTACATTTACCATCAACATGTCTCTCCCACATCGCAACCCTTTCTACCATTCAGTAAAAAGTGACCCCAGTACCATGAGTTGCAATAGACACTTGACTATCAGACAGATATCATAACCCGCATATTCAAACTAGGTCTCAGCCACAAATCTATACATCTCCATGCACAAGCACAAACAAACATAAGTGGAGGGACAGCAAAATCATACACCCAGACAGACGTGTTTATAGAAGGTATCACAATATTTACGCATACAGACACAGAGAGAGACGCATATTTCCATGCCTACAGCGAGCTCAATACAACAACAGCCCAATCATGGCGACGAAAAAGTGGGGTAGAACCCCCATGGCTCATAACTGACCAAAAATCATCAGTAACATATGTTCCAGGCATCATACTCTCACATCAACATCATCTCATTTATTTCACACTACAGACCTCACTACCATCCAGTATCATGTGTGCTAGGTACAAAACTGTTCACATCAGCCCCCAACACGTCTATCCCACACCTAAGCTTTTTCTGCCATTCAGTAACATGTGCCCCCATGTACCACGAGTAGCAGTAGACACTTGGTCATCAGACAGATATCATAACTCCCATATTCATACTAGGTCTCACCCACAAATCCATATGTCACCTCACACAAGCATAAGTGTAGGAACAGCACATCATACATCCAGACAAACGAGATAAAGGAAGGTATCACTACATTTACGCAAAAAAAAAACACACAGAGACGCATACACACGTACATTTCCATGTCTACAGCGATCTCGACTCAACAACTAGCCCAATCATGGCAACGAAAAAGTGGAACAGAACACCCATGACTGGCCAAAAATCATAGAAAGACACACACACTCACATGTCAATGCATTCACACAGTTCCATTCATCACCACACATAACTGGAGGAAAGAGACTGAACATGCTAGATCCAAACTGAAGAGTTACAGGATGTGTGAAGTTTGAAATCACAGCCACATCTCTCCCACACCGCAACCCTTTCTGTCATTTAGTAACATGTGACCCAGGTGCCATGAGTTACATAGACACTTGTCTATCAGACGGATATCATAACCTCCATATTCATACTAGGTCTCACCCACAAACCCATACGTCTCCACACAAGCACAAACATATGGGTGGAAAAGCAATTCATACGTCCAGATAAATGAGTTTAAGGAAGGTATCACCATGCTTACGCATACATACACATATATCCATGCCTACAGCGAGCTCAACACAAAAACCAGTCCAATCATGGCAAAGAAAAAGTGGGACAGAACCCCCATGGCTCAAGACTGACCAAAAAAATCATCATTAACATGTGTTCCAAGTAAAACTCCTCACATCAAAATCATATCATTTAACTCACACTACAGACCTCTCTGCCAGTCAGCATCGTTGGTAATATGTACAAAACTGTTCACATGACAGCACCACCTCTATCCCACACCATAAGCCTTTTCTGCTATTCAGTAATATTTGTCCCACGTACCACGAGTATCACGAGTAGACACATGGTCATCAGACAAATATCGTAACTCCCATACTCCTCCATATTCATACTAGGTCTCACCCACAAACCCATACGTCTCCACACAAGCACAAACATATGGGTGGAAAAGCAATTCATACGTCCAGATAAATGAGTTTAAGGAAGGTATCACCATGCTTACGCATACAGGCACATATATCCATGCCTACAGCGAGCTCAACACAAAAACCAGTCCAATCATGGCAAAGAAAAAGTGGGACTGGACCCCCATGGCTCAAGACTGACAAAAAAAATCATCATTAACATGTGTTCCAAGTAAAAACTCCTCACATCAAAATCATATCATTTAACTCACACTACAGACCTCTCTGCCAGTCAGTATCGTTGGTAATATGTACAAACTGTTCACATGAACAGCACCACCTCTATCCCACACCACAAGCCTTTTCTGCTATTCAGTAATATTTGTCCACGTACCACGAGTATCAGTAGACACATGGTCATCAGACAAATATCATAACTCCCATACTCATACTAGACCTCACACACAAACATAACTGACCAAAAAACCATCAGACAGACGTTAGAGTGTGTGCAAAGGATGACATGTTTTTGCCATACACCTCAGTACTTATCACATTATCAATTAATTACATCAACACATAGGTAGCCAGTCATTGTGAAATCTCAAAGTCGAATATAATCCTATCGTGATAGACACACAGCCACATAGAAAGACACACAATCACATGTCCATGCATACACACAGTTACCATACATCACCACACACATACACGTAACTGGAGGAAAAGGACTGAACACCATAGGTCCAGACTGAATAGCTACAGGATGTGCGAAATATTTCATTTCTTTGCCACAAACCTCGGTGCTCATCATACCCAAATGATTACATCTACATAGGTGGCCACTGATGGAAAAATCTCAAGTAGACTCCTACCACCATAATTACACACATAACCACACAGGAACACGCGCACACACACATACAGTATGTCCATGCATATACCACAATTTCATAAGTTACCACATACATACAAGTAACTGCAGGAAAGGGACCCGACACACGACGTCCACACGAAGTGTTACATGATAGGCAGACATAGATGTCTTTCCAATGCACCTCAGTGCTCACCACATTAACTTGATTTTTAATGTGTCATCAGTACACCTGGTGGCTGGAACTAAGCACTTGGCAATGTTTGGTCAAAAGTCATTTGTTAATAGCAGCTCATCAAAGACAAATTTTGGGCCAACCTGCCCGGGGGCGCAGCGGGAGGGGGCCACCCTTCCCCACTGCGGACCGAAATACCGCAATTGCCGGTCTAAAAGCGCGGACCGCGTTGGTTTACCGGAGTTTCCCGACCGGGACCTATTACCGGTAACCGCATTTTTAGGACCGGACTGAAGACCGGAATTTCATTGCGCTAGTAAGCGGTTATATGCGCCGGTATACCGACCTACATGATGTACGCGTCCGCTGTGAGGAAGGGTGGCCCCTCCCGCTGCGCCCGCCCGGGCAGGTTGGCCCAAAATTTGTCTTTGATGAGCTGCTATTAACAAATGACTTTTGACCAAACATTGCCAAGTTAGTTCCAGCCACCAGGTGTACTGATGACACATTAAAAATCAAGTTAATGTGGTGAGCACTGAGGTGCATTGGAAAGACATCTATGGTCTGCCTATCATGTAACACTTCGGTGTGGACGTCGTGTGTCGGGTCCCTTTCCTGCAGTTACTTGTATGTATGTGGTAACTTATGAAATTGTGGTATATGCATGGACATACTGTATGTGTGTGTGTGCGCGTGTTCCTGTGTGGTTATGTGTGTAATTATGGTGGTAGGAGTCTACTTGAGATTTTTCCATCAGTGGCCACCTATGTAGATGTAATCATTTGGGTATGATGAGCACCGAGGTTTGTGGCAAAGAAATGAAATATTTCGCACATCCTGTAGCTATTCAGTCTGGACCTATGGTGTTCAGTCCTTTTCCTCCAGTTACGTGTATGTGTGTGGTGATGTATGGTAACTGTGTGTATGCATGGACATGTGATTGTGTGTCTTTCTATGTGGCTGTGTGTCTATCACGATAGGATTATATTCGACTTTGAGATTTCACAATGACTGGCTACCTATGTGTTGATGTAATTAATTGATAATGTGATAAGTACTGAGGTGTATGGCAAAAACATGTCATCCTTTGCACACACTCTAACGTCTGTCTGATGGTTTTTTGGTCAGTTATGTTTGTGTGTGAGGTCTAGTATGAGTATGGGAGTTATGATATTTGTCTGATGACCATGTGTCTACTCTGATACTCGTGGTACGTGGGCAAATATTACTGAATAGCAGAAAAGGCTTGTGGCGTGGGATAGAGGTGGTGCTGATCATGTGAACAGTTTGTACATATTACCAACGATACTGAATGGCAGAGAGGTCTGTAGTGTGAGTTAAATGATATGATTTTGATGTGAGGAGTTTGTTACTTGGAACACATGTTAATGATGATTTTTTTTGTCAGTCTTGAGCCATGGGGGTTCTGTCCCACTTTTTCTTTGCCATGATTGGCTGGTTTTTGTGTTGAGCTCGCTGTAGGCATGGATATATGTGCCTGTATGCGTAAGCATGGTGATACCTTCCTTAAACTCATTTATCTGGACGTATGAATTGCTTTTCCACCCATATGTTTGTGCTTGTGTGGAGACGTATGGGTTTGTGGGTGAGACCTAGTATGAATATGGAGGAGTATGGGAGTTACGATATTTGTCTGATGACCATGTGTCTACTCGTGATACTCGTGGTACGTGGGACAAATATTACTGAATAGCAGAAAAGGCTTATGGTGTGGGATAGAGGTGGTGCTTCATGTGAACAGTTTTGTACATATTACCAACGATACTGAATGGCAGAGAGGTCTGTAGTGTGAGTTAAATGATATGATTTGATGTGAGGAGTTTTACTTGGAACACATGTTAATGATGATTTTTTTGGTCAGTCTTGAGCCATGGGGGTTCTGTCCCACTTTTTCTTTGCCATGATTGGCTGGTTTTGTGTTGAGCTCGCTGTAGGCATGGATATATGTGTGTATGCGTAAGTATGGTGATACCTTCCTTAAACTCATTTATCTGGACGTATGAATTGCTTTCCTCCCATATGTTTGTGCTTGTGTGGAGACGTATGGGTTTGTGGGTGAGACCTAGTATGAATATGGAGGTTATGATATCTGTCTGATAGACAAGTGTCTATTGTAACTCATGGTACCTGGGTCACATGTTACTAAATGACAGAAAGGGTTGCGGTGTGGGAGAGACGTGGCTGTGATTTCAAACTTCACACATCCTGTAACTCTTCAGTTTGGATCTAGCATGTTCAGTCTCTTTCCTCCAGTTATGTGTGGTGATGAATGGAACTGTGTGAATGCATGACATGTGTGTGTTGTGTGTGTCTTTCTATGATTTTTGGCCAGTCATGGGTGTTCTGTTCCACTTTTGCGTTGCCATGATTGGGCTAGCTGTTGAGTCGAGATCGCTGTAGGTATGGAAATGTATGTGTGTATGCGTCTCTGTGTGTTTTTGCGTAAATGGTGATACCTTCCTTTAACTCGTTTGTCTGGATGTATGATTTGCTGTTCCTGCACTTATGCTTGTGTGAGGTGACATATGGATTTGTGGGTGAGACCTAGTATGAATATGGGAGTTATGATATCTGACTGATGACCAAGTGTCTACTGCTACTCGTGGTACATGGGGGCTCATGTTACTGAATGGCAGAAAAAGCTTAGGTGTGGGATAGACGTGGTGGTGCTGATGTGAACAGTTTTGTACCTAGCACACATGATACTGGATGGTAGTGAGGTCTGTAGTGTGAGATAAATGAGATGATGTTGATGTGAAGAGTATGGTACCTGGAACATATGTTACTGATAATTTTTTGGTCAGTTATGAGCCATGGGTGTGCTACCCCATTTTTCGTCGCCATGATTGGGGCTGTTGTTGTGTCTAGCTCGCTGTAGGCATGGAAATGTGAGTGTTTGTGCGTCTCTCTCTGTGTCTGTATGCGTTAATATGGTGATACCTTCCATAAACACGTCTGTCTGGGCGTATGATTTTGCTGTCCCTCCACTTATGTTTGTTTGTGCTTGTGCATGGAGATGTATAGATTTGTGGCTGAGACCTAGTTTGAATGTGCGGGTTATGATATCTGTCTGATAGTCAAGTGTCTATTGCAACTCATGGTACTGGGGTCACTTTTTACTGAATGGTAGAAAGGGTTGCGGTGTGGGAGAGACATGTTGATGGTAAATGTAATCAACTGGGGCGTGATGAACACTATTTATGGTATAAACACTTAGGTTTATGGTGAAAACATGCCATCTTTTGCACACCCTGTATTTCGCCAGGCTGATGATATGTAAGGAGACTTCTGTTTTTCAGCCAGTCATGAGGCAAGAGAGTACTACACCACTTTTTTGTTTCCATGATTGTTGCCGGTAGCTGTACTGAACTCTCTGTAGACTTGGACATGTGTATCTGCGTCTGTCTTTGTGGATGTAAGCATAAGTATGGCGGTACCTGACTTTAACTCGTCTGTCTGATGATTTTTGTAACGATAGTTCTGTCCAGATAATCAGTGGTAACGACAATTCTGCCCCACTTCATCGTTTTCATGATGCTTGCTGTTAGTTCTATTGACCTCGCTGTAGGCATGGAAATGTGCGTGTGTCATCCCTCTGTGGATTTGAGTCTAGAATTATGCTCACTATCAACGTGTGCTTCTAACCATTGATTCAGGGCTTAGGCATTCTCCCATTTCATTGTGCTCTTTACAGTTTACTGCCGTTTGTGTTGACATCCGAATTGTGTTTCTCGCTACATAAAAATCATTTAACAGAGAGGGGTGATGTACCAGAGAAGCGAAGGACTTGGGTATAAACCCACAGTCAGACCATTGCTTGTGTGGTGTAGTATGGAGTCCACATTTTTTGTACAAAAGATGGCAGCTAGATTTATCTGTGGAAAATATTCAGTAAGTGACATAATAAAGGAGCTGGGGTTGGGATGTCATTGGAAGATAGGAAGAGTGTCAGGGGCTGTAGGTGGCGTATAATGCTGTTAGAATGGATATTGGTGGAATAATTCTGAGTGGTGTATGGAGCCTAAGTTGACCATGACCACAATCTGGCACTAGACTTTAGGTGATGAGGCCTGAGTGGATAAAATATCTAAACACCCACTTTGACCTAACAATTTACGACAGTTCAAGTGTGAGCACTATCTTAGGCATAATAGAACCTATGGTGACGTTTTGGATACTTGTCGATGTGTGGGGATCTTCTATTAAAATGTGGGTTATGATGCCTGTTTGATGACCAAGAAACTATCAGTTAGCTAAGAGCATCATGATAACTCTATCGTGGTTACTTGAACAAAGCATGCAATTACAGTCAAATGTCACACTTGGCCCTGAATCCGAAGTTTGGCGTCAGATGGGGACATTTAAACCGAATGGAGAACTCTCCTGGCACCTGATTGGTTGAAAAATATTATCCTGGAGAATTTTCTTGGAAAAACTGCAGTAGAACCACCTTAAGTGAACATTTTGGTAGCTGGAATCCCTGTTAATGATTAGGAGAAGACTTTGCGAATTTTTGGTTTACTTTAACACACGAACAAAAGGTAACCCTGTCAGTAACTGTTCAGAGGTTGGATTGGGAATCATTGGAAACAGAATGAAGTTTGGGGAAGTGCTGGGCGTATGTTGGCGATGAGGCTAGGGTAGATCTTGGTGAAAGAATTAGGAATAGTGCACTGGATTTCTTCTATAAGTAAGTGGGTAAATTTTCTATATCTCCACCTTGGAAAATATCTAAACACCCACTTTGACCTAACAATTTACGACAGTCAGGTGTGAGCACTATCTTAGGCGTAATAGAACCTATGGTGACGTTTTGGATACTTGTCGATGTGTGGTGATCTTCTATGAAAATGTATCTAGCCAAAATTCGTGAGCTATCATTAATGCTGTTAGCTATTAAATTGGTTCATAACGAATCCGATATGATGTGCAAAAGTATGTTTTCGGTATATGAATGAATTTTTAATTAGGAACACTATATAGAAAAAAAGGGGGGGGGGGATAGAGGACTATGATCAGACATTATAGGGTAAAGCCAGGGACTGAAAAGGCTGTCAAGGAATAAACTCACTGTAACTTCACTTTATCAGGTGTCATTGGAGATGTGTGAAATATTCTTTAATTCTTGGCCACTAAGTTTGGGGGGAATAACATATATGAAACATTGTTGTACTGTATAGCAATGTGACTGATTAATAGTATGTGCTTTGCTCTGTAATAACAAGGAGACATGGGAACAGAAATGTTTTGTAGGTAATATACGCTAATGTGGACTTCTTTTGTTTTTAGTAAAAAATAGTAATGGTTCACGCTTAATCAAACGCAAGTATATTTCACGCTTTTTTTAAATGTATATCTAACAACGTGGTCTTTAGAGACGGGAAAGGAATTCGGTCATGGCCTTTTGAAGGTAGCATCCCCGGCATTCACTTGGAGTGATTTTGGGAAACCATGGATGCCTGGATAGGGATTCGAACCTCCGTCCTCCCGAATGCGAGGCAAGAACGCTAAATAATTTCATGAAAACAGGTACACATAGAATTTATATCTGGAGTTTATGACGGGTTTTTTTTCCACATATCGAACGTTAAAAGGAAACATTTATGCTTTTTTTTTCAAGGCAGGTATCCTCTCTAGGTGTGGAAACTAAAATTTTGATTTTGAAATTGACGAGTTGGAACGGCTTTTTCAATAAAAACACCGCTGCCGGACTCGAACCGGCGACCTTCGGCACTCTAGCCCCAACGCTACCGATGTCTGTTCACGTAATATCCGTTGATGTGGACTTTTTTTATTTTTAGTAAAAAAAATCGCAACGATTTACGATTAAGTATATTTCACGACACAGAACAGAAGAAAATATTTTACTGTGCTGAAATATTTGCATCTTGCTGTGTACAGAGCTTTCGCTTGTCGCTGGGTAAACGGAACTAACTCCATGGTTTCGAAATACTTGTCACATAGATATAGCAGACAGACACGAGGCAGGAATACCTGAAATATTTCTCTTAAAAGCTGGAGAAATGAAGCATGCCGCGTCATCTATCGGGAAACGGGATACTATGCACCTATGCCTGGAAATATTTGTAGCTTTCACAACCGCGTATCAAGCCATACCCTGCCATCTATCGGAAACCGCGATACTATGTTATGCAAGGCCAAAACGCCCGATGCCTTGGATGAGCAAGTTGACACCTGTCGCAACGTCTAATGGATAGTAAACAGAGCGCGTATCATGTGTAAACACGCCCCGGGCGGCGGAATTTCCCCGCTAGCTGGGTGAGTGGAATATCTGCGCCCAAAGATATTAAGCCCTTGGGAGATGGTGCCATCTGTGCGGGCGGTCGGGGAACTAACATATGCGCAAGCCCACCCGGTGTCGCCATCTGTGCGGCTGGTTGAGGAACTAAATTGAGGTTTGAACGCCCGCCAAGGGAGGTACCCCCCACCACCTGAACGCTGATTGGCTGATTCAAAAAGCCCGCCGGAGGGGAGGGGAGAGAGGTCCCCCCCACCACTTAGTGACGTCACGGGTTTTCCCGGTTTCTGGCTTGAATCCGCCTTCCCCCCCTACTGATCCACCCTTGAAACATTAATGTTAAAGCAAGAATTGCTTCTACTATGCCGCGATTTTTTCCTAAACCAAAATTGATCTTCAACTACTATCCTTTCTAATCTTCTGTATAATATCCTGGTCACTAATTTTGTAACATGTATTGTTAGATACAGTGCGAACATTATTTGTTCAGTGAGACATTTAAGATCCTTCGGACGCTTGAAGATCTCTAGGGCATGTGGCCGGCTCAACGAATTTTCGACGGCATCACGTGCCATCATCTTTAGACTATCGATTGAATACACTATCACGACTGGAACATGAATGAACTATCATAGGCGTTTCTCTGCATCTTCACTTCAAAATTGTTGTAACCAAGAGATCTTGTTGTAAATGAATTTAGACTTTCGCCATTGACTGGTTAAGTCTGGTGTTGGTTACAGGACTATCTTTACGCTGCGAAAATCCATTACACTTCTGCGCGGTCATCACCCTGTTACCTGTTGGGTAGGGAGGGGAGCAGTCGCTTGAGGTGTCGGAGCGCGAGCGGTTCTAGAATCAGACACTAGCCCCTGGCAGACGGTACGCCGTCTACCCTTAATGCTAATAGCAACTCCCCAATCCCAAGTACTAGGGAACAGATGTTTATACGTATACATTAGATGTGCGGCACGTGACTCTTCTAACTGTACAAGGGAAGCTTTACTAATAAGAGAAAAAGAGTTATTGCTTTGGGTGGCGCGAGCCCTTCTGGGTCGTCCTATACGGTTTCTGCGTAGCGCTGTCACTTGAAGTTCCGGGTCTTACCTTGCGCGCCGAGTCCTAATATCAGAGACAAGCCCTCGGCAGACCATACTATGCGTACCCAATACCACTATGTTGGTAACGGGCGTTAACAGCAGCATGAGATGTGTGGCAGAGCTTTTGGTGGCTTCCCACGGACTTTGGCTTTGTAGTTCGCGCCAGGCAGCCGAATTGTACGGATCAGCATGCGCCACAGGCTAGCCCTCGCCACCTCCCAACCCCGTTGTCTAGTGTGGTTTCAGCTACCGGGGAGTTTAATGTCAACCGACTGGGCGACGAATAGAGGCGCGCCATCCCTCCCGACAGAGGCAGCTCCCTTCCCACGACCAGTTATTGATAGCTGGACTGGTCCGGGTGGCAAATGCACGGTCCGTGGGAAGCGACCTTTTCACGCAAGTGAACACTACGGTGACGGTGTGTGGGTAGCGTACTAAGGAAAGGGGGAACACACAGGACTTGGCCGGAGCCCTCTCTAGACGTTGGTATTTTAGTAGAAGACAGTTTTGTCAGTTGGTAGAGTACGCAGAATGGGGACGTAGAAATGTTAGCAACCCAGGTACCTCCAATGAAGATCCTCCCCATGCCGACGGAAGCCGAGTGAAATGTGTTTAGGGAATCGTTTAGTGTCCGGCACCGTCCTGTCGCCAAAAATGGTAAGGATACGGGTTCTAAAGGGCTTTACGCTGAGGTGGCTCTCGTACTTTCCTTTCTCGCCCTTGATTTTTATGATAGTTACTACTATTTCACTAATATTAAATGATGGTTTGAATGTGGACCACTACAAGAGTAATACACCACATAATAATGGCTTACGTCGGAGATGGCTACGGCTATGGAGAATATATAATTTCCAACTATTTATAGAAACACATCTAACTAAATCACATTAGGCAACACGGAAAAGAGCTTGACTGTTTAAAATTTCCTAGAATTCATTGATGCTTTTGCTTTATATTCGAAGCAATTAAAGAGTTTTCTGACGCTGATAGAATAACAGAAACTCACCAAGTAAAGACAAGTGCATTGAACTAAGTCTGACACGGAATATTTGTGTATTATTTAAGATTTTAAGCCCATGCCATGAGCAACTAACCGAATGTTCAGAAGTGAGGCTCACATGTTTCTTCCAAATGGCGAAAATAGTTTGATAGCAGAAGTGATACAGAAATACCACAATGCATTTCACTGAATCGTTTACCATTTTATCGATTTTTATTTTGTTCCTTGCTCCCCTGATGTTAACACAGACATAATTTATCGTTCTTTTACCTGTATGAGACAGAAAGGTACACTTAGATGTGTATTTGTTTGAGTGTGAGTAGTTATTATTCAGTTGGGTGTTGTGAAACGTAGACAGGATATAATGAAACCAAGAGTATCCAAAGCGGCATCATTTAGCTCCTTAATAGCGTGCAGATTTTGCTGATTGTTAAAAACCATAAAATTTATGGTGTTCAGTTAGTTTTCCAAAGTTTCCACAACGCTTTTTTTCGTGATATTCACCAATATGCATCCGGGTGTAATGCAGTTATAAGAATTATCAAAGAAAACATGCTTTCTCTATTTTAGTAGTAGTAATAAAGGTTACAGATCGAAGTATAGCAAAAAAATGATTTTTTTATTCAAATAATTGTTCTGAGGCACAATAGAAACATGCCAAAAAGACAGTTACTAGAAAAAACGACGAAAGACCCAACAGAAAAGTCGAACGTTCAACGATTTAATGCGCAAATGGGGAGATTCCGATAGGCAGCGCAACATTCTTAAGGTCTAAAACATAGCTGCAACGTGTAACAAAAAGTATTTCAATTGTTATTCACTACAAAATGTTAGATTGCTTTTTTTGTTGAATTTTTTAACTATGGGAGCCCCTTGGAAACTTTACTTTCTCTGCCTCGTTATGCCTCACGTTCCTTCAGTTCGAAGTCTGGAACTTCCGTCTTCCAGGTAGTTGGGTGTGCCTTCAGTCAGCCCGGCCACTAGATTATGCTCAGGCAGGTCCTCCTATGGGCGGTTAGATGGTTACCCTGTGACTAGAATTCCACGAACGTGCTGTTTTACGTGATGTTTCAGAAGTTCTTTAAGGTTATACTGTAATAAATATGAAGTTCTCGCGATTTTAGCGGAGTCTTTTTAGTTTCCTCGGATGCTGAAGTACTGAACACCATAGCGTCCAGTTACTTGCTTTTAACACAGGCAACAAAAAACTTTCATGTTGTAGTGTTGGAGAACAGAGGATGGCGGTAGGGACAATCAACAATGGCGTACAAGACAATCCGTCTCAAAGTGCAGACCACTGTTCGTACTCAAAATTGATTGCAGCTGAGTTACAATGGCTTCGCTATAGCGAAAATTCCAGCGTATGGTGTATCGGAACAAATTTGTGAATGGACACGAGATTTCCTAAATGGTCGGTCACAGAATGTTGTTGTTCACGGGGAAGTAACTTCTAATATAGACGTTATTTCTCGCGTATCTCAAGACAGTGTATTAGGACCATCATCTTTTCCTAATTTTTATAAACGATCTAGGTGGCAACGTTAATAGCAGGTTGTGATTGTTTGATGATGATGTAGTTATCTGTAGGGAAGTAATGTGCTGTGACTATTGCTTAATAATTCAGCACGATCTCGAAGTTATTTCGGAATGGTGCTACAAGTGGCAAACTACACTAAACTGCCAAAACTACAAAGCAATTCGCATAACTAACATAATGAATGCGTTAGCTCGTGAGTACGAAGTGAAAAGCTCAGTTGATGACACGGTTTTTTAATTTATTTATTTTATTTGTGGTTTCTGGTCGCGCTGACACGGTTGATTCAGTGAAGCATTTGCGTGTAATAGTACAAAGCAACAGTAAATGGGGCATGAAAATAACTGTCGTGTTGATAAAGCTAATTATAGGTTAAGATTCATTGCAACGCTCATACAAAGGAAATAGTTTATAAAACTCTGGTGCGCCCACATTCAGTTTACTGTTGTGGAGTTTGGGATCCTTATCGCATGGGATTGAACTACGCGTTAGAGAAAGTACAGAGGACAGATGCTCGATTCCTGTCTTCTTGCTACAGCCCTTATGAAAGCGTCACAGAAATGATACATAGATTGGGCTGGGTTTGTCTGGCAGATAGACGACGTCGGTTTCGTCTGACTTTGCTGGCGAATATTCTCCTTTCATTTACGAGTATAACGAAATACTTCTTCCTCCTACCTATTTAGGTCGCAATGACAAGAGAGATAAGATTAGAGAAACAGGATGCCGTACTGACTAAGGATTGCAATCCCGCAGTGTTTTCAGTCCCGCGGGATCCGCGCGGGATTTGCGCCAATCTCGCGGGTTCCCGCGGGATCCGTGCGGGATTGGTACAAACAGTTTTTTTAACGCATATATTTAAAACATAGTTATTTAAAAAGTTAATAAAGTAAATAATAATTAAATTAATAAATAATTTTTAATGTTAAATGATAAAAATTAACAGTTAACAATATTTTGATTGGCAAAATGACATTAAAACTTTTTAGCGTGTCTTAAGTGTATTTCGAGGTTTTACATTTTTGTTTTTTAATCTAAACCAATTTAAAAAAAAATAATACAAAAGGAAAATATTAAGTCTTAGGTCATATTATGTGCCTTACAATACATCACATAAGTTTAAAAATATGGTTTGCTTACTGGCCAAGTTACCAGAGTTTTTTTAAAAATTCTAAATAAACGTTCCATAACGCCGAGAAAAGAATTCCATTTCACAAAGTGAAGTGAATATACTCTGTAAAGTGTAGACTTTTTTTTTTTATCTGCTTAACGTCTCTCTAACAGCGAGGTCTTTAGATACGGGAAAGGATGGGGGGCAAGGAATGTGAAGGAATTCGGCGAAGGCCTTTTGAAGGAAGCATCCCGGCATTGGCCTGGAGTGATTTGGAAAACCATGGAAAACCCAAATCTGGATGCCCGGACGGGGATTCGAACCGCCGTCCTGCCGAATGCGAGGCCAAGTGTAGACTTGGCTCAGAACAAGATCTCATAACTTTTTGTCACTGCACAAGCACGAGACTTGGCCTGTTTTTTGCGTCATTCATTATTATATCTCCTGATTCCTTGATTGATATTACAGTTGATTCAATGTTATTAAAAGAAACTATTCTCCAACACGTAAACTGTCAAGTATTTCAGATTTACTTATGTGGCGTAACGACGTTTTTATAGTGGAAATTATTTTTTAGTAAGAAATGATTGCAGTGAAGTCCTCATAGGTTGTATCTCCGGATTGCAAACACACGAAATTACACACGTGAGGAAGACGGCGGGGGCAGCCGTCGAAGTATGGTGTTCCTACAACACAATTCGTCGATACACCCGTGAACATTTCAGTATAGCTTTTTTACCTTTAGTCGAAATAATAACAAGGAGAAGAGGTATTAATCGTTAGCCTGAGTGGCACATGTAAGCAGGCGGCTTTCATCAAAGAAACGCATTGAGGCAGCGTCCAAAATAACAATAAGTCAAAGGATAATATGATTACATAGTTAGAAAATCGTATTAAATACGCACCATAACTCAAATTAGAGAAATGTGTACTCGAAACAAACGTAAGTTTTGATGAATACGTAAAAGTGTATTTATTTACTTACGAATGACGAAGGTTGACAAAAACAAACGTTTGTTCACACGAGTCAAATGCCAACTACAAGGGTACAGGTTGTAACATGACGCGCTGTCGCCACGTTACAAGGTGCATTTTTATTATATATGTAATAATATAAGAGTAATTTACATAAATCTTAGGCGACCACCTAAATAGATTTTTGTTTTAATTTTATAAAGTACGCAAGATTTCAAGTGAGGACTGTAATGAAATGGTGAACATACAGCGTATCTTGGTAAAGCGAACATTAAAGAATTATTGAGCTCTGTAGGCTTGAAGCTAATCTGGTGTTCCCGAACCTTGGCGACAAGAAGTCGCGGATTTGGGGTTTGCCAGACCACACACTCTGCTCCCTGGGGATGGGCGGTCAACAACGTAACTCACCTGGCGGGAAAAGCCTGCCGTCCGAAACCCGAATGTCCTCTCACCCCGGCGAACTTAGCCGAATATGTCCGACCTCTGTTAGATACTTTGGCCAAATCACATATCGATGATATCACGTGACATTAGGTGCCGACCTGAAGATCCAATCAAAATGAGCGTATAGCTCAAAATCCTGGGAATTTATGTTATATGTGAGCTTCGAGACTACAAAGGGGCGGAGCGAGAAGTTTCCTCGCGAGAGGGAAGAGCGACGAGCGGCACTTCGATCTTCGAGTCCAAGCTATGCGAGTCTAGTCTGAGGTGGACTTGGAAAGTTGGCTTCTCTCGCCAACTGCCGCTGTACGATTTCTGGCTGGCAGCTTGCCTTGCTGGAGCAAGCTTATCGCAGCAACACAGCCGGTAATGCGATGATGCGCATTGTCAGACCAGAGATGCCTATAGCCGACTTGTGAGATAATCTCACATATCGTGGGTCCGCTACAGTTACCGCAGACACCAGACGCAGAACTACAATGGTAACTTATTACGACCAAGCCATGTGATTGTGCATTCCGTGAAACAGAACCCGTAAGCGACTTTGAGATGATAGGTCCATGTTCTCACTTTGTAATTGTAAAAACCCCTGAGCTAGCGGCATAATTTGCCAGAACTAGTTATTTTCGAATGATATATTGTTCATTCTGGCGCCCATGATTTTCTTTTTTAACTGTAAAGTCACAGTATCATGATACCTTTGTCTGAGGTCGTCATAACGTGTATTTTTTATTGTTTCCAATTGTCATTATTTCTTGCATTTTGATTCTGAGATATATTTAAAAGTAAATATACAATTGTTTGCTTGCTCATGACGGCTAATTGTAACTCTGAGCGTTGCTTTTATGATTTTGCCAATTTGTGTTAATGTTAACGGTAAATTCGCTCAGACTTGTAATCGCCAGTGATAAGAAAATAAATGTCATATTGTGACAATTTTTCCTAAATTCCAACTAACGTCGAGATTCTTGCTTAATTAGTAAATTTTCACTCCTTCATAAAAATTAAAATTAAAATCCACAATTATTAATCATAAAGGTATGAAAGATAATTGTAACGTAGTTTGCCCACCAAGGCACCCACCACAAGGTAAACAGTGTAATACATCCGATAGAGATCGAGTGGGGCAGCGAGTCACGCAGACTGACACGCGTTTTCGCCGCATTTTGCAGATTGCGGATCAGCTTAATTTTGTGCGGGATCCGCCAGACTGTCTAATGATGCGGGATCCCGCGGGATTGCAGGATCCCGCTTTGCCGGATTGCAATCCTTAGTACTGACGCTAATATGTATTCTTTCTTTCCTTGGGCTATTCGAGATTGGAATGCCTTGATTTAGTTTTGGCGCAAAGCATTCTCTGTTAGACACAATGTTTGTGATTTGCAGAATATAGATGTAGATGTATGAAGGTACTGTTTCAGAAATAAGCTGTGTATCTAGGAACGTATTATCCGCAAACCTAGTAGTATGGCTAGAACGTGAGAATTTATTTTGCAAGTGCCCCAGCTCCAGCCCCCTTTTATAATTTAAAGTTCCTTTGTGAATTAATATTTCCATATCCCTCAAGTGCGTGTATAATTCTCGTCCTCTTCTGAAATTCAAATTGCAAATTCTGATTACTTCGCTGTGATTTGAGCTTTCGACTTGAGTATTCTTTGTTTGTTCGCAGTGCAACCAAGTGTTTACATGGGCCGGAGAGAGAACCGGTGGTCGTTAGAGCGTGCCGTGGGGTGGACAACACACGTCACCGGAGCGGACAGCAATTGCCGCGAGGGCACAGGCGAATTCAATTTGCATACAGATTCAGATCTCTGGTCAGGAGACGGAGTGTCGCCTCAGGTAGGTCCGACCTATACCGCCAACAATCGATAGCGCTAGGGTGCTGCCACGGGTAAACAAGACGCACACACCTACACACACACACACACTCCATCGCTGTGGTCACTCGCGCTCTGCCAAGTCACCAGTTCGAGTTCACCTACCATTATATGTTATCTGTCACTGAAGGATTACTCAGCAAACATTTTTCTGCTAATATTTCCTTTACATCTAACATGGGCCCACATTATCAATTTTATTCGTGTGCAATTGTAAAATAAAGTTTTTCTCATAATGTCAATATCTAGTTCTTGAAGTGGAAACTTCTATAGGCGAGTTAGGCGATGTTTGGAAGGCAGTAGATCTGCCAGTTCGCAACTTCCAATCACCGACATGCTATGACGTGTCGTCATCGTCACGCTATGACGTGTTGCGCGTATGATATGCGCTTTGAACGCTTTATGGATGGGTAAAACCTTATGAGTTCGTATCGCCAAATATGATATTTTTTTCAATGTTTTACATATAAACACATGGTTTTTATCGGATTTTGATGGAACTTTGCATACGTATACTTTAAAACAAATAGGAAAATACTGCTTAGTTTTGATTTACAAAAACCTAAACCTTCTCCGCCCTCCCCCCTCAATTAATTTCAACTATCAACGTTGTTCAAACAAACACACAGTTTTTATACGATTTCGATAGTACTTAGTACACGTATACTGCTAAAGAAAAGCGGTCTGGTAGTTCAGCGGTTAAGGCACTTAATTCGGAAAGTTTCTCTCTCCGCTCGTGGGGTTCAAATCCCATGGTGAGCAGGAATTTCTAGGAGTTGTATCTGATTATAAGTGCTACGCCAGGACGTTCCGTTGTTTTGATTCCATGTTACACTGTTGTGGATTAACTTAGATTTTTAGTTTTTGAAGTGAAAACTTCTTTAGGCGCGTTGGGCGATTATTGGATGGATAGAATCATATGAGTTCACGTCAGCTACATGCTAATAATGTTAGCAATATAATGGTAGCTGCTGGTGGCTCAGTGGTTAAGGTGTCTGACTGTAGAACGAAAGGTCCATGGCTCGAGTCCCAGTCTCTGCGGGGGTCTTTATAGACCCTTAACAAAACTTTTACCTCTTGTAACGATTCGCTAAGCTCCCTGTTACATATCACTTTTTATTGTATATGAAGTAAAGGATTAGAATATTTTTCCATTTCTTGGGATGTCCACTGTATGTTCGAAAGATGCGCATGAAAGGGTGAAAGGCACGGATTTTACGCTTCAGTGAAGGGCAGTCTCGATGGCGCCTTTTTGACAGAATGGTAGGAGGATTAGGGATTTCTGTCGGGCAGGCCGTAAACAGAATTCCTTCCTCCCGAAGGAGACATCGGCTCTCGAGGATTGCCGAAACTTAACGTGGCCAAGAGAAGCCACAGATCACATGACGTCAGATGGTCATCCAATCACAGGGAATATAGTACTAAGATTCGGGGAATTTTATGTTCTATGTCGTCTTCGAGCCACAAGAGGCGGAGTTAGAGTTTACCTCCGTGGTGGCAGAAAAGGACAAGGACACTTCCTTCCAGTCGGGAGGCCAGCCAAGATCACGTCCATTCCGGAGCCCAGACGAGTCGCTGGTGACTTGGGGTCCATGTGTGCTGGGCTGACTTGTGTCCTGGAGACCATCTGAGGCGCACTTCTAACTTGCGACTTGCCGCGTCCTGCTGGCGTGGCCAGTTACGACGATCGACCAGGTGGTCATCTCCGCCCAGCGCTACCTGCCGTGGAACGGTA
The DNA here is from genome assembly GCA_031002005.1 of Vandiemenella viatica. NCBI lineage: Eukaryota > Metazoa > Arthropoda > Insecta > Orthoptera > Morabidae > Vandiemenella > Vandiemenella viatica. The sequence continues at coordinate 178,917,498 of JARYHS010008074.1, forward strand.
ATGTGTTTCTACGAAGCCATTCAGCCTGCAACACCCTTTGAAACTGTACCCTTAAGCGCATCTGAGATAAAGATCCTTGCTCTGATCTGATAAAACCCGTGTCCGGACAAAACCGTGAAGTGACAAAACCGCGAGGACAAAACCGCGCAGACAGAACCGCGAACGGACAAAACCGCGAACGGACAAAACAGCGAAACGGACAAAACCGCGAAACGGACAAATCTACGAGTTATCCCCTCACTGTTTGATCTCTTATGCTCCAAAATATTATCCTAACGCAGTTTTTAAACGATTTGGGGATCGCAGCTAGGGTTACGTTATTATGGAGTACGGTACTGTAATTTGTTTTGTGTATATGTAATTTATAATCTACGAGTTATCCCCTCACTGTTTGATCTCTTATGCTCCAAAATATTATCCTAACGCAGTTATTAAACGATTTGGGGATCGCAGCTAGGGTTACGTTATTATGGAGTACGGTACTGTAATTTATTTTGTGTATATGTATTTTATAATCTACGAGTTATCCCCTCACTGTTTGATGCAAATTGGATCGAATCTGCAAATGATAATGCTGGATTTCGAAAAAGCTGCAATGAACGCTTTCGCAGAAGCTTTTCCTGGAGTAAAACTTACTGGATGTTTTTTCCATTTTAAACAGTGCATTTGGCGAAAAATTCAGGAAATACCGGGATTTCAAGAAAAGTACAATGACAAAGAAGACATCACGTTTCAAACAAAGATAAAGAAACTTGCAGCAATTGCCTTTCTTCCTGTTTCAGAAGTCATCTCTGTTTATGAAGAACTCTGTGATAGGGAGTTTGCAGACGAGGAATTCTCTCCACTTTTGGATTACATTGTTGATACATGGATTGTACGTATTCTTCGAGGAAATCGACGACGAGAGCCACTATTTCCAATCGAAATTTGGAACCAAAACCAGAATGTTAAAAATTCGTTAGAGAGAACCAACAACTCCGTCGAAGGTTGGCACAATGCTTTTCGGTTATTACTTGGATCAAGCCATCCTACATTTTGGAAACTCATAGAAGCTTTCAAGAAGCAGCAAAATCTGACGGAGGTTAAATTAGTGCAATATGGAAGGGGAGATAGAAAAATACAGAAAATGACATATGCGAGAGTCACCAAGTCGATTTTCAATTTAGTTAGTGAATATGACTGTAGCGATGCACAGAAATTTCTTTCTGGTATAGTTCATAATTTCGATTATTAGATAGTGTGCTTGTGTATTTTGTTACAATTTATATTAACTTATTAATGGTTTATTGATGTATATTTCGTATAATCCATCTATATTGTATTTTTATTTTCCATAATGTTCATGCTTTTGTGTAATTTCTTTAAATAAAAAAATAGTGGGGTGTTATGTAGATCACCTCCTCGTGGTGCACCCTTGGTAACGCTAAGAATCTACGAACTCTTGTGGTTTTATGTATTCCTGGTTTTTCTGTATTCGCGGTTTTGTCCTTTCGCGGTTTTGTCCGTTCGCTGTTTTGTCCGTTCTCTGTTTTGTCCGTTCGCGGTTTTGTCCGTCGCGGTTTTGTCCGTCGCGGTTTTGTCCGTCGCGGTTTTGTCCGTCGCGGTTTTGCCCTAGAACCGATAAAACCACTGAGATAGACTGTGTAACTGTCGAATGACAGGTTAATCATTCGTGGCGTCCTAACCCATTAAAATTCATTACTGTTTGCTATCATCATAACTGGTAACATACTTTGCATTAGAATAATTGTGAGATTTTTAAAGTACAACTATACTTGTTTGCTTGCATTTAAAGGGCTCATTGTACGTCTGAGCGTTGCTTAGAAAATTGCACAACCTCTTGTTTATTAACGTAATGGTAAATACGCACAGATTTGTAGATGCCATTGTAAAAATCTTTATTAAAATGTCTTTTTGTGACAGTTTTCAAATCCCAGAATCATCCAATTCTCATTTGAATAATTTACATTTTGATATTCGATTATAGTATCCTGTATAGCGTAATTAATTAAGAATTAATTAATAATTCTCTCCCCCCCCCCCTGGTGATACGCTACACTCTGGTACAGCTTCGTGTGTAATGTAAAGTGCACCAGATTTCTTGGTTCGGATTCCACGTTAAACTGCAGATCCTCTGTACCTGGTAGAACTACCGGCTTAGGTTATGGCGGCTAAGCCAGGGGCGGAATGCGCAGCAACTAAAAATTCGGTCACCAGGTCAGAATGTGTTTAATCCTAGTCAAGAAGTTGAGTTTAATTTAAAATTTGTGTAAATGGAAAAGTAGATAGGCCTTTATAGGGAAATTGTTACCCATGCAAAAGTTCCATCCGATCTGATAATAATAATAACCCAACTGAATTCAGATACGAAAGGTAGGGTCAACATTTAAAGGTCTCATGCTGGGTATAATAAACTATATCTAAAATTTCTATAGCAGAAAGTTAATATCATATTTGATTTGATATGAATTCAGTTCTCACACAGGGTGCCTTAAATGCAACCGAAAAATGTCTGAGGCATGAGTTTAAGCAAATCATGACCTATGTTAGAAGTCACATTCAGCTGAAAATTCACATAACGATTACCGAACGTTTGATACAAGACTTGTGCCTGATTTTCCATAGGCAGACTACAGCGTTGTTACGCTTTTAGTGACGCGAAGACTACTCGCTCCAGTAAGGTTTATTAACAATCGTGTGCTAACAAACGTCCTAGAGGGATCTGTGTTCGCATCTGGACACTGGATATCTCTCGTAAAACAACGTTAATTCACAATAGTGGCAGAGAACAAAACTCAAACCAGTGGATGTTGATTCCTCGTAAATTCTCCATCCTGTTACATTCAGTTTTTCGACAGCCAAGTGGCATTCACTTCTACATGGAATCTTCAATAAGTTGCATAATCTGCCTTTGAAATATGTGTTACTTCCACTTAAAGGCAAACAAACAACGCTCCAAATGCACCCTGCGCGTAATCGATTCATCATACTCTTAAACCATAGTGAATAAAAACACTGTCGACGGAGATTCTACACTGTTTCCACAGATGCCGTTGTTCCTTTTTCCGACGCCGTTTGTATATTGGATGTACAGCAATGTATGAATCTGCCAGTAAGGCAAAGTACGTCCGAGCGCTGACGTACTTGACCGTATCGAAGGAATCCAGGTTCAACTTTAGGGCTGTAGTACCGGTCGTCTTGACTGCCATTTGCAGACCTATGCGAATGCTGGAAAGGACCCCAATTATTGCTTTATAGAATACATATTTCAAAAACAAAAATGTATATTGATCACACAGAACACAGACTGCCCGTTTCATGGACAGATAGAGCCACTTATTTTTTCCTCCTTATTGGAGTACCCACGACGTTCTCAGTAGAAGGGGACATAATATACGATAAAAATAAAAAGCATTAGCCTCAACTTTGCGTTGGTCACGAAAAAATATATAATGAAATAATATATGTTATTGTATTTTTCATGTGACGTTCTTCCATATATGAAGGCATCAGTTACGTCATTACTATCGTCTCCGCCTTCCATATGAATGTAAGTTACCAGAAGCCACAATTTAACTGTTTACTGTGTTACAGTAAATGCTGACTGCATGCCAAATAGAGACATACGTAGCTCATATCGTTCTTCCTTTTTTTGGCTTTACGCCTCGTCATCATCGAGGTCCTTACAGGCGGGAAAGGACTGGGGACAAGGCAGTTTTGAAGGAACCATCCCGACTTTCGCCTGGAGTGATTCGGGTAAACCAAGGAAACCCCAAATCTGGATGTTCGGACGGAGATTTGAACCCGCGTTCTCCCAAACGCGAGGCCAGAGTGTTATTGTTCACCCACCACGCTCGGTCATATCTTGTATATGGAAGGAAAGTCCACTTTAAGCTCCATAAACACCAGCTCCGGTATTTTTGTGGCTAATCCTCTGCCCTTGGTGAGCGGTTGCCTGTTCGAATCTGACACAGTGTGAGGGCATTATTAATAAAATTCGTTGAACCTTTAATTAATTGTTTCGCTTCGTTTGGTGTTAACGTATGAGTGAAATCATGAAGTCTTCATAATACGTACACGGAATTAGAGGGAATTTGTTACTAGCTTTTCTTTAAAATAAACGTTCATAATTGATTTGCTGAAAATGTAAACAGCGGCCACAGATTTTACAATCGTGGCGTCAATATGAAAACTAAAATCATTAAACTTATAAACATTACGAAATATTTTCTGAACTGATAGGAAGAATTTTGAATGTAAATTTTCCCACCTTCTCGTTAGCAACAGCAACTAATTTTAAGATGCATTTCATGAATTGTGTGTTTTTACAAAAGCTGAAAGCGCTAAAATATATCTTAAAATCACGTTTTACTCTCTTCGAAAATAACAGTATATTGTATCCATAGTAGAACGGTTCCAGATTTTCAGTGTGTGTCGAAACATGTCTGTTTTATGGAACTTTGATATATTCACTGTACTAATATAATGTGAACTGTTTATCATATGAACGAAACTGGATGGAATTTGTTGCGGAGAACTATCATCCATATAACTATGTACTCACAGTTGACTGTAACTACGTAATTTTATCATTCAAGCAAATAGGACACAACAGAATGATAAACTACGAAAAATGCTGCAATTATGAGTTCGAATTAAAATCGAAGGATCACTAATTAGAAATGCTTAAAATTAGAAATAATGGATTATGCGTTTCGGTGAAGATCTTGAGATGTGCCAGGTGAAGCTTTCTGTCTGATCAACGTGCAAAGATGACAGATCTTAACAGATTGACCCAGGACATAGTGAGCGATGGGGCGGACATACGGCAGACAGACTGTTTGCAGGTGGAAGCTGCCGGTGTCCTCGATCGTGGGGGCTGGAGGGGGATCCAATATTTCCATGAGAGCGCTCTGCCCTCCTCGCAGTCGATATTGCCACCATTTGAGCCTCGGCTCATGAGCACCCCGTGCTCAAGGGCAGTGACCTGAAAGAGGATCCGACGTGTCTAACATCGAGGAACACGGGTGGAGCTTCCTTACTACTCTGAGAAGGCGGTGGCCACTTCAGAGAGATACATTATCGTAAGGTTAAATGAGTGAACACCACCACCTTTTTTACTTTGAATTGTCTTTAATGTGAATTTTGTTCGTGTTAACGGAGGAATGTTGCTTGTTTTATTTGCTTCGAGCAATGTCAGCAGCATACCATAATGTAATTTAGTTTAGTATTATTCTTCTGCTTTCAGCTGCTCTTTTAATGTCATCTGAGCAGTGAGAAGCTATAGCTTTTTCTAGGGCAAAAATTACTATGTCTTGTAAATAAATTAACTATGATGTAAGAAATATGAATTGAGGTGTATCCCCCTCAGAACTAAATACAAGTCTACAACAAAACGAATATCAGTAATTGTTAACATGATAAGTTAGGTTACGAATATTTGGTGTACTTAAGAATTCTTAGAAGTGCCTAGTTTCTTCTCTTTTTTCCAATATTGAAGAGATGTTATGTGTATTTGGCCTTTGCGCTACTAGTCCTTATTTTGTGCTTCCAAAATTTTTTATCGCCGACTAATTGACACAGTTTCACTTTATCGTTACGTCTGTTTACTGAACCTAACTCTGTAATCCTACACATGAAGAGGAATTCGAACCAAAAAACGCAACTACGCCAGAATTTAAAATCTTTTTAAGGGGTCGTAATAGTTCTAGCACAAACCACGATTAAAACCGGGAGCCTAAGTAAAAGATAACCATGAGAATGACTTATTATGCTTTATTCATTTGTAATTTAATATATATTTTATTGGAATTCGACATGAAAATAATGAATAAGACTTTGATAAGTAACTCGTTGTTTAATAATGCAACTAAATCATTTATGAAGAATTGAACTTACGAATGACAGGTAGCTCCTCAATAATTATTCATTTTAACTTTACTTCAGAGAAAATCTTCAGAAAACCATCAATAAGACTTTGTTTCGAACATTTAAAGCACATTACAAGAAATAAATGACGCAGCTTTCAACTTAGCTAGCTCTGTTCCGATTATAGGGAGCTTATATGCACGTCATAGAATGTTCTGAAAAACTAAAAAAGGCGCAGATAGTTTTTTTGTGTATCTAATGAGTACCTAAACAATATAAATTGTGTAAAACAATTAAAACTTGCACGAAATTAGTTTAAATGGAATCAAAAAATATTTACAAGAATTTAACAGGATATTTACCAAATAAAACATTTTTAAACAGTCAAAATTTTACTTTAAACCTGATGCCTTACGTAGAGTTTCCGATGAAACTGAACGCTGCGGGTGAGCGGTAACTCTCAGGCCTCGCATTCGGGAGAACGCAGGTTCGAATACCAGCCGGACCATCCAGATTTGGGTTTTTCACGGTTTCCCAAATCACTCCAGGTGAATGCCGGGATAGTTCCTTCAAAAGGCCGTGACAGTAGTCCTTCCCGCACCTTTACCCTAGTCTTTTCCCCCCTCTAATAAATTCGATGGCGACAAGGCGTAAAGCCAGAAGCAAAAAATAAAAAAAATCATTTTTAAGTCTTTTAATTAATATGCCATGCGCTGTACCCCTATTAAGACAGTTAAAACAGTCATTAAATTCATTTACAGCACTTTCACCTACCTATACATCACACATTCGTAGAAAAATTATACAAATTTACAATTTATTACTTCGCTTCTGTAACAGAAACAGATTTAGTTAGTTGGAGAGATTGTAATTAGTGAAAATTGGTCTGTCATACACAACTTACGTTCAGAGGTAGTTTCAGTTTGAGCTTGAAGTTATGTCGCCTTTCGCGACAGGTAAAGAAAGAAGTGCGTATAGTCAAGGAAAGACTTCCCAGTAATTTTAAGTATGTAAGCATATTTGCGACTTATTATTCATTAATAATATCAATATTTAAATGAAAGACAGACATTATTTGCATGAAAAACTTTATAAATTAATAAATATTTGATGGGTGTTAGCAATGAATGAATATATGAAATTATATTACACACCTCAGGGATTTTCAGTTGTTTGAATGAAGTAAATTTTTAACAAACCACAGACAGTTTGAATTGAATTTAAAAAAAATGAGAATCTTGGATTAATTTTCTTTGATAGGATGACTGTGAGCGGTCTATAGCTGTGGAAAATCGCAAATTGATGAATTTTCCGCAATACATAGGCTTACTTTACTTTTTCGTGTCCGGACATCATAAGCGTTTGGCCAAATGTTGGAGAAAATTGCCAATATGTCTCTCTGCCCGTAGGGCGTCAAGTGTTGTTGAAGTTGGGCAATGCGTGCCAGCATAGAGATGATCCATGCACTGCCGTTCTGCACGTTGACATCAATCGTCTGTTCTCAGGCTCCACTATACACGTTAGCTTTCTATTGGAGCTACTCTTGTTCTCATGTGGTTGAGGGTTCTTCATTTTACCCCGTCCAATTTAACGCCATTATGTTCTTCATGAGAGATTGACTACTAGTTTGGATGATCGACATTTGTGTGGTTTAGAAATGGAGTCCTAGAGTTTAGCTAAGCAGGTGGAGGGTTTGGTATCCCTGACATTCCGTGCCTATCGTCGTATGTTTGCTTGAATCGCTTTGTATACTCGGGTGAACTACGGCGGATTTTGGGTTCAGCAAAGCAATCTGCTTTGTACAGTAGATGTATTGGGGGTTGATTTCGTGGAGTCAGTCACTATCCGACAAGTCTCACTCAAAGCTGCATCTACTTTCGTGATGTGTGCGGATTGGTGTCAAACTGAACTTGCACAGTATGCAGTGCCGTAATGACGATAAATCTACAGTGTCATTGCAGCGTCGCTCTGAAGGTAGTCAGAACAGTATCCACGCTATGACAGTGCGGTCGCAAATCCCCTTTCACGACACGCAGATAGTGTATCTGATCAACTCGCCCAGACAGATGCTCAGCAGTTTGGGACTAAATAGTATTGATTCATCGAAATGGAATAATTTCTACGTGAGGCCACTAATTCTCTCACGTTTTAGTGGTAACGCAAATCTCACAATCCCGCTAAGACGTGGAAATACTCACGAGCTCCGACTGGATTACATTAACAGACAATAAACATTTGTTACCACGCACACGAATCAGGTGATTGGCTGAGAACACCTGGCCAAGCGGGGTTTCTAGGTAACAGTAAATAAAAACATGTTTCTCAAGAAACACTTTCTAAGCCAACAATTTACGCACATCTGAAAGCCACCGACAATGTTGCAGCACTTAATTGTTTCGCCCAGATACATAGAACAAAGCACTCATTTAATATTTATGTCTTTGACATTTGTAGAAAGGCTCTTCGTTACTTTACGTTCTGAAATCATTTGTATGGGAATGTTTATGGCTCCTATCGTAATTCTCATAACCACCAAGTTTCCACCGTGCAGACGTTCCCTTTTAAAGTACCCTGCCTTGAATTACACAGTCAGGTATTTGTCACGTTCACATCCCACAGTTTTACCAGTAAAGTGTTTTCGGAGGAAAACTGGTACATCACATGTTTGATATGACTCCATATATGCCACTGCGGCTATTGGTTATAAAACACTAATGTGTTTCTTGAATTACGTTAATGTCTTGGCTAAGCTTTCAGATTCCACAATTTGAGGATTTGTTTCCCGTTATTGATTAGTGTTCCTAATCGTCACGTATTCTGAATCCTGTCGAAACACGCTTGGGCCATTGTAGGGGAGCCTTTTGGGCTTACGCAGTACTTTTTTCACCATCGGTGTATTGTTTATGTGAACATAACTGTTTATTCTTAGACTCCTGTCGATTACCGTGGTTATGAAGAACTATATAGCGCAATAGTGAGTGTTAACATCGGCCTGTGATTTGTGTAAGCTTTGGATGACTACAAGACAGATGTTTTTATCAATGTTTCTTCTCGTGTCCACCAGAGCATCACTGTAACACGATCAGCAACTCTTGATTCCGTGAAAGGATAGTGGAGGAAAGGTGAAATACAGGGCGTTCGCCGGGAAACGCAACCCACTGTTAGCGCTACAAGGAAGAAACTGCTCCCGGCGAGCGAGCGCTCAGTTTCCGGCATTGTTCGACCGTCGGCCGCGGACTATTTCATAATAATTACGCTTCATAAACTTCATAAACTTGTGTGCTAAGCATTTAAATGTGACGTAATTCATTAGCTTACCTTATAAAAGATGCTGGAAGTGTTGACCCTCTTGTATAATGCACATTTCACATCTTCTGAACATATTTCGAGACACACGCTGCCCTAACTGACTTAATGATTTTTTGGGTGACTGTTCTAGTCGAAAAGCGATATCGTCAATTTTCTCCTCTGTGAGAATACGGTTGACCGACAGTCTCTTTTTGTTAAAAAATGAACCCGTTTCTCTTACTTTTTTAACCAGACGCAGAATTGTTGATTTAGCTGGCAGTAAAGCGCCAGGAAATTCGCGACGAAATTTACTGCGACACTTTTTAAACGACTTCTTCTTCACATATGTATCGTAGAGAAATATTCTTTGTTGCAAACTGTAACGTACCATAATTTTACTCACACTCAAACACGGTACAGATTAATAAGAGTATGAAGCCCCAAACCAGCCAAACCGCAAAGAAACGTTTATTCACAACACTGATTAATAAGAGACTGAAGTCACAAACTATCTACAATGCAAAGAAACCGTTCTTAACAATGTAAGGGTCACTGCACTGCACTGTTGGGGCAGCGGAGGTGTTAAACAGTGCGGTGATTCACGGTGCCGTGTGGCGGAAACTGCTGGCACCACTGACCGAGCAAGTTGCCGACGGCAACAGACTGGGAGGGTAGCGTTTTCCGGCGAACGCCCTGTATTTCCAGGTATGGTTCCGTGCACGATGATAATATACTTTTGAGGAATAAAAATATAGAATCCTTAAGCCATTTGTGATGCCTTCTACGAATTTTTGTTCGCAAATTTTAGTGCATTTTCGAGATAAAACAGCTTGTATTCCTTTCGAGACTTCAGTAGCGTCTAAACGTCGGCTAGCTCACGACTTTGACTTATGAGGCTGCCGAACATCAATTTGCTGAATTCGTTTATTTTTAATCTTGCTCCGTCATAGAGGCACAATCCTCATTTCATTACTTTCCAATATCTCGACAACTGCATATATCTGCTACTAGATGTAATATTTTAAAAATAATTACAGCATGTGGAATTTGAAAATGAAATCTTTACAATTTTAAATACAATCTTCAAATTCTTGTGTATTAATTGAATGTTGTCTCCAACCGGAAGTCAATCAGTGCATAATTTTTACCTTTCGCGATAGTTTGGAAACTACATAAGCGACAGAAAAGATGTCTGTGAATTGCCCCAGGTTAGAAATAGGTAATTATTTTAAGATGAATATATCTCTGTATTTACAAATGAAAACTGTCTCATCAGAAAGCTTACTGGTGGCACTTATCTCGGTTATAATCACAGTTAAGAATTCTAACTTAACAGTAGTTCTAACCGGAATAAAATGTGAAAGTCTATGTGATTACTGATAAAGTAAAATATCTAATTTAACTTTTTAAATGGCGGAGGAATTTAACATTCCAGTTATAAAATAAATCTAAAAATGTATATAAATAAGAGGGTAATTATAGGACTACGGAAATTGCCACCGGAGCGTTAACTCCATCGCAATTAAAAATTAATAAAATAAATACTTTATTTGGCGCTTATTATTTTGCACTTAATGCCGGTTTGATTGAAGTTCAAACTTCTTGACTTGCAGATATCATTTCATTAAATTGATAAGTTCGATGAATAACTTGAAATCACAGTCCTTCACTTTTTCTCCTTGACGAAGCGTGCAAAACATTGTCTCCAATACAGAGAATTTTTCAAATTTGTTTCTCCAAACGTTGCGATCTTTAGTCGTTTACATCTTTAGATGCCGGTATATGATGAATTTCTGAAATTTGGTTGTTTATAGAATACTCAGTTCTGACAACTGCGATTTGCAACGTAGCTAGAAATGCACCTAGCCCGCTTAAAAGATTTCCCTGGTGTATGCAAGCAGACACTGATATAGGCGTCTGTATTACAGATTTCGCGGTTAAACGTTACAAAGTCCCCAGAGATGTGACCAGAAAAGATTAAGATTTTCATGGAAATGTGCTAAGAATCATCTGATAAGCGCTGATCAAATCTCCGTATTTCATTTATGCTACATCAAAGTTTGTTGATATCATACACTGTGTGATTTTCTACCATTAGACGCTCTTGTAATTTGTCATTGATTCAACATATTTGTTAAAAGACGGTACCTTGCATCCATGAACGTGAATGTCACTGAGCATGCTGGGAGAACTGTTAACATTCAGTCCTTGCATTCGCTAGAATGCGTGTTTGATTCCCAATCCGGTTATTCCAAAATCACGGTTCATTCATACAAGCTATGCAGATTTCCTTCTAGTTCTTTGCCCTCAGTCCTCACCCGTGTCTAATAATCACGGTGCAAACAAGTTGTAAAACCAGCTTGTATTAACGATTCCATCAGTAAGGAGACTTTCCAGAAATCCCAGAGGACAACGAATGTTTGCGTAATGATTTGCTAAACAGACCATTGTTTAAAACTACGCATTGCAGTAAACCGACATAAAATGCAACAGCGGTGCAGAATTATCCTCAAGCGCCATAATGTCATGGTACTCAGAGGCACATGCAGTGCTATTCCCCCCTACCCACACACACACCAGGTAATGTTGGCTTCACAGGTGTTCAGCAGGATAGCGTCATAAAAACACAACGTTTCGACAGCTGGCTCTGCTGTCTTCGTCAGGTACGCAAAGCTTCAGGTGTTTTAATCTAGAAGTCACTGACTGGCTTAGTTGTGTTTTTATGACGCTACGAGGCTGAACACTCTTGAACCTTACGTTGAATCAGTACGCCGGGAAAGTCTCCACTTACACAATAGCGAGGGAATAAAATCATAACCCTTTCTTATTCGGGTTATATTTTGAGCTATATACCTTTTTGTAATATGGATATTGGTGGCAAAATGAGCTTCAACTCTTTCACCCGATAATTAAGACATTGTGAAAGTTATTTATTTAACTATGGGGGATATCTGAAAATCACATATTGTGTACTACAGTCCGGAGTGAAATCCATGCTGAGTGTTTTTCGGATGAAGGCCTACGGCACTGTTCATAGTGGTTCGTAAGTCGGACGAGATAGTAAACTTTGACGGTTCCTTGGTGCCTATGGGAAAACTAGGATCGGAAACTGGGATAAGGATTCACATTCTCCATTTTTTCATATAGAACACTAACGAGACTGCACTGAACACAAACGTGTAATAGCACTTCCATATCGATTCATATGGGGACCAACCCGATTAAAGAATTTCAAGTAGTTGCAAAGGTTACTTTCGCCAGATGATTGAGCAAACATCTTAGCTACAGAACTGAGTATCATGTTACTATGGTAGGCTGAGAAGGAATGCACACAAGATTGTAGATCGCGAACGAAATGTCCTTGAGAAGCGCGCCCGGTGGCACGTGGAAGTAGCATTTCTCTCTATACGCATGCGCAGGCTTGAACTCGTTGAATTCATCCAGTGTATTTTGAGAAGCGGAAGTATGGAGATGTGTTAGTGCTATGTCAACGCGAGTTAACCAGCGTGCAGTTATCGAATTTTTAACTGCTGAAAAAGTGACTCCTACTGAGATTCATCGTCGTTTAAGGGTTGTTTATAGTGATGATGCTGTTGATAGGTCTACTGTAAATAGATTAGCAGTAAAATTTCGTGATTACGAGCTTGAAAAGCCATAATTGTTGATGAAAACCGCAGCGAACGTCTGATCACTGACACAGATTCACCTATCATTTTGAATCAAATCGTTGATGAGTTGATTACGTGGATCCATTACCATCAGCTGGAATAAAGAGAGCGAGCAACGAAATCGAAATCACCAAAAACAAAAGAAGTTTCGAACACATCCATCCGCAGGAAAGGTAATACTGACCCTCTTTTGGGACGAAAAAGGCGTTATCATGGGGCACTACACGCTGCGAGGGATCACTGTTACCGATAACACACACACAGACCTCATAAAAAATCATCTTCGGCGTGTCATTAGCACAAAACGATGTGGATTGTTATCGACAGATGTTATTCTGCAACATGACAATGTACGGTCCCATATGGCTCGTGCAATGGTTGCAACATTCGCAGACATACGGCTTGAATGACTGCTTCATCTATCATACTCGCCCGACTTTGCCCCAAGTGATTTCCATATGTTTCGACCTCTAAAAGAAGCACTATCTCGGACAAAATTTCAATTCGATGACGAGAAAAATTTATACGGGAATCCAGGCACTTCGGAAGCGCTGGCTGACATGTATTGAGCGTGGAGGAGACTATGTCGAAAATTTATACTGGTGACATGTATGTGTGCACAGTAAATAAATTAGAAAAATACTTTTTTTCATTTGACTCTCCCTCGAGCTTAAGAATTATGCTTTAGTATACTTTTTTCCCGATCTTGTTATTTGTTTTTATTCGTGTTCTACAAGCTTGTATACATTTATTTTCAGCCTATTTTCATATTACAGTAAGTATATCAAACTGGACCTAAGTTCTAATCATGTGGCAACCAATATGCCTTGATTCCTTCACCAGCGTTGTACTACCGAGCCCCGTTGGTGAGCGCTAACACTCGCGCCTGGCTTTCGGGAGGACGCGGGTTCAAATTCCTGTCTGGAAATCCATATTTTGATTTTCTTATGGTTTCACCATTCAATTTCAGGCGAACTCCGGGATAGTTCGTTAAAAAGGCTATGTCCATATTCCTTCCCTTCACTTGTCCCTAAACTAGGGTTACCAGAATTTTTTCTCCGAATCTGGGGACGCTTCACAACTTTTTCACCAAAATCCGGGGACGCTTTCGGCATTTGTCCTAATTACGCGTTGTAATGTTATAAGTTAGATGATTAAAGGTTGGGTTAACCTAAAAGCCACATATTGTTTATATTTTGTATTTTAAATGAGGATCACAGACAGCCATGTTGCACACAGCAAGGAGACTTGATTTTCAAAGCTGTTGTGTCAGAGACACGGTATCCTTGTAATTTTATTTTAATCCTAGGCACGTACAAGGAAGAAGTGCGCTTCATATCTCTTGCTTTAAACTAATGCATTAGCAAATCAGGGCTTTTAAAGAATTCTCACTTGATTAAAAAAAAAAAATTCTGAGGGCAACAGTAAAAATCCTGGGATAGTCGCGGGGACGAAATCTGTCCGGGGACAGAGAGCTAAATACGGGGACTGTCCCCGGTCAAACGGGGACGTCTGGTAACACTACCCTAAACCACACTCGCCTCTAATGACCTCCACAGCGCTGATCTTTCAGTACTGCTCGAGCACGAAACATCCTGCAGTACTGCGTATTATTCTTCGTGCCTAAAACCTTTATTTGTGCGCTGATGTGTAAAGAGTTGAAGAGAAACACAGATTTCAGATTAAAGATAGAAGTTATGTTTCATTAGTTTTAAGACATGGTATACTATAGATTCACAACGGGAAAGGTTATAAGCTCTCTTCTCCTTTTTAGTAATATCTTTGATGTCGTAACAGCGCTGAAAAAAAACGCTATTTTTTTCAGTAAAGGAATAAAGTTTTAGCACTTAATGGCGTTGCTACCAGTACCGTATCGAGTTACAGGACGCTGAAATGTGGATTTTGTCTATTAATATATTTTTTTTGTTATCTGCCCTTGTGGTTTATCGTTAACCACGGATATTTTTATAGTTGAAAAACTATAACATAAAATTGCATATTTGTGATATTTTTAAGAGTAAGAACTACAATCAGGAGGTGTTGTAATTGTCCTGACTCTCATGCAATTAATAATCACCGAGCATAGCGGGAGAGCGGTTAACGCTCTGGCCTCGCATTCGAGAGGACGCCGGTTCGAATCCCCGTCCGGTCATCCAGAATTAGGTTTTCCATGGTTTCACCAAATCACTCCAGGCGAACGCCGGGATGCTTCCTTCAAAAGGCTATGTCTGAATTCCTTCAGTTCCTTGCACCCAGTCCCATCCCACCTCTAATTACCTCGACGTCGACGAGGTTTAAAACCATAAGAAAAAAAAATCAAACATAACAAGCTCTGTTAATGGGGAATCATAATGCTATCACTCAGCTCAATTAGGCACTATGGTTCTCCATTTAGGAATATTTTCTGTTTCTCGTAATGAGACCTGGTTTGTGTATACCGTGTACTACTGTAGCAATTAACAATAGTGTTTGGAAATTATTTTCAGAAGTAGTAGCTGACAAGTGATGTTATCTCTTTGGAGGTAACACAGATAACTGTGTATATTTTTTGTAAGCTAAGTAACTTATAGTAACACCCCAGAGTGGATCAGTGAACTTAGGCGCCGCACTACAGGGACGCATGTGAGCCGAGGCCGTCCTGACTAAGTCATCAAGACGCATGTCCCGGTCATTCCCCGATCTCCTCTTCATAACCTACACATTTCACAAACAAAAAATATACTTATCACACACTAAACATAGTTACACGTTTCGCAGACAGATGGCAACACATGGCTTCCCCAATAGTAACTATCTAACAGTAAGTAATTGGACACATGTTATATTTTTATTTTATTTTTTATTTATTGCTTTTGGCTTTACGCCTCCTTAACTTCAAGGTAATTAGAGGCGGAATAGGCTAGAGATAAGGAACGGGAATGAATTCTACCATGGTCTTTTTTGAAGGAAACATCTCGGCATTCCCCTGGAGTGGTTTGGGGAAACCATGGAAAGCCCAAATCTGAATGTCTGGATGGGGATTCGAACCCGCGTCATCCCCAATGCGAGGCCAGAGCCTTACCGCGTACTCATCACGCTTGGTGCACCCGTGAAGATAGTACGTCAGTCGACCTGTGTGGCCGCTAAGTACTATAGGTGGGTCTAAAACCAGTTGATAAGGGGATTGCTTTATGTACAGAGTTATCAGACTTCGTTTTTGTGGGCTGTCTAGCCGGGTGATTGCAGTGAAGGTTAAGAGGCCTAAATCGACAGTAATCGACTGCTTAAGTGGAAGATTGATGTGGATTATGTCAGTGCTGCACGTGCTCACCTCTAATTTTGACCGACAGACACAGCAGAACCCTGAAAGTTAGAACTGTCATAAATAGGACACTACCCATGATTACCATCCGACAAGTCTCTCCTGCAGCAAGAGGAGTATTGATTCCCATTGGAACATTGAGTAAAGAGAGGTCCAACGACATGGATATTTTGGAAGAGCCGCTGCACATAAGCACCACATCATAACAAGCAATAAAGCTCGGCGGCTCGGTTGGTGTTTCGAAAGTCGCAGCTGAGCAGTTGAAATCGGTTGTGTGGAATGAGGAGTCGAGGTTTACATTATTCCTATCTGATGGACGTGTATGAATGTGGCCTCTACCGGGAAAACGGTCTTTGTCGGAGTGTATAATGCCAACTAAGAAATTCGGTGGTGGTGGAGTCATGGTGTGATGCTATTTCAGGGCATTCAGCACAGGACCGCTCGTGTTTCTCAATGAACACAGAGGCCTACTATAACATTTTGGATATTGAAATGCTCCTAACATTGTGAGTAGGAGGAGAAGGGGGAAGCTGGGAACAGCCAATCAGCGTTCAGGGATCGCATGACGTCACAAGATAACCGCCCCGTTAGTTCTTTGGCCGACCAAGATGGCGGGCCGGCCGACCAAGATGGCGGGGCCGTTAGTTCTTTGACCGGCCGCACAGATGGCAGCATCTCCTGGGGGCGCTGGACCGTTAGTTCCCCGACCACCTGGTAGATGGCAGACACCGTTAGTTCTTTGGGCGACTGGTAGATGGCGTGGCATGCATCATTTTGGTCTGGGGCGTGTTTACACATGATACGCGCTCTGTTAGACGTTGCGACAGGTGTGAACTTGCTCATCCGAGACATCGCGCGTTCGCCTTGCATCACTGTCACCAGATGGCAGCACCTAGAGTTGCTATAGTCACCGCTAGATGGCCTGGCATGCTTCATATGCGTGAAATATTTTGGAATCCCTGTTTTCGGGCCTGCGTGAACACGCTCTGTTTGCTCTCAATTATGCATTGTGAAATATGTGCCGCGCGGGTATTCCTAGCGTCCTGTTAAGCAAGCACTGAACATCTTGGCTACTATCGACACACAGTAAAATATTTTCTTCGGTTCTGTGTCGTGAAAAATACTTAAGCGTGACCCATTGCGATTTTTTTTACTAAAAAATAAAAAAGTCCACATCAACGGATATTACGTGAACAGACATCGGTAGCGTTGGGGCTAGAGTGCCGAAGGTCACCGATTCGAGTCCGGCCGCGGTGTTTTTATTGAAAAAGCCGTTCCAACTCGTCAATTTCAAAACGAAAATTTTAGTTTCCACACCTAGAGAGTATGGCGCCAGCTTGCCTTGTTATAATTGAATAAATGTTTCCTTTTAACGTTCGATATGGGACAAAAAACCCGTCATAAATTCCAGATATAAAACCGAGGAAGAATTCTATGTGTACAAGTTTTCATGAAATTATTTAGCGTTCTGGCCTCGCATTCGAGAGGACGGCGTTTCCGGGCATCCAGATTTGGGTTTTCCATGGTTTCCACAAATCACTCCAGGTGAATGCCGGGATGCTTCCTTCAAAAGGACATGGCCGAATTCCTTCCCATTCCTTTCCCGTCTCTAAAGACCACGTTGTTAGAGAGACGTTAAAAAGTTTAAAAAAATGAAATTATTGTGATAAAGTATAGCAATACCACACATACGTTATTCCTTTCAAAATTCGTAGCCTCAAAAACCCATCAATGGTGAAATCCTTTCATTGAAACCGAGAGACATTCACCGACGAAGGTAGGGAAAACCATAAAAAAAATTCCGTTCATCGAAGCAGGCAGACATTAAAAATTAATTCACCGACGAAGAGACTGGAAGCAAATTCACTTTTTCACATCATGATGGATTCATTATGAACAATATAATATAACTCACGAGTGTCACCTACAGTCCGTGTATTTTAAAGGATGTATTAAATTAGGGGTAATGAAACACAGACACTTTTTGAACTCAAAGAGGCATTGAATGGGTTTGCTGATGTATGTAAGTATGACCTCGATGAATTGAGAGCCGCTAAAATAAAGCAAAGTTGTCGATTTGAAAACCAGTTTCTTTCGCTACAGATATTTCTGAAGTGAATACATGATGTCAAACCAATCAGCCTGTAATTTTTTCAAGCTTATTTCTCAACCCTGCAGACTCAGTCTTTCGACAAGAGCCCCACATGAAAATACTTGTGACAGTCGATTTGAAAACCAGTTTGTTTCCATACAGACATTCCAGAAGTGAATACACGTTAATCTCTCCACTTATATCAAACCAATCAGCATGTAATTTTTTTTCAAGCCTATTTCTCAACCCTGTCTTTGGACAAGAGGCCACTTGAAAATATTTGCGACAAAGTCTTTCCCACATCAAAGCTAGAAAAAATCAAAGTTTCCAGTATGACCATGGCAAAGCTCATGAAATGCAGTGAGGGAAGATAGAATTCATATTAGCATCAGTACGACGCCTTATTTATCTAACTTATATCTGCTGCCATTGGTATAAAATATTTCATTGCACTCGTAATTGTTGCCACCAAGGTCAAACCTTTGTCGTCTGTCAATCCAGACCAATCTATGTATCAATTCTGTTATGCTTTCGTAAGCAATCACAAATTGAGTGTCCTTAGCTGCACTTTGTCTAAAATTCCAATAAATCCCTTGTGATACATCAATGATTGACACCTTTAACTGTATTTTACAGCTCAACACGTATGTTCCAGGAACGAGACACCGTCTGTTAATCTTACTAATTTCACCCCTGTCGAATCGAAGTACGCCAGTCCTATGTGATAAAAATCGAGTCACGCTAAGCACAGAACATGCCTGAGACCATCGCCTGTGACCAAGGTGGAGATATAGAAAATTTACCCACTTCCTTATAGAAGAAATCCAGTGCACTATTCCTAATTCTTTCACCAAGATCCACCCCTAGCCTCATCGCCAACATACGCCCAGCACTTCATCAAACCACCTTCTGTTTTCCAATGATTCCCATTCAAACCCCTGATCAGTTACAGACAGGGTTACCTTCTGTTCGTGCGTTAAAGTAAACCAAAAATTCAAAATTCGCAAAGTCTTCTCCTAATCAGTAGCCAGGTACCAAAATGTTCACTTAAGGTGCTTCTACTGCAGTTTTCCAGGAAATTATTTTTCAATAAATCAGGACCCAGGAGAGTTCTCCATTCAGTTTAAAATGTTCCCATCTAACGCCAACCTTCGGATTCAGGGCCAAGTGTGACATTTGTTTGTAATTGCATGCTTCGTTCAAGTAACCACGATAAAGTTACCATAATGCTCTTAGCTAACTGATAGTTTCTTGGTCATCAAACAGACATCATAACCCACATTTTCATAGAAGATCCCCACACATCGACAAGTATCCATAGGTGCAGACACTAGTTCTATTACGCCTAAGACAGTGCTCACACCTGAACTGTCGTAAATTGTTAGGTCAAAGTGGGTGTTTAGATATTTTATCCACTCAGGCCTCATCACCTAAAGTCTAGTGCGAGATTGTGGTCATGGTCAACTTAGGCTCCATACACCACTCAGAATTATTCCACCAATATCCATTCTAACAGCATTATACGCCACCTACAGCCCCTCAACAATCTTCCTATCTTCCAATGACATACCAGCTCCAGCTCCTTTATTATGTCACTTACTGAATATTTTCCACAGATAAAATCTAGCTGCATTCCTTTGCACCTTGCATTTGATGTACAAAAAATCTAGCATGTTCAGTCTCTTTCCTCCAGTTATGTGTGGTGATGAATGGAACTGTGTGAATGCATTGACATGTGTGTGTGTGTGTGTGTGTGTATGTGTGTCTTTCTATGATTTTTGGCCAGTCATGGGTGTACTGTACCACTTTTTCGTTGCCACGATTGGGCTAGTTGTTGAGTCGAGATCGCTTTAGGCATGGAAATGTACGTGTGTATGCGTCTCTATCTCTGTGTGTTTTTTTGCGTAAATGTGGGGATACCTTCCTTTATCTCGTTTGTCTGGATGTATGATGTGCTGTTCCTGCACTTATGCTTGTGTTAGGTGACATATGGATTTGTGGTTGAGACCTAGTATTAATATGGGAGTTATGATATCTGTCTGATGACGAAGTGTCTACTGCTACTCGTGGTACATGGGGAGCACATGTTACTGAATGGGAGAAAAAGCTTAGGTGTGGGATAGACGTGTTGGTGCTGATGTGAACAGTTTTGTACCTAGCACACATGATACTGGATGGTAGTGAGGTCTGTAGTGTGAAATAAATGAGATGATGTTGATGTGAAGAGTATGGTGCCTGGAACATATGTTACTGATGATTTTTTGGTCAGTTATGAGTCATGGGGGTTCTACCCCACTTTTTCGTCGCCATGATTGGGGCTGGTTGTTGTGTCTAGCTCGCTGAAGGCATGGAAATATGAGTGTTTGTGCGTCTCTCTCTGTGTCTGTATGTGTAAATATGGTGATACCTTCTATAAACACGTCTGTCTGGTCGAATGATTTTGCTGTCCCCTCCACTTATGTTTGTTTGTGCTAGTGTATTGAGATGTATGGATTTGTGGGTGAGATCTGATAGCCAAGTGTCTATTGCAACTCATGGTACCTGCGTCACTTTTTTACTGAATGGTAGAAAGGGTTGCGGTGTGGGAGAGACGTGTTGATGGTAAATATAATCAACTGGGTCGCGATGAACACTATTTATGGTATAAACACTTAGGTTTATGGTGAAAACATGTCATCTTTTGCACATCTTCTATCTCGCCAGGCTGATGATATGTAAGGAGACTTCTGTTATTCAGCCAGTCATGATGCAAGAGAGTACTACACCAGTTTTTTGTTTCCATGATTGGTACCGGTAGTTGTGTAGTCTTGGAAATGTGTATCTGCGTCTCTCTTTGTGTATGTAAGCGTAAGTAACTCGTCTGTCTGATGATTTTCGTAACGATAGTTCTGTCCAGTTAATCAGTTGTAACGACAATTCTGCCCCCCCCACTTCATCGTTTCCGTGATGCTTGCTGCTAGTTCTGTCAACCTCGCTGTATGCATGTACAAGTGTGTGCGGGTGTCATTCCTTAGTGGATTTGAGTCTAAAATATATGGTTATAGAATTATGCTCACCATCAACGTGTGCTTCTAACCATTGTTTTAGGGCTTAGGCAATCTCCCATTTCGATGTGCTCTTTACAGTTTACTGCCGTTTGTGTTGGCATGTGAATGTCCAGTTAATCAGTTGTAACGACAATTCTGCCCCACTTCATCGTTTACGTGATGCTTGCTGTTAGTTCTGTCGACCTCGCTGTATGCATGTACAAGTGTGTGCGCGTGTCATTCCTATGTGGATTTGAGTCTAAAATATATGGCTATAGAATTATGCTCACCATCAACGTGTGCTTCTAACCATTGTTTCAGGGCTTAGGCAATCTCCCATTTCGATGTGCTCTTTACAGTTTACTACCGTTTGTATTGGCATACGAATTGTGATTCTCACTACATAAAAATCATTTAACAGAGAGGGGTGATGTACCAGAGAAGCGAAGGACTTGTGTGGTGTGGTATGGAGTCCACATTTTTTGTACATCAAATGCAAGGTGCAAAGGAATGCAGCTAGATTTATCTGTGGAAAATATTCAGTAAGTGACATAATAAAGGAGCTGGAGCTGGTATGTCATTGGAAGATAGGAAGATTGTTGAGGGGCTGTAGGTGGCGTATAATGCTGTTAGAATGGATATTGGTGGAATAATTCTGAGTGGTGTATGGAGCCTAAGTTGACCATGACCACAATCTCGCACTAGACTTTAGGTGATGAGGCCTGAGTGGATAAAATATCTAAACACCCACTTTGACCTAACAATTTACGACAGTTCAGGTGTGAGCACTATCTTAGGCGTAATAGAACTAGTGTCTGCACCTATGGATACTTGTCGATGTGTGGGGATCTTCTATGAAAATGTGGGTTATGATGTCTGTTTGATGACCAAGAAACTATCAGTTAGCTAAGAGCATTATGGTAACTTTATCGTGGTTACTTGAACGAAGCATGCAATTACAAACAAATGTCACACTTGGCCCTGAATCCGAAGGTTGGCGTTAGATGGGAACATTTTAAACTGAATGGAGAACTCTCCTGGGTCCTGATTTATTGAAAAATAATTTCCTGGAAAACTGCAGTAGAAGCACCTTAAGTGAACATTTTGGTACCTGGCTACTGATTAGGAGAAGACTTTGCGAATTTTGAATTTTTGGTTTACTTTAACGCACGAACAGAAGGTAACCCTGTCTGTAACTGATCAGGGGTTTGAATGGGAATCATTGGAAAACAGAAGGTGGTTTGATGAAGTGCTGGGCGTATGTTGGCGATGAGGCTAGGGGTGGATCTTGGTGAAAGAATTAGGAATAGTGCACTGGATTTCTTCTATAAGGAAGTGGGTAAATTTTCTATATCTCCACCTTGGTCACAGGCGATGGTCTCAGGCATGTTCTGTGCTTAGCGTGACTCGATTTTTATCACATAGGACTGGCGTACTTCGATTCGACAGGGGTGAAATTAGTAAGATTAACAGACGGTGTCTCGTTCCTGGAACATACGTGTTGAGCTGTAAAATACAGTTAAAGGTGTCAATCATTGATGTATCACAAGGGATTTATTGGAATTTTAGACAAAGTGCAGCTAAGGACACTCAATTTGTGATTGCTTACGAAAGCATAACAGAATTGATACATAGATTGGTCTGGATTGACAGACGACAAAGGTTTGACCTTGGTGGCAACAATTACGAGTGCAATGAAATATTTTATACCAATGGCAGCAGATATAAGTTAGATAAATAAGGCGTCGTACTGATGCTAATATGAATTCTATCTTCCCTCACTGCATTTCATGAGCTTTGCCATGGTCATACTGGAAACTTTGATTTTTTCTAGCTTTGATGTGGGAAAGACTTTGTCGCAAATATTTTCAAGTGGCCTCTTGTCCAAAGACAGGGTTGAGAAATAGGCTTGAAAAAAAAATTACATGCTGATTGGTTTGATATAAGTGGAGAGATTAACGTGTATTCACTTCTGGAATGTCTGTATGGAAACAAACTGGTTTTCAAATCGACTGTCACAAGTATTTTCATGTGGGGCTCTTGTCGAAAGACTGAGTCTGCAGGGTTGAGAAATAAGCTTGAAAAAATTACAGGCTGATTGGTTTGACATCATGTATTCACTTCAGAAATATCTGTAGCGAAAGAAACTGGTTTTCAAATCGACAACTTTGCTTTATTTTAGCGGCTCTCAATTCATCGAGGTCATACTTACATACATCAGCAAACCCATTCAATGCCTCTTTGAGTTCAAAAAGTGTCTGTGTTTCATTACCCCTAATTTAATACATCCTTTAAAATACACGGACTGTAGGTGACACTCGTGAGTTATATTATATTGTTCATAATGAATCCATCATGATGTGAAAAAGTGAATTTGCTTCCAGTCTCTTCGTCGGTGAATTAATTTTTAATGTCTGCCTGCTTCGATGAACGGAATTTTTTTTATGGTTTTCCCTACCTTCGTCGGTGAATGTCTCTCGGTTTCAATGAAAGGATTTCACCATTGATGGGTTTTTGAGGCTACGAATTTTGAAAGGAATAACGTATGTGTGGTATTGCTATACTTTATCACAATAATTTCATTTTTTAAACTTTTTAACGTCTCTCTAACAACGTGGTCTTTAGAGACGGGAAAGGAATGGGAAGGAATTCGGCCATGTCTTTTGAAGGAAGCATCCCGGCATTCACCTGGAGTGATTTGTGGAAACCATGGAAAACCCAAATCTGGATGCCCGGAAACGCCGTCCTCTCGAATGCGAGGCCAGAACGCTAAATAATTTCATGAAAACTTGTACACATAGAATTCTTCCTCGGTTTTATATCTGGAATTTATGACGGGTTTTTTGTCCCATATCGAACGTTAAAAGGAAACATTTATTCAATTATAACAAGGCAAGCTGGCGCCATACTCTCTAGGTGTGGAAACTAAAATTTTCGTTTTGAAATTGACGAGTTGGAACGGCTTTTTCAATAAAAACACCGCGGCCGGACTCGAATCGGTGACCTTCGGCACTCTAGCCCCAACGCTACCGATGTCTGTTCACGTAATATCCGTTGATGTGGACTTTTTTATTTTTAGTAAAAAAATCGCAATGGGTCACGCTTAAGTATTTTTCACGACACAGAACCGAAGAAAATATTTTACTGTGTGTCGATAGTAGCCAAGATGTTCAGTGCTTGCTTAACAGGACGCTAGGAATACCCGCGCGGCACATATTTCACAATGCATAATTGAGAGCAAACAGAGCGTGTTCACGCAGGCCCGAAAAACGGGATTCCGAAATATTTCACGCATATGAAGCATGCCAGGCCATCTAGCGGTGACTATAGCAACTCTAGGTGCTGCCATCTGGTGACAGTGATGCAAGGCGAACGCGCGATGTCTCGGATGAGCAAGTTCACACCTGTCGCAACGTCTAACAGAGCGTGTATCATGTGTAAACACTCCCCAGACCAAAATGATGCATGCCACGCCATCTACCAGTCGCCCAAAGAACTAACGGTGTCTGCCATCTACCAGGGGGTCGGGGAACTAACGGTCCAGCGCCCCCAGGAGATGCTGCCATCTGTGCGGCCGGTCAAAGAACTAACGGCCCCGCCATCTTGGCCGGCCGGCCCGCCATCTTGGTCGGCCAAAGAACTAACGGGGCGGCCATCTTGTGACGTCATGCGATCCCTGAACGCTGATTGGCTGTTCCCAGCTTCCCCCTTCTCTCCGTACTATTGTGGCATTTTAACGAAATGGACCCGTGTTACTTCCAAGATGACAGTACCTGTTGATATGTTTTAAGGGCTACTATACAGTGGTTTGCCAACAATGTTAGCTGATTTGACTGGATCGCCCAGAGTCGCGATCTCAGCGATATAGAACATCTGGGACAAATTTGGATCGCCTGGGTGAGGACTTTTCAGCAGCGCTCAGCTCAGCCTCAGCTCATGGAATGTTTGCAATGGTAACGGCGACGAATTCCATTCGGAAGTCCTTCAATGACTCGTAGAGAAGCATTCCAGACAGGTTTTCTGCTTTTATAGCCACAAGAAGTGGCCTTACAAGATGGACAGGTGTCCAAATACATTTGGTAGATAATGTACTTAACACGAACTGGTATAGGTATAAAATTGGCGTCAGCAAGAATATAGCTCCAAATTTGGCCATGCCAACGATGAATAGCCACTACAATTGGTATAAGGTGGTGAAGAAGAAGAATATAAGTAACTTAGAGTAGTAGGTAATATTATTCATTTTAAGAACACATCCCAGTGACCGTTATCACTTGGGATGAAAGCGAACACACCAAATCTAAAGCCAGGAAAGTTTGTACAGTACATCTGGGCCCATTTTTCACTTCGTTAACTGTAAGATTCTTGTGACAGCTCACTGGAGTGCCTTACTTCTCTGCCAAATCCTTTCTGAGTGTTTCTCTTTCCACGTGCAGTCAGGTGGTTCTATTCCCAGACGTGAGACAGCCAGTAGCCGCGAATTAGTTATTCATACAGCTGCCCGGCCTGCACTGCCGCTTTATAAATATGTAGGCAGGCACTTGGCAGCGTCTGCTACGCACCGTCGCCATCTTGTTGTTTACCTCGCCGACCTTGACGCCTTTACCCCGATGGCGCCGTACTTTCTCCGCAATATTCTAAATCACTTTTTCGGGTTGGTTTAACTTAGTTGCGCTTAGTAATTTATCACTCTCAACAAGGTCTAAAATGTGAATTACGTGGATTCTTTTTTCAGGCCTGCTCAGTTCTTTGAAAATACAGGCAACATCTGTCTTTAGTATTGGCAAAGATGTAGTTAGGGAAGCGAGCACAACTTAATAAACGGTAACTAGTATCGATATTTGTTTTAAAAGATCGATCTAATATTTTGGAGGAAATCTGTTCCGAAAGGGTGTACAGTAGGCTTATTTTTAACAGTCCCACTTCCTGCCTTTATATTCTCTATGATATACCCTATTGGTTTATTTTTCATTGATTTCACTGGTCTACAAAAAAAAAAAAAAAAAAAAAAAAAAAAAAAAAAAAAAAAAAAAAAAAAAAAAAAAAAAAACTTTTTTTCTGTTACAAGAACAAAATTTACTGTTTCTGGTAGATAATGCACTCCTAAATCCAGATCTGATTTCATAATTATCGTATCGGCCTCAGTTTTTATTTGATAATGATTTTTATATAAGCTCACGTTAGCCCATACATCATATGGATCTGCCAATAAGATACGCTCACAACAACATTTCCAATTGTAAACATTAAAATATATGTGTCAATACACAAAAGAATAAGAGAAGTGAGCAACACAAGAGTAAAGGAAAGTAAGAAACATATCTAAAAATGTTTCCTTTGAGAGTTTCTGTGATATTTTGCCTCAGGAACGTCTCTTCGTAAAGTCCAGCAGAAGTCGGACAACATTGGTGCACTCCAAATTCCTTGATAACGCTTATCCATGGCTTTCACAAAGATTTTGACTAGAACCTATTTAATGTGCAGCGGAGGTAGATACACATTTTTGGGGTCAACAAGAGTGTTTACCACATTCTTCTGTCCAGGCAGTAGCTCATTCTGAGCAGGCCACGTTTTCCAAACGTAGTGGTTTATTGTGTCCCTGCTATCCCACTCGCATAGAAAGCAGCAATGTTTAGTGTAATTTGCTATTATTGATTATGTTTAGTGTTAGTGTTATGTTATTCAATAGTGGTGTTTCAAAGTCATCAATTGTTTATATTTTTAATATAAGAGCATTGACCTTCGAATATTAAAAACGAAAACAAAAAATAATTAAGATAAAGTGACATCGAACATAAATATAATATTGAACATAATATTTGTAATATGTTATTTGATTGAATTTAAATACAGATTATGACTGTAATGATTTTGATGTAAACTGGACTGATATTGTTAAATGTATTGAATGTATTAATTTTAATTGGACGTAAAGTCCGTAAATAAATAACGTATGGGAGTTAGTATTAAATGTTTGATTGTTTTCAACAATTACATCAGCAGAATAATTAAATTAAGCCACAGGAGAATAACCAATATGGAGTGTTTTCAAGGATATCGATAGACAGTGGGTTGCGTGTCACAAGACAACTGAGCCCGATAGGTAAAAACTGATTTCATTTTTGAATTCAGCACCCACGACTTAGCGAAGAGCACCATTCATTTTCTTTACAAAAATGCTGTTGACCAGTGTTACTAAACAAATCTTATGAACAAAATAAAATAAACGATGGGCGAAAAAGTAAATTCGCGTGGTTTTATAACCTGGAAGCAGAGTTTTGATCTGTCGTTTATTCCGCCTCTATCGTGGCTGGATCTACAGTTTAACGCGGAATACTAACCACGGAACGTCCTAGCGTATCACATAATATTATGAAAAGCGGAGCTCTTAAAAATTCGGGACTGACGGGAATTTGAAATCAGGACACCGAATTTCGAGAACAAGCCACTTAACTACTGAGTTTTCATACCGCTGACTAGCGCGACTTGTGAAGTGGTACCTGAGTTCATGATCATGTGGTAGGTACTTCAGCTGTTATTTAAATAACTCGTAATGGAAAAACGGAGACATAATTCTCACACATGCTGAACCATCAGAACATTTTTAGATATTACTAGTTAAGAGCTGAGTAAAAATTCACCAATTACCCAGATCATTATCGGAATCATAGCTGTCTACATTTCTTTCAACGTTCAGTGCAATGTTTGTTTTTAAAGTTCATTAGAAAAAAAGTTCTGGACAACTTTTTAAAGCATAAAAGTTTAGAGACGGGAAAGGAATGGGGGCAAGGAATGGAAAGGAATTTGGGCATGGCCTTTTGAAGGAACCATCCTGGAATTCGCCTTGAGTAATTTGGGAAGCCATGGAAAACCCAAATCTGGATGGCTGGACGGGATTAGAACCTACGTCCTCCCGAGTGTGATGTCAGAGTTTTACCTCTCATCCATCACGCTCAATAAAATCTGAACTCAAACTGCAACTGTCTGAAAAACCACAAGTACATTCACAATATTTGCTTGTTTGTTTACACGATCCCATGGGTACATTTCGAATGTTTACCTAACTCATAATATTTTCAGATTTGTTTATACCTAAATAAATAATAAATATTTATTTTTTAATTTTTCATACGTAGTCCAAAATTGATCATATCAAACATTTACCTAACCTGTTTGTCTTTCGTGGTGGCATAGGTGTGATCCTTTGAAAGGAAACATTTGCATATCGATACGAACGAACTTTTATTTTGTACGGCTATATCATATTATTATTTTATCACAAATACTATCAATCTAATTAGATCTGCGCGTCCTTATCTCTAATCTCACGAAGAATCTATCGGCAGGGTAATAAAACATTTAATGTAAAAATAAACCTTTGTCGGTACAACTATTGAATTCACAGAAATCCGTGTCGGTATAAACATAATGAATGTAATACCCGGAATTTTGAGTGCAAGATTACTCACTTTATTGCATTTGTTTTGTATATAACCCTATCGCTGTATGATAAAGCAGTACCTTGCATAACTCCCGCACATACAAAAATAATTGAACAAATTACTCATGAAATCTTCAAAGAATTAAGATAAATCGCTGCCACTTAAGTGCAGGATGCCAGATAATGCATCTGTTTCCAATAGAAACCTAACTTTTATTGAGTACTGGAGGTATTAAATCCGAATTTTCCCTCTAAGAAATGTTTCTTTGTATTAGATATAAATCTCTTGGCTCAAAAGTTCCATCTCAGTACGCTGTGTCGCTTATCTCTGGCTACTGATCCCGTATCAACTCAGGTCACCATCAATATTCATCCAGAGAGCAGCAGATACAGCTGTCGTTTCGCAGTGGCCGAGCAGATGTATTGCCGAGGGGGGAACGCGGGTTCGCTATAATCATGGGAGAGAAAGAGAGGGAGGGCGGGAGAGTTGTGAGGTTCCGGGAGAAGCAACTACCGCCGGAAACAGTATATCAGCAGAAAGCAGCTGGCAGGTAGCTGGCATTCTCCAGAGAAAGGAGGTGTGGCGTCCAGTAGCCGGAGTCAATTTGCACCTGAAGCAAACGTTATATGTCAAGCGTCATTTGTACATCTTCGCTGTGAAGTATTAGCTGCACAATAAGGATAATGCTTTGATGTTGAGTGACTGTTTATCTTTCATCCTGGTGATTAACCACTGTCAGTAACAATCTCAATAATGCTTGTTGGATAAATGTTAAAGTTTTTGGCTTGGCATTCAGAACATCGCCGGTTCGATTCTCGGTCTAGTCAAGCTGATTTCTGCAAACACAGAAATTTTCCTGGCGTATGTTTCCAAAGAGGTTTTCACTGCATTGCAACATGATTTCAGTAGTTATTACGGAAAATAATCCTACAAAAACATTTCTTGTAAAAATAGGCCACGTCTCGTGGTTGTTAGTGACCAAAAATTATGAGATACTGACCTGAGGCAAGTTTATATTTTGCAGTATGTATTCAGTATAGTTTTGAAACAAAATGGTTTCTCTCGGTTTTATAGACCGTTGGTTTAAAATACAAAATGTCTGACGACTTGGCCATTATACATGTCATAATCTTTACTGAAATGAAAGAAAAAATACATGTGATTTATTCTAAGATTTGTCAGACTCGATGTGTGAGGGGAATTTTGGCTTTTGTGTGTTTTTAAGATTGATGAAACAGCACAAGCATAATGGACAAGTCACAAGAATTTTTTTCATCTATAATACTGAGAGAAACCTTTCTGTTTCAGAAAGTGAGTTGAATACACAATGTACAGTGCAGACTTGGATCAGCACAAGATCTCGTTACTTGTTGTCACTAACAATTACGAGACTTGGCCTATTTTTACAAGAATTGTTTTACCGGGATTTCATTTATTTATGTAATCTGACCGCTGATGTAAAGGTTTCATTTGAAAATCGCTGGATAAGGACATATTGGAATTCAAGACGTCCATTTACGTGTGTCCGTTACCTTTAATGTCTACGCTCTCTAATCAATGGTTGTACGTCGGATTGAGGAATTTCGGTTGGTATGAAAACAATAACGGACATTTAGTTGAGTCACATGTGGTAGTGGATTTAATTTATTTCGAATCATCCCTGGAGAAGCAACATCTTCGAACCTGTGTGCATGAGCACCTTGGTTTGTGCCTCCACTGATCGAAGTCTCCAGTTCGAGTCTCGGAGTGGAGGACACCAACTCTCGAATTAACAGAGAATGGCCACGACTCTATCTGATGCGACTGGTGCATGAGGGCTTGACCACTGTTCACGGGCAGTCGTCGTAGGTATCCACGAATGCAACTGCTCGCCAGGAAAGAGAAGCTCATTGTATGCAGGGAGAGGTTTAGAGGCAACGAACGATTGGAACCGAGTCGAGGCGAATGCCTCGTCTGTACACTTTGTTTGGTATGAACGGAATTCACCGTGGCAGCTATTCGCTTACTCGTTAATGTAGTTGAATTTGCAGTGTTGAGAAGCTACAGCGTGCATATGGAACGCGATGGCACGGAGTCTAAAAAACAGATGGGGCGGTTACTGCCGCATGGCGGTCGAGTCGACGCACCGTCCAAAGTAATTCAATGGGACAAAACACACGACGCGCCGGGCGGCGCATATACTCGTATTTCCCCGCGATTCCCACACGCCGCCGCGCTCGGTGCCGATCCGTCCGTTTCGCTCATGCGGCATAGAGGCGAGACTGAAAATTGGAGAAAATGAAGTCGAAATGACATTTTTGTTATTGTATCATTACAGTTTAGGATTTGACTGTAAAACAAATAATATACAATTATATTATATAAATATTGAAAATGTTTTTTTTATTTTTCTTATAATTATTCGAAAATTTGATATCCATCCTGAGGAAATCATGAAGGAAATAAGAAAGCTGAAAAAAATAAAGGGGCTGGTGAAAATAATATTACTACAGATATTTTAAAGATAGTCGGATGTGACATTCTACCTTATCTTCAAATATTATTTAAATTGAGTCTAGACACTTGCTGCTTACCACAGGACTGGAAAAGTGCAATAGTAGTACCGGTACATAAGGGAGGGGTGAGAAATAGAGTTGAGAATTACAGGCCAATCAGTTTGACATCAGTGGTAGGTAAATTAATGGAAAGATTGATATGCAACCACATCAGAAATATATGTGAGGAACGTAAGTGGTTTTCAATCAGGCAACATGGTTTCAGGCAAGGATATTCATGCGAATCTCAATTGGTGGGATATATGCAAGATATTTCAGATGAAATGGACAAGGGAGGCCAAATTGATAGTGTAGCACTAGATCTGTCTAAGGCGTTTGACAGAGTAAGCCATAAAATGGTAGTAAATAAGGTAAAAACCATTGGAGTGGATAAGAAAGTCATTTGCTGGGTAGAAGAATTTTTAAAAGGTAGAAAACAGAAAGTTAGGGTAGGAAATGTAGTATCAAAAGAAGTGGAAGTAAAAATGGGTGTGCCACAGGGTAGCGTATTGGGACCATTGCTATTCATTATTCTAATGAATAATTGTGTTGATTGTTTACTATCTGAAATTAGATTGTTTGCAGATGACATAATGCTGTATAAAAGAATCAAAACGATAGAGGATTGTAAACAGTTGCAGGGTGATCTGGACAGGATATCTAATTGGGTTGGTAAACATGGGATGAAGATAAATGCAAAGAAGAGTCAGCTTATTAGATACACAAATAAAAAGGTTAATTATGAATATAAGGTGGGGAAAGAATTGCTTGCTGAAGACTTGAAATGTAAATATCTTGGAATTACTTTTGATAACAAACTTAACTGGACAGGACACATAGGACAGGTGGTAGGAAAAGGTTTCAAAGTTCTGCACTTGTTGGAGAGAGTGATGAGGGGATGTACGAGAGAAGTCAAGGAATTGTGTTACAAAACTTTCGTCAGACCATTGCTCGAATATGGTAGTGTAGTATGGGACCCTCGTTTTACGTATTAAATACAGGAGTTGGAGAGGGTGCAAAGAAGGGCTGCTAGATTTGTTTCTGGAAATTATCGCAGAATGCAATCAGTGACGGATATGATAAAGGTGCTGGAATGGGATTCATTGCAAGACAGGAGGAGGATGAGGAGGGTCATGGGAGTGTACAGGGCATATACTGGCGATGAGGTATGGAAAGATATTGCAATAGGTATGAAAAGTAGTGCATGGAAGGGAAAAGATGACCATGACCACAAGCTGGCACTCGATTTCAGGCACAAGGGTGTGGGAAGATTCTCTTTTTTAGGTAAGGGTGTCAGGGATTGGAATGAGTTACCAAGAGAAATGATGAATAATTTACCGAAAACTTTGAAGGAATTTAAAGATAAAATTTGTAGTGGGTGCAGGATAGGGGGAAGATGGGTGTGTAGGGAAATTGCCACCGGAGCCTGTGCTCCATTGCAATTAAATTAAATTAAATTTATATTATCTTAACACAACTCTGAAATTTAATATTTTTATACTGATCCATCGCTGAAATATTATCTTAATTGCATTATTAAATTTACTTTTAAGCCATAAAAAACAGTTTGAGAAATATGACGAGTTGACACCGCCTGAGCAAGATAATAAACCACTCATTTTACCTTGTAGCAAAGATTAGTTTTTCTTCAGGAGGTATATTGCTTCTCACCATTGTGGATTACTTAAAAACACTCTTGTTTTACTGAACAGCTTGTTGAAGATGATTGCCTCAATTTTCGCCATCCCCTTTCAATAAAGGCCAAATAGCGTGTTTCACATTCTCGTGATTGTTCCCAGCAGAGCTGAGCTATAGTGTCAAGTCGACGGTCCACGCGGCAGCTGAGGCAGCTGCCTCGGCACCAAATGTGGCAGCGTGTGAACAGTTAGGGTAGCCGCCGCGCGGTAGAAACTACTAAGTCTGGGTTAGGTCATATATTGGCTAGTACTGTATTCATAGTGATAACAGATTTAGTGAAAAGGAGAAAGAAAAGGTGGTAGTGGACAACTAGATTTAATCGAAATAGATTCCACATTCGTGGTCAACTATCTCTAATTTTTATGATCTACAACGTACTTTTATTGGAATCTATGAAGGGTGAAACGATATTAAACACAATTAAAGTTTTATTGGCGTTATTCAGTAACAATTCAATTACTGAATCAATATAGTTTTAGCTTCTGAGTTGTGGACATCATAAGTGGAGTCTATTAATCCATCATTTTCTGTCGTGCTAGATGCATTTGTCGTTCATATACTTAAAAAGAAAAGGTTCTTCCCTGTACGAAAATTAGTAATTTCATTTAAAACATACTCTTCTTCTATCGTAGGTAGTATAAAACAATAGTGAATTCTTTTTAACTGCTTAACGTCTCTTAACAGCGAGGTTTTTAGAGACGGGAAAGGATGGGGGCAAAGAAAGGATAGGAATTCGGCCATGGCCTTTTTGAGGAAGCATCCCGGCATTTGCCTGGAGTGATTTGGGAGACCATGGAAAACCCAAATTTTATCTGCTTTACGTCTCTCAACAGCGAGGTCTTTAGAGACGGGAAAGGATGGGGGCAAGGAATGGGTAGGAATTCGGCCATGGCCTTTTTAAGGAAGCATCCCGGCATTTGCCTGGAGTGATTTGAGAAACCATGGAAAACCCAAATCTGGATGCCCGGACGGGGATTCGAACCGCCGTCCTCCCGAATGCGAGGCCAGAACGCTATCCGTTACACCACCACGCTCGGTTATTTTATTTGCTTTTTATCGTTATATTAGTTCGTCAAAGAATGGTAAATACTGAAAAAGAAATCAAATGAAAATGAAGTGAAATAGTCCAAATCTTTTGGTTTCTTCAGTAATTCTTAAAGTACTTGCATTTGGGTCGTGGACTATTAGTGTGACCTGCAGTCACTTATGATGTAACTATACTTCTTTCAAGGAAACACTAAAGTGAAGGCGACTCCCTCAGCTTCCTTAGACAAACCACGATAAATGTTAGTGTAAGCGTGAAGATCAGATTAATGATAAATGTATGGCAGCGTTCCATGTTTGTTGTACCGAGACTGTAGTAAAATTGCTTACAGGATTTTGTAGAACGCAAGACGGAGATAGGCTCCATTGGTGTTTGCCAACATTAAGTAGCTCGACGCCCATTCCTCTCAAATTGCTTCTGTGTGGGAAGTAAGAGGCTTGGTGCTTATTGGTTTAATTGCATGAAGTGTTCTGTTTGTACTGCTTCTGTGCAGAGAGTAAGAGGCTTAACTGCACAAACACATCCGTTTATAGGAAACTTGGCTGTATTATATGCTCGATTTTCTGGGCGACATGAGAGAGGTTTCACGTAACTATCTGGTGCCACCAGCTTGTTAGGGTCGTTTCACTTGTCTCAGCTGGGTATTAAGCTGTTATTGTGAGCGCCTATAGTCAAACATAATTCTGCATTGTGTAAACTGTCCAACTATCGAAAATATCTCTTTTCGATCGTATTGTATACGAAGTAACCATACATGATCTTAGAATATTCAAACGCTCTATAAAATTATCTTCATGATCACCGGTTCTGCACAAAAATTTAAAATGATTCTTGCTCTCAGGTCATTCATACTGAGTATCTAGTGAAGCATCCCGTCTAAGAATCGTACACCTTTAATATGATGTTTCTCATTTATTCCCCTTAATAACTGTTAATTATTATTATAGTTCGTGGTGGAGATAAGGAGTTACAACTCAGTCGACAGCTGCACTCAATAGAGACTTCAGAAGATTTAAGTTTCCTGAAACTCGAAAACCAAAGAAACAGGAAGGGTTTTCAAATTACTTAAATCAGCCAATTATATTTGCATAATGGTCTGAACCCCTATTTTTAACACCAGTTCTGTCTGTGTTAATTACGTCGCTTCCGATTGTTCTGTCACCTGTTGACTCACCTGATCGGTTCAAGTACGGTATTAGGATAAATCTACGAAAAAAGTTCGTTATAAATTTTCAAATTATTTTAGTCCTAATCATGTATTTTTTACTTGTTGAATACATGTTAAGCAGGCTTCCCTCTTGGCTTAAAGAGTTTAATCTCGCTTGCTGTAACGACACTTATCTCATATACGTATCTGGCTGTCTTCACTCTTTTAAATAAACTAACATCTCTATCTAGAGCGATAATGAACAATTTTAATCTTTTACAGTAAATGCCAGGAAGTCGAAATATACTCATTGTTCTTCCTAACAAATCTATCTTTCTGGAATGTTAAAGAACCACTTAAATCTGTACCAAGGCTCTGCTGAATCGCATCTAATCACTGAATAAGTTAATTGGTCCTCAACATTGAACTACAACTCTTCGACCACAGAAGTTAACACTGGGCCTTGAACAATATTCTGAGCACTTAAGAATTCTGGCAGACTTACCGACGAAACAAACTAATACTCGTATTTGGCCGCACTTCGCCTATCCCTGACTCACTACCTCTTAGTGACCGACACTTACTCGCTCCTTCACACGCTTTCTGTTAAAAGACGAACGGCCGCCATTATACTTGCTGACCCCTGATGTTATCTCAAATTTCTCGATCTCAGGCATTTGTGTCGACATGGCTCTTGGAGTGTGGTTCTTGCGCCGAAGTCATCTTGTGTAACTGTTTCCTCTACCGATTTACCCAAAACTAACGTCACGCGTTAATTACTCTTAAAATGACTCAAAATCCTCAAATAAGACCATAAAATAAGCTGAGGTAACCATGCAGATGGTAAAAAAGTTATGGAAAACGTCTTTTGGTTCTTGTAGATTTTTTTTTCTTACCTGTGGGAATACAAAAATCCGTTCTTTTGGATTACTTATCCAACCTGTTGAGAGTAGGCTTCAATCGTCTATCAACAGAATTTCTATTTCGACTAGAAGAATGAGATTGCGAAGAGTATCGTATAAGGCAGCAAATGCCGTTGATGAAAATGACAAACGGTGTTACACTCAAGACAGTGCCTTGAGGAAATCAAAGCCCTGATGGTGCAGGAAACAATTCGTCGCCAAGGACTATTGTAATATAATGGCCAGAATTCATTCAAAACAAAAGATGTGTGGTTGTTGTGAGAGAGTAAGAAGCCAGTAGTGTCACTTTGCTTTTAGAGATTTAAAAAACACGCCCTCTGCATGTGATTACCCTGTAGGACAGCCTCCAGTAGGACAAAATTATACAAGTTGAAGCGGAATATATTTGATTGAATTCGCACTGAATGAGATTCAGCAGATTACGGGACTCAGAACACTAGAAGAAGCGCGGATTAAACGTGTTTTCTATGTCTTTCTCAGGCAGCTTATCAAGACAATGCTACGGTACTACTTGCATCGTGAAGTCTTTGCCGTATTTAGCGACCAAAATCAGCGTTGCCTTCTCACCAATCTCGGGAAAGTGACATTCGTATCAGTTGGAATGTTTCTGCACCCCATACTGTTTGAGTAATTGACAAGGGGAAAGAATAGTTAAAAGTTTCCTGACTTGTGCAAGTTACACACAGTCCAGCTGACGAAACATGGAATCCTCCACACAAAATCTAATACTAGCAATTGTCTGTGAGGTAATCGCAACAAAGAGCTCTGAAATCAGCTTCAAAAAACTTGGTGCATCAGTAACGATAAAACCTTAAAAATAGTACACGAGCATTCCTGTAATCCGTTCTCCGAATAACTTCAGTACCTTATAAAATGCAACAGTTAAGATAACCAATGAAATCCTGCCATTGCCTTTTTTTGCTTTCGATAATAACATGAAAAAGAGTTCGTTCCAATGACCATAAACACTATTAGGCTTTTCTGTCGTAGGCCTTTCTTCTTTGATACGAATGAAGGGTCTTGATCCAACTAGATACTGGTGTTAGTGCTTTTTAGACCTTTATTCTCTAACATGAAAAATAGCAGTAGCGAATAAACAGCGCATCTAAACACAAATGTTAATTTTCTTAGCTAATTATAGAGTGGATTTTTTTCTTTTCTTGATCTAGCAAGCTAAGGCCCACGTGCCACAGGCCCTCTGTTTTACACATGTGGCCAGTGTGAATCATGAGAGGGGAGGGGTGAAAGAATTGTGTCCCACCAGAACTCAAATCAGGTTTTTTCGTCCCGGCATACTTAACCAATTGGAGGAAAGTTTGAGTTGCCACGTGTCTGCGAAACATTTAACTTTTCGTTTTTTGTATGGTAAGTGTATTTTTGTTTGCGACATGTGTAGTTTGAGGCCCGGTTTTCGTCTAGATTACTGCGGGAAACCGCTTAAAAACCTCGATCACGATGGCTGGTACACGAGGCCCAGGACTGGAACGTAGTCGCGTGGTACCTCCGCCGTGCAAAGTGTGGGGCGTCTTAACGCACTGGAGCCACATCGCCGGTTAAGTCACCTAATACTTATTAGTTCCTACTAAATTTAACATGTCTGTTTAAAGCCGTAGTTTACTGCCACAACTTTAGACATATTGGGTAATAATTCTGATTGTAATCCAAGGTTTATAGTTTATGTCATAAATGATGAAGGAGAGACAGCGTAAGATTGTTATTGATCATAACCAGGAAACTTAATATTTTTTAAAAAAGCCGGGATGATAACTCTTTTGAGTAATTGTGATTTTGTAGTAATTTAACAAAAGAACGGTGTATATGTGATATTTTCCCGCTTATGTTGGCTCGTAACGATTGTCCACGTTAAAATGAATCAAATCCTAGTCATACACTACTTTACTCTGTTGTGAATCAACAAAGCATACTTTTGTGATCGTGTAATAAACGCAAAATGCATTTTGCATTAAAATCGTAATATTTTACATTTACTTAATACTCTATGACTCTGGTTCAACAGTCAGTACGCGGGGAAAAATTCAATAAAGTAGGGTAAGCACTTTCCTGTTTTTGAATATTCAGTATCTACTTTTAGAATCTTGTAGATATTTGCAGAACTTCGAGAGCTTTCTTTAAAAAGCGGCTGCATTGGAGTAGTGTGATCAATCATTAATTCTTCACCAGGAACAGTTCGTAGATTAACGTTACCAACTGTCAAGTTTAACTGTAATTAATTTAAAGTATCATTTGTTATCCGATAATCTAGACCTAACTTTTATGTTCTGTAGTAAAACTTATTTTTCTGATTGCCCATTAAAATTCTGGCATGACAAGAAAATTCAATTTTTCCTTTACTCCTCGTCGACGCCGAGGTCATTAGAAGCGGGGAAAGGACTGGGGGCAAGGAACGGGCATCAATTCGACCATGGTCTTTTGAAGGAATCATTCCGTCATTTGCTTGGAGTTTTTCGGGAAATCATGGAAAACCGAAATATGGATGAATCCCTCAGAATGCGAGACAAGAGCGTTACCGCTCACCCACCAAGCTCGATAAAAAAAAAAAAGAAGTCTACTAGAACGAGAAAAACGAATTACATGAAATGTGGTGCTACAAAATAATTTCAGAAATCCTAAAATACCCTGAGGTGCTCTGAAATAACGGCAAAATGAAGTTAAGAGTTGTCGATAACAGTTTGAGACGTAAATGATTAGGTCTATTCCCAGAAGACATATTGGCAATGAAGGACTTAGTGGGAAGGTAAAGTCTAGATTATTTGAAGCACATGGTTATAGACATAGGTTGTTCTGGGCTTGAAAAGTTGAATGTAATAGATTAGGTTATGAATAAGTAGAAAATTGAATCCAGCCAATTACTGATATGTCGGAAAGGGATGACGATTAGCAAAACAGTACTGAACGATTGGTCTCTACCTGTTAGTTGAATTTATATTTGTTCGTTTCATTTATATATCTTACTAACTTTTTCCCTCAGTTAATCTCGCGTAGACCAAGTATATACCCAATTTTTCCCAGTTAGCTTCTTTATTTTTCAAGCAACAACAAAACCAAGTCAGTACACATGCTAATATTCATAAAAAATGCTAAAATATATTTATTTAAAATGTTTCATCCCTCCAAGCTACCTTCTTATCTCGAGAATTACTCGAGCACTGTGAATGGTTTAAGCTTTCCGCGTATTTCAAGGTTTATGTTTAAAATAACGTGAACAAATAAATAACTAAAGTACTTGTAAATTAGCCAAACCAATACAAAGAGCGAATAGAATATCCGCTAATTCAAAATCTAACGTCAATAACAAAATCGTCAATGTGAAACTACACACTCTAAAATCATTTACGATTAAAATTATTTATTTCTCAGAGTTAAATGGTTGAGTCAAACACGTTTAATTGCCTTTTTATGTGGTACTAATATAACCTTTGAGTTCATTTTTCTTCTTTTTCGTTGGCATGTTGTGTTCTCATTCCAGTAACTTAACCCGGCAATGCGGATAGTTACGGATGCATTCGGAGCTCCCTCTAGGTTCCAGTTCTGTGTATCATTTCACCCGGCTCTAAGAGGACCAGAAGCTCTCCTAAAGGTCTATAAAAACATCCTGATGAAGCTTCAGCTACCAATAAATCGAGATATTACACAATCAAAACACCAACGTTTTGATTCAAGGAAACCAATGTTTTGAATCAAGGAAACCACCTCTTTCAGCCTCAACAAGCTTTGTATAACTGAATGTGGCAGTCATCGGTAGCCAATAAACATACAGTTCAGTGCGGTTAGAAGGATTCAGTCTCCCCCCAGATGGCAATGGAGAATCATTAATCGGATTCGAACAGGATAAGGCAGATACGGTTACTCACTACACAAATGAGGCTGGGGCAGTTCTGCATATTGCGACTATGGAACCACCTTTACGTCAGTCCACCACATCGTTTCTGACTGTCTTCTTCGAGCTTACAAACGAACAATAATGGAAATACACTATGCATCGATCAGTACAATTGAATGGATCGAAACACCAGATGCAGAGATACAATATTATACGAGATTGTAATATGCACACTCGTCCACACCATTTGTATATCTTGTTGAAATCATATGATAAATAAATAAATTCCAGCATTAGTACACACTCTAAAGCCTCTGATTCAAACGGTTAATTCACACGCTAATTGCCCTGAGAGAAGCCTACAACATACTGGTAGGTACGTTTAACGACGACATAGTACTAATACAGTCAATGATTTTATTATGTTCGCATTACAAGCTAATACAGTCTTCCATTTCGTTTATTTTTTTGTTTAATTTGCTCGTCTCTCTTTTATCACATTTTAATTTCTTCTTATCTACGAAAGTATTAAGTCCGTCTTTAGATGCCTATTTGAATTCGTTAATATTTTGGTACTTTTTGATCACATAAATATTAATTCCTTCTCTTCGGAAAGTATAGGATGTAGTATACGCGACCTTTAAATCTACCTTTCAATACCCTGCCTTTGTGTAAAGTTCTATGTACAGATGTTCAGCAGTTGGATTTGCTATAGAAAACAAACAGAAATATTAGCTCTTTTAGAAGTATAAAGAAAAGTGTTTCAAAATTCACCATCAAGCAGTTAAACGACTGTCTGCCACAGTGTTGTACTATTCATAGCCACATAGAGAAAGGACGTGAGAAAGTAGCCTTTTGAATGTAAACTGAAACCAGTTGTCACAGAAATACTTCAGATTATAATCATCCAACCATATGACTGAAGGGTGTGAAAAAAATCCAAAATGATGTACCTAATAAGGACTTTCATCTAAAAATTGTTTTGGATGAAATACTTTTACAAGTTTAGGTTACATTATCACGTTATTCTGTTACTACAATCAGCTTCTTAATCCCGTAACCTTATCATAAGGTGTGAGATATCACAGGAAAATGTGTTTTATTGACCTCAAAACAGATCTCTACAAAAATACCCCAAAAGATTTTTCGGCATGTCACTCCATACAAGCAACAAAAGCTTGAAAACATGTGGAACACTATGGCGAACGTAAAATTTTCTGATTTTTGTGAGTTGAGGTGTGACTTGATATTTAAATTGCCTCATAATGGTACTTTAAACGAGTAAATATTTTTCATGATTTATTGCTGCAAAAAATTTGATTTTGTAAAGAATGAGAACGGTAGCGCTTAAAGTTCTCAGAACTGCAGTACTGAGAACTGCTGTGTGTTCAATCAGATATGTAGCAGGCAAGATAGCTGGGAATTGGAGTACGCTGCGAAGGTTGATCAAGCTGCAGTGCTCAACCATATTACCTGCAACTTCATTATTTTGGGATATGTCTATTTGAATATCAGTGAAACTAAGTGTACGTTGCTATAACCGGTTTATTTTTTCATGAAATTTAAATAAATTTTAAGTAATGTAAATACATAATTTCGTCTCTCGTTACATTAAAAAAAATTCAGGTTCAACCACAAGACCACGATATAAACTTCGCCTAGCGCTATCTGTTAACGGACCATTGGTACTAAAAACTATAAATAAAATTGAGATTTTATTCGTAAAATCTTAGTTGACTATCGTTTAAATCAATAACGGTTGC
>JARYHS010008074.1:178960133-178976504 GCA_031002005.1 Vandiemenella viatica
GCAGTCGAACCGACGCGATTCGAGAGTAGTGTCTGTGAGAGATTATCTTTGGACGGTGAGAGCCATGGAGGAAGGAATAATATGGAGACGACGCAAGAGACCTTTACCACGCATGGGAGTGAAGCAGGCCGGCGGAGGAGTGGGGGGGGCATGGCCGGAGTGGTGGGGGCTTGACCGCTTCCCAACAAACGGGGGGAATATGTACAAACACCTCAAGGGGACTCTAGGATAAACGTGACGCCGCAATCTGGTGTTGGATTATTATGTAACTCGATGAGACAAATAAAAAATTAAGAATAAAATTTTTTGATATCCTGCTTAGTTTTCGAGATATTCTGTCTCAAATGTGAAATGGTTTTGGTTGAAATTCAGAATAAAAAATTATTCAAAGTCAAATTTTATGATGAATTTTTATTTAAAAAGACGAGACAAATAAAAAATAAAGAGTAAAATTTTTCGATATTTCACCTAGTTCTCGAGATATACTGTCTCAAAAGTGAGGTGTCTTGAGTTGAAATGCAGAAGAAAAATTTCGCAAAAGTCAAATTTAATGATGGATTCTTATGTAACACGACGAAAAAACTCGATAATAAGGAATAAATGTTTTCGATATCTTGCTTAGTTTGGGGGATATACAACATCCAAATTGAGGGGTTTAGGTTTGGATGCAGGCTGGACCAAAAATTAATTCTGTCAAAGCCACAATGATTACATGGTTGACATGCAGAATGGATATTTCAGTTTTATTACTACCACTTGTGGTTAGTCTGAAATGTGTCCTAGACCAGAAAAAAAAGTAAGAGGACCCACTCTAGAGATGAGCAACCCAGACATTTTGTAGGTTGGTACCAGAAATAAAATGTTTATTCAGTCACCTTAATGAACATTCTCTTGATCAAGATGTGTTGTCTAATTTCACAGCCCTACTTATTAGGACAATTGTAAAAAAATTATCTCTCAGTTAGATTTAAATACGGGGGGGGGGGGGGGAGAATGTTGTACAAAAAAAAGAGACTAAATTAGAAACACATTCCCCAAATTGATTTTGTTCAAAGGCCAATAACTTCTTTATTTATGAAGCCCATTTTTATTTCTGCATGAACCTGTTTCGACATAAATAGATGAGAAAGATTTCAAAATCGGTAAAAATAGGTATAGACGTATTTACAAACAGAAACAAGTCTTATATTAAGCTTTAAAAATAACCTAAGTCAATGGCCTGAAATAGCTATTTAAAAAATTAATAAAACTCACAGCTTCTCACATAACAGTTAATTTCATCATCCATTGTCAGTATAATCAGCAACATGACGAAAGAAATCGTAATAGTAAATTCACTGAATCGCGAAGTAAAACACGCCCCTTTAAATCTCATTTTAAACACTCGTTAAAAAATAATGCTAGTCTATTATGTGCAAAATAGCAAG
Source organism: Vandiemenella viatica (assembly GCA_031002005.1). Taxonomy (NCBI): domain Eukaryota; kingdom Metazoa; phylum Arthropoda; class Insecta; order Orthoptera; family Morabidae; genus Vandiemenella; species Vandiemenella viatica. The sequence goes on from JARYHS010008074.1 coordinate 178,961,561, forward strand.
TTTGCTGATTTTCTACACTACACCAAGAAAAATTTGAGAACAAAGTCATCCCATTGAGAGCTATGACTAAATATTTATAGACGTGCTGCAAAGTTTGCGGTGTCTACCGCTCACTTCAACAACGATAATTACAATTCAACTTACTTATGAAATGATATTCCAGGTTCTTTCCTGTCTGGCCTATTTGTGCAACCGTACGCAACACAAGTTGGCATTTTTAAACACTTATACACAATACTAAATGAAATAATCACTGCATCTACCACAATGTGAACACCTTAATTGTTGGGAAGCGCCATATGGTCGCTGCCGGTGCTGCCACCATGCGGGAGAGTTTAGTGCTTGCTTCACCGATTTAACGTCACTTCTCCTACATATAATTCCTTCCTCCATGGTGAGAGCAAGATGGCAGAGGAGTAGAGTTTGCGGCGGGAACCGGTGAAGCGAATGTCGGAAGTGGTCGACTGTTAAGAAAGATGCCGCGGGGACGATTACTTAAAAAGTGCTTATAACTGTTTAACTATCTGGTACTGTGTTTTGAAGAAGCATTTGGAGTGTCAGTGGATTAGAACAAGAACAGTGTTCCTGAGAAACTATTGTGATAGTGGCACCTGCTCGGTTCGAATCCTGCACGCTTTGGAAAAGAGGTTTCGATAGCACGAGTCATTGTAACTGGTGGTTACTTCGGCGACGTATTTCTTTTGCTTATCCAGACAATAAATGTGTGTTCTGAAGGTAAACTTTTGTGTGATTTATGTGTCGGCAATTCCTACTTATTTTGTTGGCAACCGCCACTGCTGACTGTTCTACGTGATTAATCTTGTGAGTGACGATAAATTATTAGTATTAGTTGTGGAATCCCCACTGGCGACCGTAGGGTATCAAACCTGTAATCTTAAGAACATTTAATTAAGACTGAAATATACGCCGTGTTGAGTAGTACCACCAGGACATTAATTTACCACTAATCAACGAGTATCCTTACATGGCTTTCCCGTGGACAGGACAGTATAAGTGAAAACGGAGGTAGTAAATGACATTTGTCAACACCGAAGTGGATTTTATGCTGTAAGAAAAACCGAGTAGGAAATGGGAGTAGTTTGAATAACAACAATCGGCGATAATGGACTTATTTCAACGAGACGTGAGCATGACATTATAGTAACGACGGAACCCGAGCATACACGACGATAGCCGAGCTGCGCAGTACTCCGACAGACGCTGAACAAGCAACGACAAGCAACTCGACACCGGGGCGGCGCAGTACTTCTTAGCGCGGCGGTAGCGGAACGACGCGGGCACGCAGCGGTCGGCAGAATAGCAGACGGCAGCTGTGATTCGACGAAAGGAAGTGCAAATTTTAATTTTTAATGTAAGGTTCACAAACTGACAGGAGTAGTTTTTAGTTTTCAAACGGAATTTGTTAATTTCATGCGAACCGGTTGAATAAATTATTCAATTTTTAAATAGTTAAATGAGTGGGAAAATCCCCAAGCAATTTGTTTAAAATATAAACTTGTTAGTTTGAGCCAGTAGTTAGTTTTCGTGTTAACGGAAATTTGTTTATAATTTTCCCGTGGACTCACTGGAGTAATTTTTTTTTCGTTTCTTTCGACTTCTATTAAATTTTAAGGAATCATATGTGTGGAAAATTTAATTTTAATGAGACATGAATCAACTAATTATTTGTGTAATGCTTTGGTTATAAAGTGTCAGCTGATTCCCGAGTGTTTTTTAATTTTGAGTAAAGTAATTTCTGGAACTTTGATGCTAAAGCTAAGAGGGGAGTATTAGTGACTGAAGTATTTTGTGGTCCTAGTTTCTTTCAAGAATAACTTGGTAAATTGTAGTTAATGTTGAGTTGTGCCATGGCGTCTGAGAGTGATGTGAATGATGGGGGGCTGGTGGGGCCGAACCGCGAGCCTTTGGATGATACTTGTGATGGGCAAACCAATCAGTTGACATCCGCGTCTGTAGCACCAGAACTGTCACTAGATACTATGTTTGAATACTTAAAGTCCACGGGAGCAAATATTAATTCTTTGAAGTCAGATATGGATAGCTTGCGGTCTGATTTTCAAGGGGAGTTGCATACTATTAATAATTCTTTGCAATCAAATATTAATTCTTTGCAACAAATATGGATGCTATTAATAATTCTTTGCAATCAAGATGGATTCCAATGTTAATAACTTGCAAGGGGAGATGCGGGCGATTAACAATTCTTTGCAATCAAATACTGATAACTTGCGATCGAATATTAATGACCTGCGGTCTGATTTTCATAACCAATTGTAGCTAAAGTTTGAAGAACTTAAGGTTGGGTTGGAGGAGAACAATCGAAATGTGAGAGACGGGCTTCGATTCTAACTGATGGGCTGGAAAAGCTAGAACAGAGTCTAGGGAAGGAGACGGTGTGTCTGCGTCGTGATGTCGGGGTGCTCGACAAAAGGGTGGATATGGTTGAGCAGATGGGGACGGGCAACGCGCAGAGGCTGGATGAGGTGGAACCTACTGAATAAGAAGATGCAGGTAGGAGAAGAGAAGGTAAGTGAATTGGCATCTGATGTCAAGTTGGTTTCCCAAGATGTCGAGAAATGTTCTGCGTTGATAGAGGAAGTAACGAAGGTGAAGGTTCCCGAAGTGGTCAGGGGGAGATGACTAAAGTGAGAAGTTAGCTTAATTCGGCATCGCCCGTGGTTGGGGTGTAGAGAAAGTCGACTGGGGGAAGTTTGATGACTATGGTATGACCGATGGAATTCATATCAAATTTTGAGAGTTTTGGTCCGTTTTGCTTGGCGAGTGAGAGGCAGAAAATAGAAATGGTCCGTAAACATTTGACTGGGGAGCTAGACTATGGGCTAATTGGTTTGCAGAAAATTGCAGTACGTTTGAACAGTTCAAAAAGTCATTTCTTCAGAATTATTGGTCAGTGGATAGACAGGTGGCGGTACGCCGCGAACTGATGTCGGGGGAGCCTTATAGGGCCGATAGGGGGACACAAAAGGATTTTTCATGCAATGTGTGGATTCTTGCAAATATCTGGAGGGGGCTTATAGCGAAGGGGAGTTGGTACATACAGTTGCTTCTCGACTGCCACAGCAGACACAGCTAATTTTCGCTAGTCACAAGATTTGCTCAGTTGCCGAAGCAATCGATATGTTGACTAGAATCGATATTCATGAGAAGGTGTAACGTAACCATGAACGTTACGGTTATATTTGGAGTGGATAGTGTAATCTGAGAGGTATGTAAGGTCTTTGGCGGTGGGCGAGCGCCGAGCGCGGTGAGTAGGGAGTCGGTGATTGTCAGTGGTAACGTACGGAACAGCCGGCGGGAGCGGAAGGTTTACGGCAGTGTGTTTATCCCGTGAATACATCGTACGGCCGCTTGGCGTGTGTTCCGTACTAAAGAACACTGTGGGATGTGTGCTAAAGTATATGTTGGACTATGAAGGTTCTTCCGAGAGACCTGATTCAATATAAACTGTGTTTAGTAAACTACTGCAGAATCGGACTATGGCGATTGTTTGTTAATTAGTTTCGAGAATTGTGCTCACTGCTTATTTAGTTGTTTTGACTGTACTTGAATCTGCTATCTTCGGTGACGAAGAAACATTAGTATTATTGTCTGGTGGCATGCTTGTGACTGTGTAGTCTCAGGGAATAAATTACGAAAACTAGTCGCATATGTGTTTTCCTTCTGTGACTTTAATTAACCAATTAGCATAGCCGAAAGACTGGCGACCGCACGGCAAAACGAACCTTTAATTAAAAGAGTAATTAGTGGTGGAAGAAAGCTTAAGAAAAATCGTGTTAGGAAGTGTAGCTGCTCAATTGCTTCAACGAACTTTTAACTATACAAACACGAATAGCGTGAGTAGCACCGTTACATGGCTCAACGTGACAGGACAAGTTGCAGTTAAAATTGTTAAGGACGGACAGTGATTAATATAAAAAAAAAGTGCTGGAAATAATAAGCAGTGAGTAGAGCGGGAAGACAACAATCGGCGATGGTACGGCTACTTCGAGGCGGCGAGTGCACAACAATGTAATAAACGAGAGGACCCGAGCTTTCACGATCGGAACCGAACAACGCAGTCTGACGGGAAGCCTCACCAGAGCAACAACTCGACACCGGGGCAACGCGGTACAGCGGAGAGACGCGACAGCGGAACAACGCGGGCACGCAGAAGCGGCGCGGCGTCATTGCGGTCGACGGCAGCGCGGTCAGCAACTGAGATTCTTCGAAAGGGAAGTGCGAACAATTTTTTTTTAATTAAAGAAAGACACAAACTGACATTAAAATAAAAATATACCGTTTCGATTGGAATCACATTTCCGCGGTAGTAATTATTTCTTTTGCATTAATGAATCTTCAAATGAGCTACTGACTATGCGGATTGCAAATTTTATGCATGCAAGCTTAATGTTATTCTGATTTGGGGCAAGTTATGTCAGTTTCTGTTAACGAATTAATTTGTAGATTTTTTTGTTGATTTTCCAAAGAAGTGCAAGATTTATTTTTCTTTCTTTGTAAAAGCACAAACCGGCACGAATAATTCGCGATTTTTTTTAAGAAAAAATTAATTATTATTATTTTTGCATATTGAGTAACAGAGGTTTTTTTTTACCTTTTCTTTCGTTAACTTATTAAAGTTGAAATGCCGGAGAACTGTGGTAGATTTGGCTTAGCAAATTATTTTTCAAGAAAAAAAAAAAAAAAAAAATTATTTTATTTTGCTGTTAATTGGAATCGGAAAAAAAGGATATTTAATGTGGAAGTAATAACAAACCAGATATACGCCAGCTGTAGTTGAACGGGTTTGCTTCAAGAGTTTGATTTCATAGATAGAGATTTCTGTAGAGTTTCCGTAATTTTTTTGGTCATTGATAGTAGTGTATGTATTCAATTGAAGTGTATTTTATGACATGGTGTATATCTTGTTTGGTAGTTAAGAGATTTGGAAACAGAATTTTACCTTTTTTTGTGCTAATGTATACTGGTGTATTCTGTTTGCTGGATTGACGGCGTTGGTTACTTCTTGTCTTTTCTACAACGGAAGATTGAATTTATTGTGTGAAATAATTTCGTAATATGGCATCTGAGGTAGAGGGTGGTGTGAATGGAGAGATGGTGCGGGGAGGTGAGTCCCTTGGTGACGCACCCAGTGTAGGCATTAATCATTCCTCCCTTACTGTGTCTAATCATTTACAGTCGATGACGAGTTTTGCTAGTGAATCAGAAGTTGACAAGTCAAGAGAAGTGGTTAGGGAAAGTAATGAGGCGTCCATGTCGGAAATGTTTTGTGCTTTCCAGGGACAATTTGTCATGTCAATTCAGTCCTTTCTGGAAGCTAAATTCAATGAAAACAAGATTTCACTTGAATCCAAATTAAATGAAAATAGTATTTCACTTGAATCCAAATTAAATGAAAATAGTATTTCACTTGAATCCAAATTAAATGAAAATAGTATTTCACTTGAATCCAAATTAAATGAAAATAGTATTTCACTTGAATCCAGATTAAATGAATCACTGGAATCCAAATTAAATGAAAATAGTATTTCACTTGAATCCAGATTAAATGAATCACTTGAATCCAAATTAAATGAAAATAGTATTTCACTTGAATCCAAATTAAATGAATCACTTGCATCCAAATTAAATGAAAATAGTATTTTGCTTGAATCTAAATTAAATGAAAATAAGGAGAGTATCGAATGTCTTCGGGATGCTTTTGAATCGCGACTAGGGCAGTTTAGGGAAGAATTGACACAATATAGGGAACTTTGTGCACAACAAACTGCTGAAATATCTTGTAAATTGACTCAGTATCGTTCAGACTGCGAACAAGTAACTAGTGTTTTGCACCAAAATATGGAATCCCTAAAGAAAACAGTCGAGCTTATAGAAGATAACCATGATGAAAGACTGTCGAAGGTGGAGACTTTAGGAGAAACCCTTACCGAAAAATACACGGAGTAAAAGAAGAAGTTGACCATTTAACAGTCGGCGTAGAGAAATTGTCGTGTCAGGTGGAAAAGGTTAAGGCTTCCACTGCAGTGTGGGTGAATGAAAAGTTACAGTTACAAGAGAAGCAAATTGAAAAAAGTCTAAGTTACGAGTTCCACAAGTTGTGCGAGAAGAGGTTGTCAAATGTCAAATCTTGCCAAATGTGAATGCGCTCACTGCGTGCATGGTAGAAGAGAAAGTGGACTGGGAGGACTTTTGTGATAATGGGGGGATACACCCAGTTGATTTTGTGAAGAAGTTTGAAAATTTTGGGCCGTTCTGTAGGGCCGTAGAAAGAAAGAAGATAGAAATGTTCAGTAAACATATCAAGGGGAATGCCCGAATGTGGGGAGAACGGGCTGCAGATAATTGCGAGACGTTTGAGGAGTTTAAGTCAGCTTTTTTGGAACATTTCTGGTCCATCGACCGGCAAATTGCTGTTCGGCGGAATTTAATGATGGGAAAACCATACTCGCCGGGGGGGCACTCAGCAAAATTTTTTCTTGAAGTGTGTTAATTCTTGTAAACATTTAAGTTCACCATTTAGTGAAGGGGAATATGTGCGGATGATTAGTGCGCGTTTGCCCGAGTCGACACAGCTTGTATTTGTCAGTCACAATATATGTACCATTGACGAGGCGGTAAAGATGTTGGGTCGGCTGGACGAACAAGAGAAAAGTATAAGAGCAAAAGAATATGGGGTGAGGACACCCACACATTACGCGGAGAAATCGCAATCGGAAGGGGACAGAAGTAATTCACATCAGCAGCAGGAGAGCTACAATCATTTTGATAACAGGAATCGAGGCGGCTACAATAACCGCGGGCAGAGAGGAGGATTTGGACGTGGTCGTGGAACAGGGGGAGGAGGATTTAGAGGTGATATAATGGACCAACTGGAGACGATGGCCCCGAGAGAGTCAGTAAATCAGGTGCAGGTGGCCGTGGTGGAGAGTGCACCACAGGTAAACTAGTGCCTGTCACTGCTTCAGCCTCAGCGGGGACAGGAGACGATACGAGGCTATCAAAAGAAGAACCAGAAGACAATACGAGGGGGCGAGATGAAGATGAGATTTCTAATGAACCAATTACAAACGATCAAGGAGAGGAAAGAGTGATCTGGACGAATGTCGGAGATTATGCTAAACTGTTCATCGCTAAAGCGCGCATTCATGAGGAGGAGAGTGATGACTCGTCAGAAGAGTGGTCAAGTTGGAAGGAGATAAGGTGGTTCGGACAAGAAAAGGCAAAGATAATTTCAGAACTAACTTATAGATCAAATGGAAGAGAAACTGTGAATAAAAATGATGTTTGTGAGCCAGATGAGCAGGAGAAGGCTTGTGTGACTGACGACAAAATTGTTAAGAAAGATACTGTAGTAAAAGAAGAAATAAGGTCAGTAGAAGAAGATGGAAGACAGCGAGAAGCAGTCCTTGAGGTGAAAGAAACACTTCAGGAGACAGAAACAGTGAAGCCTGAAACTTTGCCGGAAGGGAATCTCGAAGTAAACATTGTATGATGGTAAATGAGAACTATCCATTATGTAAAGACACAAAACAGAAGGTAATTAATGGGAAGAAAGAGACTAGGCAGAATAGAGGATACTATGTAAAGCCAGAAGAATGGTATTTGCTGAGAGAAGAAAGTTGGAAGAGGCACAGGAAGAAGTTACGGTTATATGATGAAGCAAAGAATGTAAATAAGAAGAAAGGAGGAGGAAGAGAAGAGAGTTGGAAGAAGCGTAAGAAGAAGCGGGGTTTAATGCTGTTTGGTGAAGGAAGGAATATTGTAAAGAAAAAGAAGTAGGTACTTTAGGTAGAGGGGTGAGGTACAGTCTTCAGTTGCCTCACTACGCATGATGGAAACATCCATGCATAAATGCCTTAGCGTTATGGTAGGTTTAGGTTTTCAGGTTGTTTGGTCATCACAATTATTTCTTCTATGGTATTGTACAGTTGTTGTATCAAATGTCTTTTGCGGTTGTGCGCAGATTAGCGACCCGCACCTCCTTGTTTTGGTGCAAACGCATTTTAAGTCGTCACGAGTAAAGAAGGAGATACGAAAGTTTAAAGTTTTGTACGAAGGTCCCTATAGGGTCAAAGCCTGTTTGAGGGATAATGCTTACAAATTAGAATATGCCGATGGGAGAGAAGTTGCCGGGACTTTCAATGTCATTTCTCTGAAACCTTACAAATATTTTGGTGAGGAGGGGAGTGTCGGTGGGGTGTCAGGCACCGGATAGAGGGGCCCACCTCACAGCACTGTCGCATCTACCGCACCTCCAAGCTTAAGTGTTGCCATGATTTAAGTAAGTTTTCAGTAGTTTCTTGTAACAATCAATCGCAGTCACAATTAGAATGTGTAAGAGGCTGTGTCAATAAGTTAGTGGGGTAAGGACTTTTGGTAGTTGGGTACAGATTGGTGACCCACGTAGTATTAATACACAGTTGCGGAAGGCATTCTTGCTGGTTTGTGTTTCCCAGTAATTTTAGCCCCGAGGCTGGACAATGTACTTAGAAGTGCGGTTTTCCCTTTCATTAAAGTGTTAAGATGATTTAAGTGGGCGCAGCGTAATGTCAGTTTGCGTCTTTCCGCGTGTGGGTGATCAGTGTTGGTGTACAACAGTCAGTGAATGAGGCACCTGCCTGAGCAGGGCACACTGTCAGTGCACTGTCGAAGTAAACAAGGCACGATTCAGTGCATGTGTCATACATCAAAAAAAGAGAGGAAAAATTGTTGTCAAAATATATTGTAACTCAATTTGTAATTTCTTGGTTATATGTCATGGATCTAAGCAAGGACATATGGACATTGAAAGGTTTGATGATTTGTTTCATGCAGTTTCAGACTGTGTGTGTTATTCTTAATGTGTATGTAATTATGTTAGTTTAAGGATAAGCAAGCAGCCACCCAGACTTCCCTTTATGTTTGGTAAACATTTAATCTTGTATTTTTTTGTAACATGTTTCTATGTATATGTGAACAAGTGTGGTTTGTGATGACAAAAGTCGGTGCTTTGTCAATGCCGACTTTTGCCACATTGTAACGGTGGGGGTGTAACGTAACCATGAACGTTACGGTTATATTTGGAGTGGATAGTGTAATCTGAGAGGTATGTAAGGTCTTTGGCGGTGGGCGAGCGCCGAGCGGGGGAGTCGGTGATTGTCAGTGGTAACGTACGGAACAGCCGGCGGGAGCGGAAGGTTTACGGCAGTGTGTTTATCCCGTGAATACATCGTACGGCCGCTTGGCGTGTGTTCCGTACTAAAGAACACTGTGGGATGTGTGCTAAAGTATATGTTGGACTATGAAGGTTCTTCCGAGAGACCTGATTCAATATAAACTGTGTTTAGTAAACTACTGCAGAATCGGACTATGGCGATTGTTTGTTAATTAGTTTCGAGAATTGTGCTCACTGCTTATTTAGTCTGTTTTGACTGTACTTGAATCTGCTATCTTCGGTGACGAAGAAACATTAGTATTATTGTCTGGTGGCATGCTTGGACTGTGTAGTCTCAGAGGAATAAATCTACGAAAACTAGTACGCATATGTGTTTCCTTCTGTGACTTTAATTAACCAATTAGCATAGCCGAAAGACTGGCGACCGCACGGCAAAACGAACCTTTAATTAAAAGAGTAATTAGTGGTGGAAGAAAGCTTAAGAAAAATCGTGTTAGGAAGTGTAGCTGCTCAATTGCTTCAACGAACTTTAACTATACAAACACGAATATCGGCGAGTAGCCGTTACAATTTGTTCTGCGAAGAAATTCTAAAACCATTGCATTGTTACGTTAGCTTTTCATGTGAAATTTTCTTGTAATGATGTCAGCTACGATTTCACGTGAACATTGTTTGTTCTTGTTTGTTATTAACATCCAATGGCCTGACTTGTAATACAAGCTGTTACTTTGTGACTAATCTTTGATTATTTATGTAATCACGTTTTCATAAATACACCTAAGCTGTATGCCTCTTACATTAAATGAATAAATTGTCAGGTTATGACGTTTTTAGTGTTTAATGATATAATGCCATATCACACCCACTTCCTTCATAGATAAAATTAACAAAATATTAAATGATTTATAGAAACATCAATATATTATTTTTATAATCATCAAAACCAGCAGGGACCCTTTAATTCATTACGTTATTTCAGTAGAAAAATGCCATATGTGGCGGAAAATGTTAAGTCTTCTTCGATGAACAGCGGGTACCACTGCTTCTCTGGGCTGTATGTTTACTTGACAGAAGCCCATTAACATGTCTGGGATATGATCGGTTGGTAACTTCTTCATTCTGGTCTTCCTGCAACCACATCCGATGCTTTGTGTGGGATCCTCCAAACCGCGTGTTATTGTGTTCCTCAGTGGCATATCCAGGCTCTCTTTGATGTCACGAAATGACGTCTAGAAGCTCTGACTACGGCACATGGTGGTTACACACCGCGTTGAATTCTTACTATCAAATTGCATGTACTACCGTGCTCATATGTATCAGAACGATTTGAATCACTCATCGCTATATTTCGTCCCGAAACTTATTCAACCCTTCCTACACATCTGTTTATACAGTCCTATACCCTGCCGGTGGTATAGTCACGTGACTATCCAAAATTAAAACTAACCCACCTCACAAAATACTTTTATGTTTTAACATATTCATTATACAATCAAAAAATATGGATTATATTTCGTTAATAATGGAGAGGTGCAAACATTGATTGCACTTCATTTTAGTTTTTTAAAACATTTAAGAGAAATTAGTGTCCCTACAGAACATAATAAGCTACTGTTTTCAAACAAAACATTAATTTTGAACAAACGCTAGGATCAAAAGAAAGGAAGACGGTATACCGAGCATCTATCACTTAAAATAATTAGATATAAATCAATATTTGCGATGTATAACTACTATGGATAATGATAGTTTTAAGTGAGAGCGTTGACAAATAAATGGGTATTTGACTACTTCTTGAAAATGGTTTTAAATTGTTTATTGGTACACCTTATTCACCGAGTGAAGAGATTTTTTGACGGCAGTGCATTATTTTGCTTAAAATTCAAATTTAAAATTTAAAGAATTTAAAAGCCCGCCAAAAAGCTCCTTCGCTGCCTGGCGCGTGTAACGACAGTCGTGACGTCACACGTCTGTAAACGCTGCCGCTGTGAAAAGAGCGTTTCCTATTACCCAACCTATCAACTATTTTTATTGTTTGTTGCTGGTTACTTCTTGTTATTAATGAAAGTTCGTTTTGAATATAAAATCGAAAACAGTTTGTAAAGCCTACACCGGAAAAACATTGAAAGTAGACGCCTTATTTGTGGGACTAGCTATAAAACAACCACTGAGTTTTATTCTGTGGAGCTTAAAAATGTAACAACTTCAATTTGATATTACGACAAAGTCACTTACTTTTTTCTTTGAAGCTCATTTACACCGCAATTTCGTAGAGTTAAATGAAATACGTTGTTTAAGGCGAGAATTATTAGGGTTAGGGTCCTAAGTTTCGATCCTAGCTTCGGAATATGTTCAATTTGTTTTCTTTTGTCATTTTCTTTCGACACTAGTTGCTGTTGGTTGCATCGCATAATCATTTCTTCCCGAAAATCCACCAAAACATCGTTTTAATTTTTCTTTTTTTTTTCTGAAGGCTTCGGAACTTTTTGGATAACAAGCGAATTACAACCGTTTTAAACAACCAAAGAAGATTTCAAAAAGTAAATTGGATGTTACTTGCACACTATAAACAGGTTTTTTTTAAAAAAATATTACTTGCACATTAAAAGTAAATACCGCCTAATAGACGCAGGAAGGTAACCTGCAGTTTTATCGTCAGGTAAAAATTCCAACGAAAAGGACAATGCGTTCCGGAACTGTTGCAAGATTAGCATGAAATTTCTATAAATGCTGTCACTTCTAAAAAAATTCCATTATTCGCCGCCGTGCACCTGTATTTTTTGCATTATATTCCTCTCTGGTAAGTTTAAAAATTGAAAGTTTTCATGTATGGTAGCAATTTGTTTCAAACGTTTGTATGACGCTTAACAACTATTATGAATTCTTCGAATAAAAAACATAGTAGTGCAAAAAACAGCAAACAAAAACGGAAAAAATGCACGCAAAAAATATTATTCCAACCAAGGTTTGAACGTAGGGCGTTCTGAATTCCATTACCACTCTTCAATCACACAGCGATCAGGACACTACTTCTTAATTGCGTCTCTTTATGTAAATAGCAAACACTTCACAGTTTCCTCAGACTTCCACGGCCATCTTTGTTCATGATTAATCGAGTTTCGGGTTTTGCCGCGTTGTTTATTTCCTTACCTAAGCTTTCGGCTGGTATCCGAAAGCTTAGGTAAGGAAATAAACAACGCGGCAAAACCCGAAACTCAATTAATCACTTCACAGTTTCTTCGTGTGAGATGAAGTGAAATGAGGTAGGTAAATGAATAAACAAACAAATTCAGTTTTATTGACAAAAAATATAATTTATCTATAAGCCTTAATCTGCAATTAAGAAAAATGGCATACAACATCCAGTTGTTCCGAGCGTGGTGAGTGAGCGGTTAACGCTCTGGCCACGCATCCAGGAGGACGCCGCACAGTGTGATATTTTCTAAATATAGAGGGACAAAAGTCAGTTTTGATAATAGTGTACATAGGCAAAATAGTTATTTATATTCAAAGTTGATAAACCATATTATTCGGAACAAAGGTTTATTTTCAACGAATTTACTCCTAACAATAGAAAAAATAGTTTGAACAATGGGCTTCCTGTGATCCACCGATGGAGCGCTCCAGTCGGCTGCGCCATTTGACTGAGCTTGGTCGATGATTACGCTGTGTTTTCTGTGTGTTAGTAGTGACTTGTGTGTTTCTGTTGCTTTTGGAGATGCTCAAGGTAAGTTTACGCATGCTTTTTCCGTGATACATTAGCATCATTAAAACAAAGCGAGATTATTTTTAATTTTTAAAAAAAAACTACTGAGCCAATTTCATGTTGCATTTTAGTTCATTATACCACATATCGGTCTCTTGCTATATTTATTTGAAAGAGCTGCTTATTAGTTACAAGAAAATACCTTCATTTGTTTGCGCATATTTGCGACACCATACAACTTTTCTTTATTTTTTTATTTTCACTGCACAAATTCGCGTACAGAATTTTTCAACGTATGGTTTGCTAACGCAAAACAATCAATCTCTAACTTTCAATTTAAATATGAGTCTCAAATTGAAGCTGTTACATTTTAAGCTCAGCAGAATAAAAGTCAGGGGTTTTCTCTATAGCCAGCGCCACAAATAAGACGTCTATTTTCTATATTTTCCGCTGTAGGCTTTTACAAATTGTTCTCGATTTTGTACTCAAAATGAAATTTCATTAATAACCAGAAATGACCAGCAACAAGCAATAAAAATAGTTGAAAACTTGGATAATAGGAAACGCTCCTTTCCCAGCCACAGCGTTTACAGACGTGTGACGTCACTCAAGCGTTTTCTGTCACGTGACCAGAGGTAAGAAAATTAATTTTTATTTCGCTTTTTTATTAAAAATAATCCACTTTCTTTTCAAAATTAGCTTCCTGAAGTATTAATCTACGAGAATGAGTTGAATTTATAATATTTTTAATACTGTCAAATAGCCTATTGATGATTTTTTAAGTTAGTTAATTTTGCGGAGTATATCCCTTCCAAACTATTACTCTTTCGGACAGGTGCAATGCCCCCTCCGCCACACACATTTAGGAATCGCATAGTAATAATAATAATAAAGTCATGCTGTTCTTTTACTACCACATTTAAGCTTATTTTAGAAACAAACGGAAAAGTTTGTAACTAAATTACTGTTGTCGGTGACACGAAAAGTCGTCAACGCAGTCTGAGTTGACAGTATTTTAGCGTAAAAAAACTTATTCACCTACCATTAATATAGATAGCTGATTAAAGCGCACTCAATACTCCTTTTAAAACAAAAACTAAACACGATGAGGTTACAATAGACAAAGACACAGTTTTACACAGTCTTGTCACCTTTGTGGTTTTAGTGGTGTTTTGTGAGCAGGCAAAGAACAAAAAACTAATACGGCTTTTTCACGATAGCGGTAGTCTGTGGCTGCTGCTGTTAAAACTCAAACGAGAGGTGAAACGTTAGTTCACTGTACTTACCAAAAAAAAAAAAAATTATTTGTAAATACCCTAGGACGTCCATTCAAAACATTTGGTAACTATCAAACTGTTGCGTTTGCTAGCGGACACGTACGAAATAGTTGGTTTATTTCGCGATTTATACGTTATGCTACTTGAAATTATTATTTTAAACTAATTTTTTACCCCAAACTGATGTTAATCCTAACGGTAAGCTCTTCCGACAATAGTCCCTAAAGAACTCGCACTGATTTAAGGTATTATTATTATGTTAATCAAGTAGTTACATCATTAAAATACTTATTTTTTGTAAAACATTAATTCAGTAATAATATAAAAATCAATAATAATTTTAGAAATTACATTTCATTACGAGTTTACAAAAAATAATATTTATTAAATAAGCCATGAAATATATTTTCACTGAACATAAATTACAACAAGATTTTGGAGATCGGCAACGCTTCATCTTTTCTTCCGTTCACTCCCTCTCTTTGACGTGAACACATTCTTTACTAGTAAGCCTCCATCAATTTTCGCTTTTTTAGGTCATTAGTATGCCGTAAAGAAGTTTTACTTCGACATGAATTATCTGGTAATGATTGATGGCAGGAAGTTTCTAATAATATGCAGACATCCCTATTATTAGTTAGTTCTTTAATTCCAGCAGGATCACTAATTACTCACCTAGCCAATTGTGTAGATTCAACTTATTTACCAGGCAACAGATAGTGCTATAATATTATAAATAGTACAGGAGGAAACCGCCAGGTATGT
>JARYHS010008074.1:178977504-179015671 GCA_031002005.1 Vandiemenella viatica
TAATTGACCGCGAGCTCCCGCTATATTAATTAGAACGCTGGGCCGAGCGGATAATGGACGATCATTACGGCACCATAAAGCCGCGCGCTCATACTGACAGCCGCGAGTGAGTATCGGCTAGTGGGCTGTTGAGTAGGCAACCTCGCAACACACGGTAAAGGGTCTCCTTCGTGGGCAGGCAATCGTGCATCACACGTAAGTTTCACTTCAGTACCAACGACTACCTGACAGTTCAGATCCAAACAGTGCAGAAATTTTCACAGGTTTGTAATCTCACTTCCACTTTCTACGACTTTTGCATCGCGGAGGTGAAGAACCCCATAATAGATTTTACATTATACTTTGTACTTATTTTAGTCATGAATCAACATGAAAAGCTAAACCATATCAAAGTCTGAATGAGACGGTAAATTTAAAGACTGAACCAATTCATTGGAATTATTCAGTATTATTGATGTTGATTATGAATCAGCGTCCATGATAACTGAGTGTGTAAACTGTTTTGTGGAATTTATGATCAAGGTAGTAACAAACAGCGTGACAAGCGTGAACTTTACGGGAGTGCACATACGTCGATGTAAGGGATAAACGAAGGGCTGTAAATGGTTTTCCAGGTTAGAGAAGTGATGCCTAAAGACTAGACCCAAAAACAGAATTGGCAACGCTTTTCGTGCAAGAAAGTCATAATAATTTTCAATAGTTTTGTTCAAATTATGAGACATGAATATGGAAGAAATATGACATTTGTAAAATGATAAATGACAGTAAGAAACTTGCAGATCCCCTAAAGGAAGTTAGAATCTCTGCCTAGTGGAAAAAGTTACCTTCTTTAAAAACAGGCTGACGAAATTACAGATAAATTGCCTAGAAGTAAAAGTTTTCCAGTGGTAAAAAATTTAGGTGACGTATTTCTTTACGATATACAGACGATAAAAATTACGCTCTATAAATTGTGTGCTGCATCGTACACTGAAATTTGAAAAAAAAAATCAAATTATGATTTAAGTTTCGTTTTTACAGAAGATACAGTGAAATGTAATCGTAGACACAAAAAAGAAATTTTCCTTTTACTGAAAGTCTCTTCCTGTAGTAAATGCCGCTTGTTGTAGATCTGAATATAGTATGATGGGTGTATCAGTTGTGGGCATAAGTGTTGTTTGCGGAAGGACAGCTCCTTATTCCCTCCCTAGGCATCAGCAGTTGAAAAGGGCGTGGTTCGATTAGTGCCACACACTGGCCATTTGTGGCCTCTTCTTCGCTCATGAATAATAAGTGATTTTGGGGTAGTAGAACCACTTTGAGATTTCAAATTCGACGGAAAGCCTTATGAATCCTCGGGTATTGAACCTGATAATAAAGTCAGCAATCAGTTGATATACAGCCGTTCCGACACAAGGTTCGCACTGTCGAAATGTTATGAAAAGTCAGAAAAGTCCAAAATCAACTGTCTGCCAGCTTCATGTTAGGAACGTAACTTACTGCGACGGCAGTGAGTTATTTAATGAGGTTTTATATAAGGCTTTGAAATTTCTGAAAGCCGCAGGTTTATTTATTTACCTGGAAGGACTACACCAAAAATGAAGGCTTTGTTAATATTAACTGGTAGACGTGTGGACAATGGTATCTATTAATCATATTCATCGATTTTTTTTCTTAAAAAAAGAAAAAAAATATATTTCATCCTTTTCTTGGTAACGTCACTTTTATGTTCCCGTAAACCTATCTTCATCACTTTCTAACAAGTTAGGTTGTTTAGACACATTAAATTTTATTGCATTTGGCATAGAAATTTAATCTTTCTATAGCACAACCAAGCGATATAAAAATCATTTGCATACTTTTTAAAGTGTTAATAAATATACTCCAAAGCAATTTCCTGCACTCAAAACCAACGTTCGAAGTTCCGTGATTGATGCATCACAGCTTTCAACGAAATAAATTCAACTTCCTTCTGACAGGAATATATGTGTTTGTTAGTAAAATAGGGTAGCCTCTAAAGATGAGAAATGGAAGCATATTCTCGCAGCAAATCCGTTACACAAGGGCAGTCTAAAATCATCTTTGCCTGTACCGCAGGCTATGCTAGTAAAGAAACTGATGAGTACACGGAACTTGACTGAAACATTTTGCAGTGCCCTCAAAACAATTCCTTTGTTCTTTTATTTCCAGGATATCTCAAACGACCCACATTAGAAGAAACTACTTCTCTAATAGAAGTAAATTATCAATATTGCTTTACGCAGTTCGTCTTTTGATGGATTTTGCATTGGGATGAAAATTTACGAAAAATTGAAAGAGCAACTTTCTTGATGCTTGTTTGAATGTTCAGCAAAACTAATATCAAGAAATACGAAACACTACAATATGAAGGTTCATTCGCTTCATAACCTCGATTGTTTCACTGTAGGACACTAGAAGATAACATGGATTTTTTTAAAAAAATTTTGACTGAAAAAATTTTTGACACTGTCTTTTGAAGATTAAGTGAGATGAAATTCCTTGCTTAATTTCAAGTTGCCGTTGCCGCATTGTGTTCTTTTTAATATCGAATCGTCATGGATTTCGTTTCCCAGTATAATAAAAATTAATCTAATTTCGAAGTCAATTAAACAGAATGAATCATATCCAGAGATTTATTACACATCATTTTTAAAATTAATTATTGACCTGAGGGGTATTAAACATTGCTCATCATAATACTAGTTCATCGGGAAACTGAAGTATGTGGTCCGTACAGAATGGAACGGAAGATCAGAAACGATATATAAGAAATGGGTTCAAATAGAAAGGGGTAGGATTTAATTGCTATGATGATTTAATAGATATAGAATTTAAATGGCAAGCGCCAACATGTTGACGTAAATGATATAGCTAAGTTACGTGTAGTAAACGCTTTCGTTTGACACTTCCTATCATATATCGTCACAATAAATATCAGCAGTATACTCTGGCTCAGTAAACGCGTTGAGCATTCTTTTGTGGGGGGAAAGTAGAACATGACGCGTTTCCTCTTTCTATCTTCCGCTCTCTCTTCATTGTTGCCAACTTTTCAACAGGGTAACTGTTGCTCGTTAAAAATAATGAATGAATTAACCAGCAGCATCTGTAGTAATCCGAAACGTGTTCTAATTATTCACCATTAAAAGTCCAAACAAAGTGAGTTTGTCAGGAGACCAATATAACAAGTTACAGTCGGGGTTTAATAACAAAAGAAATGATGCATGCTACAAACTCGTAAACTATAATGAGCTGAATATTGACGTCTGTCCTCACTTTCAAAGAGAAGATTAAAAACACGTAATCCTTTTAAAAAATATCACATCTCTTCTTTTATAATTTTTATACATTTAAAACCATTTTGGTGGCCGAGATTCACACAATTAATCTCAATCAGCCATATTTATAGTTGTTTTTAATTGTGGCTGAAGGCGTAGACGAAGCAGCGATAGGAACATTAAGTGAAAAGTGAGAGCAGGTTTCGAAATTTCCGTTTCACAATAGGAGACCAGGTGTTCCTACAGCAAAGGAACCCAATTTTTTCTTATTCTAAACTAATCCTCAACATATTCATATTATAACTAACTAATATCTGAATTAGTGAATTCTGTTTACATCCAGGTTATTTTAAATTAGTTTGTTTCCACATTTTCATATCATTTTGTATAAAATCAAAATTTCATGAAATCTCATTAAAACTTGAATAACGCAGTAAATACAATACTAATAATAAATAGACAACATTGGACTAAATTCAAAACTACACATTTTATTGCGATCTATTAATTACTGAAACATTCTTTATAAATAAAGCAGTTACTTTGACTTCTGTGAGACGACTAATTTTCATTGATTTCATTGTTGAATTACTTTCCAATCTTACTGCTTTCGCAAAACAATACTCTTACAATGGCTTTAGGATCTCTAAAATTGGTGTTGTTCTTGTATGTACCACTGTTATAATTCACTAGAAGTGTGTTTCATTGCTTTTCCAACAGTTACTGGACAGCAGTGATTTAAAAATCTTTATACTACAGAAAAAATGTCACGCAATCTGAAATGCAGCTATCAATGAATTTGAACACAGTCCTCTAAACATTTAGTGATGATATAAAAAATTTATTTACCTAAATTCTTCAAGTGTTGTTAGAAAGTATTATACTGAATTCTATAAACTCTGTAAAGAATTTGCCAACTTCTTATGAAGACATATTTTTTGTTCTCTGCTGTATCGATTTACATACATCTCTGCCATGATTTTCGCTAATCTTACGGATCTATACGAAACGAATAACATTTAAGACTATTAAATCTTTTCACATTGCACATTACTAAGTCAAATTTTACAAGTTGTTATAATTAAAAAATATTTCAAACAAAACAGAAAATTGGATGTACCCATTTCTAGATTAATTTTTAAACTGTATACATTCTCTTAGATGTTTAACATTCCTATCTACTCAGTCAGTACGAAAAATAAACGTAATTAAACGCACCATCACTATCATTTACGAAAGTGTTGTGATTGTATGTTAGCTAAATAGCTACTTCCCACTCTCAGAAAACGTGAAAAAAATTAAACATGCGTCTGTCAAACATCCGTAGAATATTCGTATCTCTACAGTGTAATGTGGATTAGTCACCAGGAAATCTGCTATATATTTCACTCAATTTCTGATTAACCGGAAGAAAGAATGGTTAAAATGACGCCGAGCATGGTGGATGAGCGATAACGCTCTGGCCTCGCATTCCGGAGAACGTGCCAAGCAGATTTGGGTTTTCCGTGATTTCCTTAAGTTGCTCGAGAAGAATTCTGGGATGGTTCCTTAAATGGCCATGACTGAGTACCTTCACGTTCCTTGCCTCCATACCTTTCCAACCTCTCATGACCTCGACGTCGACGATGCGTAAAAACAGAAAAAAATGACTAAAATAGCAGTAATAGCTCCATTATGTCTACTCGTAACTTCTTCTAAATAAAGTGTAACTTCAACCTTGTTTTTCTAGAGAACACAATATAGCAGTTTCGTTCAGACAATAATGACGACACGGAAATGGCGTTGATGAGTCATGTCCGAAGTGATTTCACTTCGTGCCGCAGCGTGCGTGCCAGTTGTCCCGAACATGATGTTTGAGAGGTTTTGCGTAATCACCGAAACGTATAAATACCCCAATCTGCATTTTAAATATATAAGTTTCGAACAAGAGTAGCAAAATACAAATTAGTTTAAGACTATTCTGTTGGTATACAGATTTCAGATTGGTTATTATGCATTTAATTGTCCTCACTTAGTTCAGACTATGGCAGGAGCTTAAATTACTAAAAATAAATACAGTTGTCACTAGACGTGTAATGGAACAGCCATCCTGCATCTGTCACTTTTTTAGTTACAAGTGATTCGATGTCTTCTATATTAAACAACTCCTAATTCGGAATAGAAATTTACGTGAAGTATTCTATCGATGATTTGTTTATTGCCTAAGACTCTGAGACCGTTCAGTCGAAATGGAAATTAAGGTCTGATAAAATATGGATTGGCAAATTTTACTCCGTGACTTTGATCTAGTCTAGAGAAGGATACCTATCCCAGTAAAAAAAACTTCCGTACATTGCTCGGCAATAAGAGTCGTTATAATTTACGTCGATTTGAAAAGCGAAGACTGAAACCATTTGGAAAATGTGTCAACCATTTATTTCAATCCATCTACCTGTAATTAGAACAAAAATGTGTATTTTTTAGTTACGTTTATTTAACAGTTAGTGAAAAGATTACTTCTGCGTGTTCTGTTAGTGAGCAAGGAAGACTATTTTGATCTAATGGAAGGTTGTTAATGAAGGCGATGCTTATGAAATTAGCTGCGTAAGTAAGATTGTGTATTGCTTGTAACATTGCAATTACAATTTTGCCATATAACATACAAAGAGCAATGGGAAATGTTATCACTTTTCTCCTATTCTATTTATCGTTGGATGTTTCTTAGCTTGAGAATTGTGAAAAATCTTTTAACACTATAATGTAATTGTTGATGTTCAGATACAGTGCGTCACATTTCACGATCGCATTTTAACTATTCAATTTAACTTCGGTTCCTAAAATGAGACGAATTTTGCACTAACCGATGAAAGAGGATAACGACGTTCATACTCGTAACATTAGAGATAACTCTTGTTACCTTTTTCTGAAAACTCTCGCAGTTCTTATAGATACGAAATAATTTCCATAAAATCTTAATTTCGGAGCTGCGTCTAAAATATACATTCAGATGCAATGTAGTCTTCACGGGTGTGCAGGCGGATGGTGTTTTGAAAACACAACGTTTCGACAACCAGCTCGGCAGTCTTCATCAGGTGTCCGGTGTCTACAGGCTGACGAAAGCTGGCAGTCACCACGTAGACTGGCTTAGCCTCCCAGACAGACCTCCTAATATACCTGTCGGCGTGGCGTGGCAATCAGAGCGGGTCTTCCGCCACGCCGACAGGTATATTATGTCTGTCTGGGAGGCTAAGCCAGTCTACGCGGTGACTGCCAGCTTTCGTCAGCCTGTAGACACCGGACACCTGATGAAGACAGCCGAGCTGGTTGTCGAAACGTTGTGTTTTCAAAACACCATCCGGCTGCACACCCGTGAAGACTACATTGCATCTGAATGTATATTTTAGACGCAGCTCCGAAATTAAGATTTTATGGAAATTATTTCGTATCTATAAGAACTGCGAGAGTTTTCAGAAAAAGGTAACAAGAGTTATCTCTAATGTTACGAGTATGAACGTCGTTATCCTCTTTCATCGGTTAGTGCAAAATTCGTCTCATTTTAGGAACCGAAGTTAAATTGAATAGTTAAAATGCGATCGTGAAATGTGACGCACTGTATCTGAACATCAACAATTACATTATAGTGTTAAAAGATTTTTCACAATTCTCAAGCTAAGAAACATCCAACGATAAATAGAATAGGAGAAAAGTGATAACATTTCCCATTGCTCTTTGTATGTTATATGGCAAAATTGTAATTGCAATGTTACAAGCAATACACAATCTTACTTACGCAGCTAATTTCATAAGCATCGCCTTCATTAACAACCTTCCATTAGATCAAAATAGTCTTCCTTGCTCACTAACAGAACACGCAGAAGTAATCTTTTCACTAACTGTTAAATAAACGTAACTAAAAAATACACATTTTTGTTCTAATTACAGGTAGATGGATTGAAATAAATGGTTGACACATTTTCCAAATGGTTTCAGTCTTCGCTTTTCAAATCGACGTAAATTATAACGACTCTTATTGCCGAGCAATGTACGGAAGTTTTTTTTACTGGGATAGGTATCCTTCTCTAGACTAGATCAAAGTCACGGAGTAAAATTTGCCAATCCATATTTTATCAGACCTTAATTTCCATTTCGACTGAACGGTCTCAGAGTCTTAGGCAATAAACAAATCATCGATAGAATACTTCACGTAAATTTCTATTCCGAATTAGGAGTTGTTTAATATAGAAGACATCGAATCACTTGTAACTAAAAAAGTGACAGATGCAGGATGGCTGTTCCATTACACGTCTAGTGACAACTGTATTTATTTTTAGTAATTTAAGCTCCTGCCATAGTCTGAACTAAGTGAGGACAATTAAATGCATAATAACCAATCTGAAATCTGTATACCAACAGAATAGTCTTAAACTAATTTGTATTTTGCTACTCTTGTTCGAAACTTATATATTTAAAATGCAGATTGGGGTATTTATACGTTTCGGTGATTACGCAAAACCTCTCAAACATCATGTTCGGGACAACTGGCACGCACGCTGCGGCACGAAGTGAAATCACTTCGGACATGACTCATCAACGCCATTTCCGTGTCGTCATTATTGTCTGAACGAAACTGCTATATTGTGTTCTCTAGAAAAACAAGGTTGAAGTTACACTTTATTTAGAAGAAGTTACGAGTAGACATAATGGGAGCTATTACTGCTATTTTAGTCATTTTTTCTGTTTTTACGCATCGTCGACGTCGAGGTCATGAGAGGTTGGAAAGGTATGGAGGCAAGGAACGTGAAGGTACTCAGTCATGGCCATTTAAGGAACCATCCCAGAATTCTTCTCGAGCAACTTAAGGAAATCACGGAAAACCCAAATCTGCTTGGCACGTTCTCCGGAATGCGAGGCCAGAGCGTTATCGCTCATCCACCATGCTCGGCGTCATTTTAACCATTCTTTCTTCCGGTTAATCAGAAATTGAGTGAAATATATAGCAGATTTCCTGGTGACTAATCCACATTACACTGTAGAGATACGAATATTCTACGGATGTTTGACAGACGCATGTTTAATTTTTTTTCACGTTTTCTGAGAGTGGGAAGTAGCTATTTAGCTAACATACAATCACAACACTTTCGTAAATGATAGTGATGGTGCGTTTAATTACGTTTATTTTTCGTACTGACTGAGTAGATAGGAATGTTAAACATCTAAGAGTATGTATAGAGTTTAAAATTAATCTAGAAATGGGTACATCCAATTTTCTGTTTTGTTTGAAATAGTTTTAATTATAACAACTTGTAAAATTTGACTAGTAATGTGCAATGTGAAATGATTTAATAGTCTTAAATGTTATTCGTTTCGTATAGATCCGTAAGATTAGCGAAAATCATGGCAGAGATGTATGTAAACGATACAGCAGAGAACAAAAAATATGCTCTTCATAAGAAGTTGGCAAATTCTTTACAGAGTTTATAGAATTCAGTATAATACTTTCTAACAACACTTGAAGGATTTAGGTAAATAAAATTTTTAGTGTCATCACTAAACGTTTTAGAAGACTGTTTTCAAATTCATTGATAGCTGCATTTCAGATTGCGTGACATTTATTCTGTAGTATAAAGATTTTTAATTCACTGATGTCCAGTCACTGTTGGAAAAGCAATGAAACACACTTCTAGTGAATTATAACAATGGTACATACAAGAAACAACACCAATTTTAGAGATCCTAAAGCCAATGTAAGAGTATTGTTTTGCGAAAGCAGTAAGATTGGAAAGTAATTCAACAATGAAATCAATGAAAATTGGTCGTCTCACAGAAGTCAAAGTAACTGCTTTATGTATAAAGAATGTTTCAGTAATTAACAGAACGTACTAAAATTTGTAGTTTTGAATTTAGTCCAATGTTGTCTATTTATTATTAGTATTGTATTTACTGCGTTATTCAAGTTTTAATGAGATTTCATGAAATTTTGATTTTATACAAAATGATATGAAAATGTGGAAACAAACTAATTTAAAATAACCTGGATGTAAACAGAATCCACTAATTCAGATTTTTTCAGATATTAGTTAGTTATATTATGAATATGTTGAGGATTAGTTTAGAATAAGAAAAATTTGGGTTCCTTTGCTGTAGGAACACCTGGCCGCCTATTGTGAAACGGAAATTTCGAAACTGCTCTCACTTTTCACTTAATGTTCCTATCGCTACTTCGTCTACGTTCTCAGCCACAATTAAAAACAACTATAAATATGCTGATGAGATTAAGTGTGTGAATCTCGGCCACCAAAATGGTTTAAATGTATAAAAATTATAAAAAGAAGAGATGTGATATTTTTTAAAAGGATTACGTGTTTTTAATCTTCTCTTTGAAAGTGAGGACAGACGTCAATATTCAGCTCATTATAGTTTACGAATTTGTAGCACGCATCAGTCTTTTGTTATTAAACCCCGACTGTAACTTTGTTATATTGGTCTCCTGACAAACTCACTTTGTTTGGACTTTTAATGGTGAATAATTAGAACACGTTTCGGATTACTACAGATGCTGCTGGTTAATTCATTCATTATTTTTAACGAGCAACAGTTACCTGTTGAAAAGTTGGCAACAATGAAGAGAGAGCGGAAGAGAGAAAGAGGAAACGCGTCATGTTCTACTTTCCCCCCCACAAAAGAATGCTCAACGCGTTTACTGAGCCAGAGTATACTGCTGATATTTATGTGACGATATATGATAGGAAGTGTCAAACGAAAGCGTTTACTACACGTAACTTAGCTATATCATTTACGTCAACTGTTGGCGCTTGCCATTTAAATTTTATATCTATTAAATCATCATAGCTATTAAATCCTACCCCTTTCTATTTGAACCCATTTCTTATATATCGTTTCTGATCTTCCGTTGCATTCTGTACGGACCACATACTTCTGTTTACCGATGAACTAGTATTAAGATGAACAATGTTTAATACCCCTCAGGTCAATAATTAATTTTAAAAATGATGTGTGATAAATCTCTGGATATGATTCATTCTGTTTACTTGACCTTAGAAATTAGATTAATTTTATTATACTGGGAAACGAAATCCATGACGATTCGATTTTAAAAAGGAACACGATGCGGCAACGGCAACTTGAAATAAGCAAGGAATTTCATCTCACTTAAATCTTCAAAAGACAGTGTCAAAAATTTTTTCAGTCAAAATTTTTTTAAAAAAAAAATCCATGTTATCTTCTAGTGTCCTACAGTGAAACAATCGAGGTTATGAAGCGAATGAACCTTCATATTGTAGTGTTTCGTATTTCTTGATATTAGTTTTGCTGAACATTCAAACAAGCATAAGAAAGTTGCTCTTTCAATTTTTCGTAAATTTTCATCCCAATGCAAAATCCATCAAAAGACGAACTGCGTAAAGCAATATTGATAATTTACTTCTATTAGAGAAGTAGTTTCTTCTAATGTGGGTCGTTTGAGATATCCTGGAAATAAAAGAACAAAGGAATTGTTTTGAGGGCACTGCAAAATGTTTCAGTCAAGTTCCGTGTACTCATCAGTTTCTTTACTAGCATAGCCTGCGGTACAGGCAAAGATGATTTTAGACTGCCCTTGTGTAACGGATTTGCTGCGAGAATATGCTTCCATTTCTCATCTTTAGAGGCTACCCTATTTTACTAACAAACACATATATTCCTGTCAGAAGGAAGTTGAATTTATTTCGTTGAAAGCTGTGATGCATCAATCACGGAACTTGTAACGTTGGTTTTGAGTGCAGGAAATTGCTTTGGAGTATATTTATTAACACTTTAAAAAGTATGCAAATGATTTTTATATCGCTTGGTTGTGCTATAGAAAGATTAAATTTCTATGCCAAATGCAATAAAATTTAATGTGTCTAAACAACCTAACTTGTTAGAAAGTGATGAAGATAGGTTTACGGGAACATAAAAGTGACGTTACCAAGAAAAGGATGAAATATATTTTTTTCTTTTTTTTTAAGAAAAAAAATCGATGAATATGATTAATAGATACCATTGTCCACACGTCTACCAGTTAATATTAACAAAGCCTTCATTTTTGGTGTAGTCCTTCCAGGTAAATAAATAAACCTGCGGCTTTCAGAAATTTCAAAGCCTTATATAAAACCTCATTAAATAACTCACTGCCGTCGCAGTAAGTTACGTTCCTAACATGAAGCTGGCAGACAGTTGATTTTGGACTTTTCTGACTTTTCATAACATTTCGACAGTGCGAACCTTGTGTCGGAACGGCTGTATATCAACTGATTGCTGACTTTATTATCAGGTTCAATACCCGAGGATTCATAAGGCTTTCCGTCGAATTTGAAATCTCAAAGTGGTTCTACTACCCCAAAATCACTTATTATTCATGAGCGAAGAAGAGGCCACAAATGGCCAGTGTGTGGCACTAATCGAACCACGCCCTTTTCAACTGCTGATGCCTAGGGAGGGAATAAGGAGCTGTCCTTCCGCAAACAACACTTATGCCCACAACTGATACACCCATCATACTATATTCAGATCTACAACAAGCGGCATTTACTACAGGAAGAGACTTTCAGTAAAAGGAAAATTTCTTTTTTGTGTCTACGATTACATTTCACTGTATCTTCTGTAAAAACGAAACTTAAATCATAATTTGATTTTTTTTTTCAAATTTCAGTGTACGATGCAGCACACAATTTATAGAGCGTAATTTTTATCGTCTGTATATCGTAAAGAAATACGTCACCTAAATTTTTTACCACTGGAAAACTTTTACTTCTAGGCAATTTATCTGTAATTTCGTCAGCCTGTTTTTAAAGAAGGTAACTTTTTCCACTAGGCAGAGATTCTAACTTCCTTTAGGGGATCTGCAAGTTTCTTACTGTCATTTATCATTTTACAAATGTCATATTTCTTCCATATTCATGTCTCATAATTTGAACAAAACTATTGAAAATTATTATGACTTTCTTGCACGAAAAGCGTTGCCAATTCTGTTTTTGGGTCTAGTCTTTAGGCATCACTTCTCTAACCTGGAAAACCATTTACAGCCCTTCGTTTATCCCTTACATCGACGTATGTGCACTCCCGTAAAGTTCACGCTTGTCACGCTGTTTGTTACTACCTTGATCATAAATTCCACAAAACAGTTTACACACTCAGTTATCATGGACGCTGATTCATAATCAACATCAATAATACTGAATAATTCCAATGAATTGGTTCAGTCTTTAAATTTACCGTCTCATTCAGACTTTGAGATGGTTTAGCTTTTCATGTTGATTCATGACTAAAATAAGTACAAAGTATAATGTAAAATCTATTATGGGGTTCTTCACCTCCGCGATGCAAAAGTCGTAGAAAGTGGAAGTGAGATTACAAACCTGTGAAAATTTCTGCACTGTTTGGATCTGAACTGTCAGGTAGTCGTTGGTACTGAAGTGAAACTTACGTGTGATGCACGATTGCCTGCCCACGAAGGAGACCCTTTACCGTGTGTTGCGAGGTTGCCTACTCAACAGCCCACTAGCCGATACTCACTCGCGGCTGTCAGTATGAGCGCGCGGCTTTATGGTGCCGTAATGATCGTCCATTATCCGCTCGGCCCAGCGTTCTAATTAATATAGCGGGAGCTCGCGGTCAATTACAACACATTAGCATTAGCAGGCAAAGAGTCACGCACTCGCTAGCACTAGGTGATGAGGACACTTCTAATCACCGATTCTATTGAGTCTTCCATAACGTTTTTACTCACTGACTTTTACCTTTAGAATCTCTTCACAGAACATACAGCTAATTATTAACTGAAATTTTGCTTCAGTCTACACAACGCCTCCTCACCCACTGCCCATGCTCACATTTATGAATTTCGTATTAAGTCCTACCTTTCGAATATTGTTTATCAACCTGAATTCCTTTCGAATAAAAAAAGTTATGGATCACAGATTTAAATAAATAACTAATACTGTATTTAAAAGAAGTAATTCAGACCTTACTCCAACATTATTGACGTAATCTTCGCAATTGCTTGAATCGAGTAAAGTAAAATAGAATAGATTACGATTTATATAGTTGGATGAATGAAAGATATTATTTTTTATGTAGGTGTTACGTAGGAGATTGTAGGAATTGTGAAGGATTTTTTTATTTTTTTATAAAAAAACCCGTGAGACATTTTGTAATTTGGCTAGGATATTACCCCAAAATAACTTCAGAATGCATGAAAGAATCGAATTAACGAAATAAGAAACAAAAGTCAGAGGTTTTTACCATCGGAACAAAATAATATGAAAAAAGCTTTGTACATATACTTCCACAACATTTTTACGAGTGAAAGAATTAGAAATTTAGTATAGCAAGTTAATAATTTAACCGAAATTAACGATACAATTAGCTACCGTTTAATTTTTTTAACTTCTAAAATTCTGATAGTTCAAACATACGAATTCAAGCAGAACAAAATGATAAATATAATCATAAATAGTTCTGATAGATTAAGAAAATAATTTTCCTCTAATATTCCTACAACTTGTTCAACCTACTAGGGTACAAAAAAGCAAAAACTAAAGTTTAAGTATATTTTCTACCTTTTCACTATAACGTAATACAAATATGAGTTGAATTATTAATTTAACCGTTATGAGAAAATCCATGTTTAAATTGAAGTTTCCAGCCATGGGGTCTTTTATTAGAATACTCCTTTCAATGTTAAACACCAACAATGAAGGCTTAAAACATAGGATGATTAGTATCATACTAAGAATAGTTCACCCATTTATTGATCCACTTGTTACCTAGTTATCAAAGATATCTGCGTAACTAAAGTACAATTTTCGTTTCATAGTTTTAACATCCTACCAATAAATTATATTCCAGTAAAAACAACTAATTGAACTAGAATCTACGAAGTCCTAGATACCTTAGTCTAACACTCAGAGTTTTTTTTATTAAGGCTTAACTATTGTCGTCATTTAGGCAATTACATTGAGACTCGACTGAGAGGAAGAAACGGGAAAAAAGGCAAATTGAACCATACCGCTATTTACTTTTGGCTGGTTTGAAGAAATGATGGAAAATCTAAATTCGATCTGGCCATAACGGAAATAGAACAATTTTGCTCCGGAATGCGAGGATGGGACTATACAGCTATCCAACAGTCTCTGTCTACAGTCCGAGCTTAAGCAGTGTGCAGTAAGTTATTTAATAACACATCAAAAATGATACATTTTGAACATTTCACGACATTTTTTATTTGGTTTACAGTCAACTTGCATTACAATCTCCAGAAAATACATTCACAGGTAAACCTTCTATCTACGTATCATCATTAGCTAGTTTAGAGAGAACATTAAAATTTACTATTTATCATTTAACATACTGCGTGTAACATTTCTTAGAGATTAAAATTAGTAATTTATCAAGGGACGGATTTAGTTTCGGCAAGAAATGGTTCGTAGTCATCCTACGCATGGTCTACATAGAGTGCGATTCCTAGACAAATAGAGTTTGGTTATAAGATGTAGTTATTTGTCTGTACATACTTCAATCACAGATCATACGAGAGTACTGGTATTTAATGCTATATTCACAAATAACCTAACATTTCAACAACTGTCTTCATGGTTTATTAGATTTGTGCTTTACAGGATAGAAATCATTACTGTATGTGGTTACATTTCAAAAGACTAAGTTTTACAAGAATATATTTGAAGATGATATTTACGACGCTTATACGGAAAAATAAAATAATTTGAATATTTTCGTGTTGATGGATCAGTTCCTATTAACGCAAAAATGAATTGAGATGTGGAACGTGCTTACTTAATATTCATGGAAATATAGTATCCACTGCAGAAATACTGTCAACTAGTCTGCTGTTTGAGACCGGCCACGGATATGGTGTTTTACTTACGTATTTCGTCATTATATGATGTCCGTACAATATTGGCGCTAACTCTTGACACATCAGATGCAGGTAGCTATAAAAATACGAAGAGTAATTGGCAATTCTTAGAACAGCCCACCAGAAAACTAGACTTGACCACATAAAGAATGATGAGATTAGATTTAACCTAAAGCTAAGGGAATCCATGGAAGAGAGACTTAGGTCATCAAAACTTCGGTGGTTTGGGCATGTCAAGAGAATGACTAGTATAAGACTACCAAAAACTTATTTGGAACAAAAGGATAGTGGGCAAAAGACCAGTGGAAAGACCAAGAAGAAAATGGACAGATCAACTGAAGGAGGACGTAGAGAGAAGAGGCTGGAATTGTGAATATATCATGGACAGAGAACTTTTCTGGATAGGAGGCAGTGGAAAACGATCGTCTATAACAGCCAAGGCACGTAAATCATACCCGGGAAACTGGAGATGGTCCCCGTCGACAAATGAATTTGCAATCCTAGCATTCAGTTACACCAAGTTGATATTAATTCCTATGTTTCGTTTTGGTACTGCACAATGTTATTAAACTGAACAGTTCCCCGTCATGTTTGGCAGCCTACTGTAAAAGGCTTTGACTGGCATTGCTAGACAATGATTAACACCTGACAAACATTGTATTGCATAAATGCAAACGTAAGAAACCATGGAAGGTACATTTGATTTCTTTCATTTTTTGACGTGGAGGGGGTGCTGAAAATAGTTTTACTGTATTGAAATACAAACCATATTATGGAAAGAAAATCATTGGCATGTATTTGTGAAGCTTGTATCATAGTAACATTTGTAGATTCACTTCGTTTGGAGAATAAGCAGTTATTTAAGAAAAGTTGAAGAATATACACAAAAGTAATAGCTATACATAATTGAACGCAGGCTTGGCTGGCAGGCATTCTTGACTTGTGTTCCACGATTGGTACAGGAGCGATGCTTGCCGTTAGTAGGAATGTGCCAGAGATGGTTACTTCTATTAATCTAATCTCGTTTAAAAATCATTTTGGTGTCAAATTTTCCTGCGCTGTTGGTGAGGGACTTTTAGTGTGCGAGTACAGACCTACTCGTATATCACAATACACTGCCGAGATCTATACAGTCTCGTCGCTACATTCGTTCCTCCCTTATTGCATTGACGCTGAAAGTGAAATTCCATGCCTTTTACTCTCATTTTTACTAAAAAATGTTTTCATAGTCTCTGTTAACAGAATAAAAGAAAAATCCATAAGGTAATAATCACTTCATAATCTAAAAAAATATCTAAAATTATCGGGCAATACTGAGCATGGTTTTCTATGTCACAATTTTATACACAATTTTACATAATAAATGCAAACCAACTGTAATATCATCAGCGCTGCAGTCACCTCGGTTACCTTTAACCACATTTGATACGGATAGCAAAATCTACTATCGGAAAATGAATGAGAACACTTGTTAAACTACAATTCTTTAGATTGATTCATAGTATTCTGTTGCTAACGCGTTTCAGTTGTCTGAACTAAATGAAATTATTATCCACTCTCTCAGAAATTTCAAATAAAATTTGCTAATCCTTTTTAATAACTTGAGGAATTACTCGTCGAATTGTGGAAATTCATAGTGCTACAGAAGAATTTTTAACAGACCAATAAACAACAAAATCCAATAAGATGAGGAGTATTGAGAAAACAGTGTTAAATGTTACGTCATAATAAGGTTCAAGCAGAAAATTGTTATAGATACCTCAGATGTTTCTAATCTCGCAAATATGAATAGAAATCTGTTTTATAATGCTCTATGCTATATTATTGCACAAAAAAGTCATTCCCATATCTGTCTTCTGTTTCTGAAATCATGTTGTGGCATCTACTTTTTTTGAGTCTTATCGATTTAGGGTGATGGAGAAGTAAATGTTTACAGTAACTGAGGATTGTGTGGCGACAAAGCAGTTTCATGATGTTTATTTTTACATGTATATTCCGCCAACACGGACGTGAAAGGTGCATCAAAACTTTGTGAGTTCAGTTTGTTACCGTCATTGTGGCTTTTGCTGCTATTCGAAGTGAAATTCCGCGGTGGCACAACTTTGACATTACTCGTTCGTGAAGTGCTTTTATATTTGTAAAATAAACAAGCTTTCCTACGAAGAGCGAAACTCTTCAGTCGAAAGAGGGCTTTAGCGTTCCTCCCACGTAGGATAGGTGACGAAAAAATGTTTTGCAGCCTCATGCACTTACCTATGCTTCCAAGAATATTGGTTTTCAGTGGCAGGTTAGAAACATTATAGTCACCCAGAAATGAGAGTGATAAAATGTTTGTAGCCATCTGGTTTAGCGAATGTGGAGTCATCGAGGATAAGAAATTATTATATACATTATTTATAAGTAATATACTACTACGTATTTTCTCCAAGTTCTATCTATTAACACATCTAAGACGTTGTACTTTTGCATTTATTTATATTTATTTAATTTTGATAAGACGCTGTTTCATGCATTTACATAAATTTCTACACTTATAGGCCTAAATACAAATTCAACGATTCTTCGCCAGTTACTTAATAGGATTTCACTTAATTCCTTTCTTATTTCTATTAGCCTCGTAAATGAAAATAAATAAAAAAATAAAAATAAAAAAACTATGAGAATCACTGGTGGCAAAAGACGAACACTATGCTGTAAGCCCACAACAATAAAATTAGCATGATTAATAAAAAAGTGAAACAGCATGTTTCACATGATATTAAAATGCATTTCCTCTAATACGGTACCAAGATATTATCTTTCTAGTGTTGCCGGAGCGGAAATAGAATTTTTGGGATAAATAAGATGCAGTTAAAATATGTTTACAGTAATATTTAATAGGGCATCAAATGGATGAAAATAAAAATCTTGTTTTTGCTGATATTCCATGAAACTTCGAGATATTTATGGGAATTACCAGATTTAGTTAATCATAAATGGAAATTATCTAAAATACAAAAATCAATAGTATAGCTTTTTTTTTTTACTTATGCCTTCACACCTCGTCGACTTCGAGGTCATTAGAGGCGGGAAAGGACTGGGGACAAGGAACGCGAAGGAATTCTGCCATGCCCTTTTGAAGGAAGTATCCTGGCATTCGCCTGGAGTGATTTGGGAAAGCCATGGAAAACCCATATCTGGATGCCCGGACGGGGATTCGAACCGCCGTTCTCACGAATGGGAGGCCAGAGCGTTAACCCCTCACCCAACACGCTCGGTAAAATGGTATAGCGAATATGGTAGCAAAGTTTCCAAAAATATTCTTCCATACCGTTATATTTTTGCTAAGAGAGTTATTGGTAAAAGTACCTATAGAATTCAATATTGCACTGTTGGTGAAGAAAAAGAAACTAAAATGATTTACAAACAGCTTACTTTTGAAAAAATATTTACCCCCTATATAATCACAATGAGAATCTTGTAGTAAAACTAGAAACTCTATAGATAGCCTCGCACTGACCGTGGTGATTATAATCATGAGATCAAGCACTAGAATTGTTTTAGACGGGTTTCAGTGGCCATTTAACACTCACTATTTGAGCTGATAATTACTACTTCTCTCCCGTCAAACCAACTACGTAGAAGGACTGCGTTATGGACTGGATTTCCGCTTGCTACATAAGTTTATGACATTTTGATAGAAGCATATATTACTTAGTGTTCTACAAGTCATCAGAGAAAAAAAATCGGTATCACCGAAGCAAATGTTAAACAGTGATTGATTTTCGAGTTGAACCCTCAATAGTAATTTGAAGAATTTTTTATGTTCTTCTTCTTAATCTACGATAGTCAATCTCGGGATTGGTCTGCGGCGGTCTCCCATTCAGCTATACTCTCTGCCCTCTTCTTCATATCTACATATCTCATGTAGCCAACATCTTCCATTATCTGCTGGATGTATTTTAAACGTGGTATTCCTCGATATCTCTTTCCTTCTACCATTCCCTCCCTTATTGTTTTTAGTAAGCTCTCATGTCTTAAGATAAGTCCAATTAATATTGTCTTCCGCGTTTTTATACTCTTCCATATTGAGTTATACTCTCCTGCCTTCTCAAAAATTCCCTCATTAGTAACCATGTCCCTCCAGCTAATCTTTAACATCCTTCTGTAGTACCACTGCTCAAACGAAATTAACTTTTTTTTTATCTATTTAACGTCTCTCAAACAGCGAGGTCTTTAGAGACGGGAAAGGATAGGAGACAAGGAATGGGAAGGAATTCGGCCATGGCCTTTTGAAGGAAGCATCCCGGCATTTGCCTGGAGTGATTTGGGAAACCATGGAAAACCCAAATCTGGATGCCCGGACGGGGATTCGAACCATCGTCCTCCCGAATGCGAGGCCAGAACGCTAGCCGTTACACACCACGCTCGGTACGAAATTAACCTTCTTTTCTCTTCTGTACAAACTGTCCAGGTATAACATCCATACAGGAAAATACTCCAGACATAAACTTTTAATAGCCTTTTCCTCGTTGTCCAGCTGATGTTATTTGTTGTAAAAATTCGTCGTTGAACGCTATTTTTGCTTGTGCAATCCTGCATTTCATATCATTCTTGCTTCTTCCATCTTTTGTGATTTTGCTTCCTAGGTAGCAGCATTCTTGTATCTCCTCCAGCGTTTCTCAATTAATTTTAATTTTTTATTTTAACTTTACCACATACCATGACTTTCGTCTTCGCTTTATTAATTTTCATATTGTACTTATTACCCATTGTTTCCTCCATTCTTTCCAAAATTTTCTTAAGATCCTCTTCACTTTCTGTTACTATCACAATGTCATCTGCGAATCGAACCATATTGACTAGTTTTCTCTGTATCTTTATCCCATCATCGATTTCGTTTCTGATCTTTTCCAGTGAGTCTTGAATATAGGCATTGGAAATTAAGGCAGACTGGGAACAGTCTTGTCTGACTCCGTTGCGTATTGCTGCTTCCTCTTCTTCATTTACAATTTTCGTTTTTGTAAAGATACCATATTAGCCCCCTCTATATTGTATACCTATTTTTCTGAGGACCTTGAACATCTTCTCCCATTTAACATTATCAAATGCTTTTTCAATATCTACGGAACCTTAATTCGTATTTTGGCCTTTCTCTATCCTCTTTTCTAATATTAGCCTCAGTGCAAGAATTGCTTCCCTTGTACCTCTCCTCTTCCTGAAACCGAAATGATCTTCTGTTAGAAATTCTTCTACTTGTTTTTCCATACGCTGTACCACTACATTGATGATAATTTTTTATGCATGAGCTACTAAGCTTATTGTTCGTACTGCACACATTTTTTAGCATCTAGCTTATTTAGTAAGGGAATAATTACATTTTTTCTCAAAGTCTGAGGCTATTTTTCCTTCCTTAACAATCTTTCTTTCATTACAGTACCACATTTTTTCAAGAGTTCCGCTTTCAGATTATCGATACCCATGCCTTATTATTCTTTAATCTCCCTAGCGCCATATAAAATTCCTCTCTTAATATAGTGTATACTTTATTTTCTTCTTCAACTTCATTCCACTCTTTCTAAAATCATATTTTCATCTAATTTTGTATCCTTGTACAGGTTTTCTTTGTGTTGCTTCCACCTTTTCACAATTTCACTATGATCGCTAAGGATGTTACCACTTGCATCGTTTATTGCATTACCTTTGCTACATCGCTTACCAAAGAAAGTTTAGCAATTTTATATGCAGATTCAATATTGCCATTCCGTATTTTTTCTTCTATTTTGGAGTAAATACTGTTATAGTAATTTTCTCTTGCAACTCTTGCTCCTTTGTTAATACCATTTGTCAATGATCTATATTTCTTCTTATGCATTTCATCTCTTGATCCCTTTAGCAGTCTTCTCTCTCTCCATATATTAAATATTTCCTTGGTAATCCATTCCTTTCTTAGTGCAATTTCTTTTTTTACTAAAATTCCATCAGCAGCCTCCGTCAAGTCCTGCTTAATGCGAGTCTCTCTGTTGGTATAGCTTAACAGTATTTTCATCCTTAAAATTTTCTATTTGCCACTTGCTGGTAATAGTACTTTCAACAGCTTCTTGAACTTTAGTATTTACTAAAAATCTTGTGCTAGCCTTGTTAAGGAACTCAAATCAGGCTACGTAAAGCTGTAAGTTACATTTACCCTATGGACTTGCCGTGTAAGGTTAAGTCACTATAAAGGCGATCGCATGGTATATATTTCTTAGTGGTTCTTTAAGAGCACGTGGAAAGTAGGATTTTCTATGTTACATTTTTACAGTTAAATTTTTTAATACGCCTTATTGCTGAATATCGCCGTGGACATCTTCAAATTATTCCCCTAGGCACTGATGTCAACTCCAACTCCAGTCTTCGATATAATTTTGGCGATATTATTCTAGAATGGACTTCAGATGAGCAGCCGTAAAAGCCTTGATGTTCTCAGTATCATCAGACTGTCGTCCTTTCAAAACTGCTATTTTTTTAAAATAAATAAATAAGTCAATCGGTCGAGGAGAGATGAGTGTGCAGGGTGGTGTATCACTGTTATTTGTTTCAAGAACATAAACTTTCTTAAGCGTCCCATTGACATTCTAACATATGATGAACGATGGTCCGATTTTTGCGATGTAGGGCTGTTATTGGATCTGAATAGGATTGTAGGGGTACATGTAGGATGTGTTAGTTATTGTTAGACTTCCAGATCAGTCTATACGGATCCCCGCCAGTGCAATATCTCACGGCGTTGGTTCGTGAATGGAGGTATAACAATAAATGAAAAATGATTAAAAATTCAATTCACAATTATATTTATTGGAGTAAATTTAACATTTTTTCCACAAAATTTCCATGGGTTAGCCGGTATACCTCGACGAATCGTCATACAGAGTCCAACAAGCGTGCGATGAGGACATTGCTGTGCCGCGAGAAAGTACGAGTGATGAGGACTGCTTAGAACATTTTATTGGACTCTTTGTAGGAGCATTAATGGTTCAAGCATAAAATGTAGTCCTAATGTAAAGCCCTACATGTTGGACTATGGATGGGTAACTTTACAGACACTGCAGTTTGCGCAAGTCAATTGTCATGTTATAAAAATCAGACGATGCTTGGGAAAATTACCATCGTTAACATCATGCTTTTTCACACTTAATTTGGGATATTCTCAGACAGCACACTTGATTAACTGTTTCATAAATTTAAGCAATGTTACTGATCTCCCTGATCTCTCATAATCATTTACTTTGTTCCCTCCCCTCCGCAAAATTTTTCAATTCAGTTTTCTTCATGGACTTTTCCCCGTACACCTTGTAGCAGGGCGTTATTACGCCACACTACAACTTATATATTTCAAATTATTTTAATATTAATTTTATTTAGATTAGATTAATTAAATTGATCTCGGGCAGCCCAAATTGTATATGTTTAAATTAATATGCAAGGGTGTTTATTTGAAAGGACTCAGCACAAATATGCGAGTGTAAGATTTCTGTTTAAAAGCAAGGGGTGAAAGTAATGCCGTTAGCCCACCACTGTGACGCTTAGGGACAATGGACCGGCAGACAGTCGCCATTCAAGGCCACCGCACCTCCCCGTTCTTGGGACGCGAGGCGGAGAAGGTCAAACCCCTTCCTAACTGACGCGCAGGGAACGCTGGCAAAAATTGACGCGAATCTCAGTGTACTACGACATCACGTGATTTCCAGAAAACCTGACCTGCCAATGACAAGAATCCTCAGGGTTTTCATAAGTTAAAACAGGACTTGTTCTTTCTGCCCCGACATGTTTTTCTTCGCCGAGAGGAAGGAGGCCATCTTTCCTAAGAGCGAGAAGGACTTCTGGCTTGGCAAAGGTCCGAGACGGTTCGACTCTGGGAGTATTGGAGAGTAACCATCCTATGGTCACAGGCTGGTGATCTCCGTCTGGTCACTCCATCAAGATCACACAAGAGACAGGTTGTGCGACCTCCATCAGAGACGCTGTCATCGAGCTGGTAATGTTCACTCGCCAGGTCTGGAATCATTGTGTTCTTTGAGACTGCGAATGACCCGTAAGCGATTTGAGACAGACTTATGCTCACCAAGCAGACCTAATTCTGAGCTAGCTGGTATTTTCATCGAACATTATGTGTTGTGGAGGCCTTGCAAATCACAAGTTCCATATTTTCTTTAATTAATGGCGCCCGAAATTAATATTCATATACATGTATATATGTCTTAATTGCGGACATTTCCTATCATTTAAATTGTGCATATTTGTCATATTTTTATAATCTAACTTCATTAGATAATTTCCGATTAAAGTAAATTCATTCAATTGTTTGCTTGAATAAATCGGCCAATTGTAACGTCTAGGCTTATTTGATATTCCAGTGATTTTGTGTTAAAATTATGCCTAGCGGTGTAATAGCCAAATGAAAAAATAAATAAATATCAATGTCAGTTTCCTTGCGATCTGGCAAAGTTAAGATTAAAATTAAATTCTTTTAAATAATCAAATGATTTATAAAATCCCCCTGCCCCCTCCTAAAGCATTCTCATTACAACCTTCACTAATATTTACCTCATTTCACTCCCATTCTTGCACAGTTTAATTGTATAAATTAATATTTGATCTTTGTTCCAATTCCATATTAGATATCCTTACGAAATCGCGATCACCAACACAAACAAGAATGTGCGCCAATCACACCAATCCTCTAGCGTCCACATGAACAGTGATTGACCAACCATATAACATCTTACATAGCTCATGTATATGCTGTCCTGGACACGATGCGATTGTGA
The DNA here is from genome assembly GCA_031002005.1 of Vandiemenella viatica. NCBI lineage: Eukaryota > Metazoa > Arthropoda > Insecta > Orthoptera > Morabidae > Vandiemenella > Vandiemenella viatica. Next base: position 179,001,462 of record JARYHS010008074.1, read on the forward strand.
ACTTTTTAACTCAGTTCCAGACCATGAATTTATTAGTTAGTAATCTTTTACACCGTTACTGATAATGTGATAATAATTATTAAATGATTTAATCAATATTACCGTATTATAAGTAATAGTATTTTCAAATTCACGTTATTTCTTGCCAACATATAATACAAACCTGCTTCGTATTCTTTTATTAATAATGTCTTGTTATTAACACTTCTTATGTCTTATATTAGAAACGCAAAATGTTCATGATTTTGAGGAACCGAAAATCAGCACTATAAAATAACTTGTGTTTCTAAACTACACTCACTGACACAATATCAGTGTGTATCAGTGCAGTTAATATTGTAGCCAATGGAATGCAGGTATCGCTCCCACTTCGTATTCGGAAAGACGGGGTTCAATCCCCATCGGCCATTCCGACTACGGTTTTCCTTGGTTTTCCCTAATAACTCCAGTAGTATGCTGGGATGGTTCCTTTTCAGAGGTCATGGAGAATTCCTTCCCGTTCCCATCCCTTAGGTTAGGTTGGCGAGAAAGGTCCCTGATATTTTAATCCAGCCCGCCTAGGCTTCACCAGGGTGGAATGAAATCTGTAAAAGAAAATGCTACATCAATGATGAAGACGATGAAGGAAGGTGTTGAAACGTTGTGAAAAGTAGCAGTTATCCTTCTTAACTCCCATGAAAATTTGTAGAAGCAGAATGCAGGGAAAGACTCAATTTCAACATCAAGACTCGTTTTTTGAACCCGTAGGTAGTTTCATTCGTCATTTTCGGTTGAATTCTGACTGTCCGTCTTTCATGGCTCGAATATGGACTTTTCTGTCGATGAGCTCTCTTGTCGACCTGTGATTGTAGTCGGTGGTCAGCTCGTGAGCACGTACGACACATTATGCTCCGCATCCTCCTGACACGTCCGCCACTACGTGACCAGCGTGTACGATAACGCTGGCGCAGTTGTTGGCGGAAGACTAGTCCCGGGGATACGACATGTCTGGGCACTATGAGGGACAAAACAGGAAGCTAAACATGTACCTTGGTGTGCGAAGCATTCACGATTGAAACTTATTGTTATGATTAACTTGGTATTATAACAATGCGGTAACCTATACCTCTAAAACGTCATATTTCTGATTTTCTAAATGCTAAAGTAACTGTGTCAGTCTATTTGTTACATTTTCGCGAAAAACGGCTAAACTGATTTTTGATGAAATTTGACAAGGAAATAGTGTGTATCATTAATAAGGACACAGGATATATTTTTCTGGATAAATAACATATTTTATCATGAAATTTCGAAAACTAACCTAATGGTGACAAACAGACGGGTAGCACGTGTAAAATTCTGTAATGCTAAATCGTTCACTCAGGCTTTGTTTCTCTCTCAGGCAGTTTGTCGGAAACCTTTTACTACAGCTTTAGATATCTAATTCTAACAATAAAATTCTAAGTCCACGTGTACAAAATGGTGGGTAACAACTAGTTGGATTTATACTAACAACAAACAGCTTACACTATCGTAAGAAAAAAATATTCGTCGGATATCGTTATTTCTATTACAAATTTCATATTAAAATTTTATAAATTAGTAGACGCAGTAATCGATACCATAAACAGCTGTTGCTTTCATTGTTTCTTATTAGCAATCTTGCCACTCAACCATTTCTGTGACACAAAACCGTCACCTCTCTTTAAACAATATTGGTCAACTCAGTTTAAAACGTCATTAAAATTTAGTGATTATTATTAAAACTAAAACGTACTCAGTTGATGTTACCCTTATGTGACAGTAGCATTAATAAAAAATTGATAACATTAATTATATAAAGTCACAAACACGTTTTCACGTTTATCGGAGCTGCAAGTTTGGTGACAAATTGTAATGTATCACTTTTGAGAGCAAAATTGTAATTTTCCTGATGGGTTTAGTCATAAATAATAAATTGCTAAAAAGAGTAGTTTTTGTTAAATAACATTAATGAAATGTTAATGTGACTTTACTTTATTGGCACGAGAATCTTTATTATCCTTTAATAACTCATAATATGAATTGGAAATAAATATTTAAACTGTAATTATCTTAATGGACTGGTATTATCGGCTTACAGGCACAGTCGCAAGTAATTCTTTTTTCAGATTCGTTACAAGACAAATTCATTAGTTCATAATGTGCGGGGAACACTAAAGCGTATTCATTCAGACCGACAAAAGTTCATGTAACCATCAAGGCGTGTTGTTTGCGGAACTGCAACAGCTGTAGACGAAGACGGTAGGTCGGGGCATGGGCCACAGTTTGTCAGTGACGCAACAAGGATTGACAGCTTGGAGCAGTACATTGCTGTCTGGGTAGAACTTTCCCATAGCCTATTACAGCAGACCAGATGGAACGCTGATGTTATCAGTCTCAAACAGTCCTGCCACTCAGAAGACAGGAGGACGGTGAAGAGAGTGCTGGGAGTGTACAAGGCATAAGTTGGTGATGGGGCTTGAAAGGATATTGGTCGATGAATTAGGAATGATGCATGGAAGGGAAGACGTGACCGTGACCACAGGGAGGCACTCGATTTCATGCATAAGGGAGTGGGAATATTTTCTTTTGTGGATTAGGATGTCAGGAGTTGGAATAAATTACCAAGTGAAGTAATGAATGATTTGCCAAAAACGATGAAGGAATTCAGGATTAAAATTCATAAGTCCCGTATGTAGATGGGGGAAGGGGGAGGGAGAGGGTGTTGAATTTAACACTCAAAGTATATAAAATAATATAAAAAATAATAAAGACAGGTTAATTAGATGACTAGAGGAATTGCCAAAGCAGCATTTGCTCCATTACAATAATAATAATAATAAATACGATAGATCCACAGCTCCAAGCACTCTCCACGTTTCTTGCATTTTAGAATTAATTTTTCTGCTCGCGCTGAGGCAGGCCCATTCTCTCAAACCAATCCGAACGTCTTAAATTCACAGCGACTTTTGAATGTCGTGAAACGATCTGTCTTGCGCGCTTTTTTTCTACAACTTGAACCGTTATTCGTATGACTCTGAAAGAATGTGTCTTGTGAGGAATGGCTAACGTGTTTGTCATTCTCTCAGTCCCCCTGGCACCAACCCGGTGGAAATCCGATGTACAGAAGCAGAATGAAACGATACAGGAGATTATTTTGGATACGATACTTGTTGAATGGAATCGCTCACCAAACCGATTTGTTTGCTTGGCCCCTTGGTAAACTCCTGAAAATGTACATATGCACCACATTCCATACCGCGCCATGGAATTACAGTGACACTACTATTGCCATAAAATGTATCATTGTTTACGTCAACTGGTCAGCGTTAATGCCAACTATTAAACGTATTTTCATAATTCAAGTCAATTCGTTGAAGAAGTTTCACAAGGAAAAAGCGCAAAAAACAACCATTTTAACAGCTAAGAAATTTTTTAATCCAATTATTAAATACCTAGATATTGTACAAGGAGAAAATAATCGGATACAACGGCATCATCAACGAGTAATTGTAGGAAAAGAGTCAAGTTTCGCATGCCGCATTTACACACTCGCCTCGTGTTTCGCGTCGCGCCTCGTGCACGAACGCTGACACGAACTGCCGTTTACACTCTCGCAAGAATTCAGTCATGGATGAGTAGTGGGCGTGCCAGCTTTCGTGGTGGGCTGTGGAGGTTTGATCCAATAGTGAAACACTTTCGTTTTTTTAAAAAAATTAATTGACTTTTTAAGTTTAAAAAAAAATTGACGATTTTGATTTGCACCTTCAAGGAGCTAATAAAACTCTTATAGGTTACCAAAATTTTCTGTGTGCCATTATTTATTGAAAACTTTAACTACTGCGTTACAATCTATTGAGAAGAAAATTTCAACAGTTTCCTGAATTATTATCTATAAACGATAACTCCAGAGGATATTGACAGATTCAGTACCAACCTCAACAAGCTTTAGACATGGAATAACGATTTGAAGATATTTTGAAATTCGAGGTGTGTAACTGGATGAAAAATCCTTCTACCGCAAATATTGAAGAAGCTGTTACAACTTGACAGGAAGAAGGTTTATAAATCGTATATGACACAGAAAGTAAAAATAAAGTCGATAGTGATGGATATGAAAAACCCGTGGCAAAATAATAAAAAAACACCTGTCATATCAAAATGTATGACAACTGATATTCAGTTTAATTAAACCTTTTCTTTCATATCACACGTTATCAGGCATTTGTGCTGTTAATCATCTTATGGCCAAAGAAAGAAACCGAAAGGGGAGACCTTCGTTTGTTCCTTGCAAAATTGACCAAGATATCCAGTTTTTATTTTAGCATCATCTGCCTTAGGAATCTCATTAATAAATCAAATAATAAAATCTAATTTCACGAAACTTCGTGCTTTTATATGCGCAAAGTAGTATAAATAAAAATACAGATTTAACTACAGTGAGTGGATTTATAAAGACTTAGTAGCGAAAGTCATACAAAGTATTTGGCATATTATTATTATGGGTTTTAACTCGCTGTACGTCTGCTTCGTAAGTTACACATTGATACAAAAGTGGGCGGTAGGTAAAAAGGTTGACTACCTCTGCTGTAAATAATGTGCTCGCGCCTTTGACTGTCGCCAAAAAACCGCCACTGAGGCGAGCGGCACTCGCGAGCGACCACGCGAGACGAGACCACGCGAGTGCACCGTTTACACTCTCGCGTTCGAGCTGTCTCGCCTCGCCTCGTCTAAGCTCGCGCGAGAGTGTAAACGCGGCAGCACAATTAGGGCACCGTACTCTAATGACTATAATAGATATCTTGTATGTCGTAGGTCAAAAGGTGGTCGCTAGGCACAAAAACCAATGCTTGTACGTCTTTAAATCAGGGAATTGTGATAGAATATTTGTACCATATTGTATTTTTGCTCCGATTAAACGGTGAATTTGTATGACGTGTCAGATATATCTGTAGTTGTGTAACAATCAAGGAGAAGCACATTTATCATGTAATGACTAAACATGTCAATGGGAAACGTTCGTTAATACGCCAACACAGTGAAATAATTTCGTATTTCCTATAAGACGCTTATTTGCGCGTTGCGAGAAATGTTTGGAAGTTGGGCAGTGTCGTTGGTCGCTATGATCAATGAGGACACCAAACACGACAGTGCCAATTTTAGCCAGGTAAATACCGAACAGAGAAAATGATAACAGAATTAACTTCGCAGCAGACGTGCGTGTCCGTGAATAATTTGGACCGCTCTTAAACAAAATGTTTCTAGGGAAAGACTCAAGTTTATGGGAAAATAAACATGGGGTGGATGGCCAGTTAGCAAACTTGTCTGGAAGACGCCAAAGTATGATTTCTTCTGAGCCAACTGCCGATATTTTGTAGGTATAAGAGCAGAAAAATTGAACGTATCTACTCAAGGACGGAAGGAAACTGAAGCAGTTCTAATGCTAGTTTTCTCATACATGTAAACTTCAATGCTGAGGGAAGAAATTGGTGCCATGGAGACACTTGGATTAAATATTAAATGCAACGGCGAGGGGGTGAGGCCAAGCCATGATGAAACTTGGATGGAAGTATGACCTGGTGTCTTGCAGCCGGCTTGAAGAGGAGAGAGGATATCAGCTATCATAGAGTAATACTTGATAGCTGCCACCCAAGAGCTACATTTTGATTCTAAAGTCAGTTGGCGAGAACACCTAGTGCCAGATGAGTTAGGGCTGTTTAGTCATACCTGTTGTGGTGACACCAGGGACGCAATCAAAATAGACGGCTTATGTTCTTTTTTTTTTAGTAATGGCTTTATGTCCAGATCATTAGAGGCGGTAAAGGACTGGGGTCCACGAAGGAATTCAGCTATGGCCTTTTTGTATGAATCGTCCTGTCTTTCACCTGAAATGATTTGGGGAAGCTATTTAAAACTCACATCTGGATAGCCGGACGGAGCTTCAAACCCGTGTCCTACGTAATGCGAGGGCAGAGCGTTACCACTCAACCAACACGCTCCGTCGAATCTGAAGCGCCCCACACGGAGCAATCCGTGACATTTTAACAAAACTTATTGCTTCGAGTATAATCAGTTTTATTTGAACGTGAGCCAACTGTGGAATTAACTTTCAAACCATTACGCGTAGTGCAGCCACATCTGCACTAGTAGTGGCTGTGTGAACATATGCAGAGCTCATAAACTAAACCTTTCTCAAACATACACTTATCACACACAGAGCATAGTTACAGTTTCGCAGACAGAATGCAGCACAACGTTCTTAAATGATCCGGATCTGACAAATGTGGTTCTATCACTTGTTGGACACATGTCCTGCCACCTTCATAATTACACACCCGACACCTGTACACAGATGCCAGTCTCTCGTAGCCGTCCAGGACCGATAGGGAAAAAAGTTAGAATCAAATTTGAGCACCTGGGTACTAGCTTACCTAGGAACTAGCTTACCGTTTCAGAATGGACTCCACTCGACGACTTCGAGACCCGCACCAAGTTGCCACTCAAACGGGTAATGCAATCCTTCGGTTCTAACCACTATATTACAGATATATTAACATGAAATTAACTCTCAATTAAGAGCGAGCGTTTTTCACTAACATAATTCTCATAAACAAAAAAATAGCCTTCGCTCAGAAATTAGAAACTTTATTAAACGTTACTACTCTTAGAATTTGGTTTAAATACAGGATATGATTAAAATGGGTCAGCAAATTTCATATTCCTTGGTGATGCCGCCGTTCTTAGGGTAGATCCAGACTAAAATCAATGATTTTGACGGCCGCTGACATTTATTTTGAAATTAAAAAAATTGAAAAATATTAGTTCTAGGCTCCACGGTCTCTATACAGTCACACTTCACGTGTAGGGATATAAAAAAATATTTTTTCGACCTCATTTTTTCTATGAAAACCTTCAGAATATAATTTTATAAAATTTTAAATACGATATCTGGCTATAGATCAAAGAAAAACAAAAAATATGAAAATCTGAAATCTTCAACGTGTTCTGATTACGTGCTGGAGACGGATGGACAGAGTGTACCTCGTCAGCAGTAGGGACACGATTTATAAAACCTATATGTCAAACTACAAATCATAAATATTAGTTTAAATATCTAAATTTATATTTTTGATGATAGCTTATATTTCCATGCATTGTTGTGCATGTGAAAGGTACAAGTTGTTTTCTAATTCAATCTCTCCAAAATAAAAACTGTGAAAGGAATTCCATGTATGTTTTTTGTAGCTCTGTTTCGCGACTAGCAAAATATACTACCGTCATCATTTTATCCACACATCGCTGTCAAAGAGTAACAGGCAAAATAACGTGAACAAGTGTACATTTGTGTGTTGTGTACCTACAGCGAACAAGCGCTAACTAGCCACGAGCTGCAGTCCCTGTGAGGCGCGCTGTTAGTTCAACCTGTGGCTAACAGCCGTGGCAGGCCCTAGCCGCGTCATTGACTCCAGCCGCTGCCACTGGCTGACTCTAGGGGTAGTCGTCAGCAGGGACAGCAAATCTGAACAGTGTCTTCTACACAGGGGTTGTTAGTAAATAAATGCACATATTAACAGGTATTTTCAATCATCTATGTGAGAACAAAAACCAATTCAGTGAGATGAAAGCTAAGTTTTTGTTTGTTAATTAGTTCTTTAAGCGCTCAGCTCTTTAATGCGTATTTTGAGAACTCCTGGGGAGTTATTAGCGGAATATCTATACGAATTTAGTAAATTACACTTTTGCACGTAATTGCAATATTTTTGAAAAAGTTTCAAAAGTATTAACAGAGTCACACGTTCCAAATAAGAACGGAGACTTTCTCGGTGTATGGTTGCAATGAAGTCTTCGCCGGTGTACCACCGGATAGTGTTTTTAAAACACGATATTTCCACGACTACCTCAACTGTCTTCCTCAGGCTAGAAAAATCTGTAATTTCTACTGAACTACAGATAATTACTGATGTTTTTGCACCTGAAGAAGAAGGTGGAGTTAGTCGTTGAAATATTTTGTTGCATCACACAATCCGTTGATACAAGCGTCAAGATTTCGTTGCACGTCTTTCAATTTTGTTCAAAACATCTTTTAATTCACGATTTTTATGCAGTCACATTCCTCACAAATATAATGTAATTTTTTTTCTTTGGATCATCTTTAAAACAGTACCAAAAACTTACCTCAGTGGTATTAACTTGGTATCCTAAATTGCTTGGTTGAGGAACATCTCCCAGTTTTTATTTTCACTTGTTTATTTTTCTACTTATAACTATGTCAAAATAATAAAATGAATGTGTAAATGATATAATTTGAGGTGTTCCGTACACGCTATATACATGCAGCCGTCCCTGCTTGGTCGATCACACGACTAAAAAATAGTTACTGACTAACCGAGGAGCTGTTTTTACAATCGACTCAACTTCACTGGTATTTGGTTGCCGATTTTTCTTTATTTTTGAACAGTGTTTGCTTTTTAAATGGATATCTTTTTAAGTGGAGTGAAATGGGAAACATGCATTACTCTTACATATACAGGGGCAGTAATGATACCACCCCGTGTTTCGTAACTGCCAAAATGTAAATGGAAGAATATTCCAGGCGTTAAGAAGGCGATTTCGCGAAGGATTGCTGAGAGATTTCGAAAATAAAAATCACCTACCTCTGACCATTGGTAGGCAGACTGAAGCCCAAGCTATTGAGCTTGAAATTAATCACAAGAAGCGAAGTGGGCGACTGCCTGGGACCTCGCGGTCCAAGAGGCTTAGCGCCTCGAAGGTTTAAGCAGCTTTAACTAACAAGTAAAATAGATCACGACAGTAAAAAACTGTGACAATGACTAAAAAATATTCTACGACGACCCCACGGGCTAGCAAGCATCTGGTAATACTGGTAGTCTAGCAACGGTAGCTGGCGTTACAGTGACTGGCGTGGGGAATCCCCGACCACTCGTCTCTTTCCAATTCAATTTGTCTCTCGCAGAATCGAGGCATTGAAGGCCGAATTATTTAAATTTTATTATGTTGTTGAATGCACTGAATACTTGAAAAATCTCACGGAATATTCAGATACTCTTAGTGATCGTGATTCGGTTTTGAACGAAATTATCAGCTCAGAATCTATCATATCATTACACTTAGGGTATGAGGTATTATTATGTATTAATCCTAAGCAAATTATGACAATTTCTAATTCATATTAAGCATTTCTCTTGAAAATTTGGGAAAATTTTGTGACTGTGTCAAAGGATATCGACAAACTGGATTCGGAACAATTATACGACGCTAGTCAGTTTATTGAATAAAGCCAAAATTTAAAAAGAAAAGGATATCCAAGAAGAAAAGGATGTTCGATTACGAAAGCAGCAGTAAACTAAACCTATACAGTCTCCCGAAAGCCAGTACTGAACAGGTTTCTATTTATTTTTTTAACACCATCATTGATTCCATAGTGAGCAGTATGGATTCAACAGTTATGTCTTTAAATCTTCACTTGAAAAATTTGGTTTTATCAGTGATGTAAGCAAGTTAAAAATATTTCAAAAGGTCGTATACTAAAAAAAACTGCCAAAATTTACACACTGTCCTGCCAGTGGGTGATAGCAATGGTTTACAAACTTATGAATCAGACGAAGAATTACGATCAGTGATTCGAAATTTACCTGATTTCATTCAAGATGTGAAACAGCTGCTTCAGTACATCACAGAGAATAACTTGAAAGAAATTTACCCAGATATTTATATTATCATTCAAATATTGTTCACCGTACCAGTAAGTACATGCTCAGCTGAAAGAGTCTTTTCAATTTAAAATCAACAAAAAATTATTTACTAAATACAATGGTTCAGCAAAGACTTTCAGCTTTGGCATTTTTATCAGTTGAACTGATATAGAATCAAAGAAGGATTTTATTAAGGGCAAGAGCAGGAAATTTCCGTTTCTTTAATTCGGTACTGTACGGTTAGTTATTAATTCATAATATTTTTTTACAGTGAAGATGACTGCATTTTTATGAAGAAAAATTTGAAGGTTAAAAACATTATTCTTTATAAATTCAGCCTTCTTGCGCCACCAGAGGGCCTCGCAAAACTTATCTTGCCCACATCAAATTTAGTTTTCACCCCGCCAGTGTTATAGATGAAGCGACGGCAATGTTAGAGATGCCAGTAATGATACCGCCACGGATTTCCAAACTGTCAAAACGTGAATGCAAAAATTTTCCAGGTCTTAAGTCGACAATTTCACCAAGGATTGCTGAGAGATTTGCAAAATAAAAATCAGCAACCTGTAGCCACTGATAGGCAAACTGAAGCCCAAGTTCTTGAGCTGGTAGTAATCACAAGAGGAATAATTGGGCTTATGAGTAAAAGTTATTGGTCTGTGAGGAGGATATTAAACGAGGAAGCACAACATCTTTATTACTATCAATCCTACGAAATTGTTGAAATTAGAATTCATAGTTTTAATGATGCAGAACGTTAATTTTTTTTGGACAACTTAGTCATTTGGACCGAGGGAAACTATGTATAAAGCGAATCGCCTTGACGTTTCACAGCAACGCTTTCAAAAACTATTTGTGAATTAAAGACCTAAATCAGGCATTATTTTTTCGATGCAACGTTAAAACGTTTGAATTATTTGCATTTTTCCCTAAAATATCTGTTACATCTGTTCGAAGGCAGCTCTTCAAAGAATAGTTGGCAGTGTTTAGAAAAGTGAAAAACTGAAACTATGAATATCATACGCGCAACGTACCTACAACTACTAAACAATAATAATTCCATGTGGTTATAATGAACTGGTGACAGGGTTTCTAGTGGCTGAACATTGTGGCTGTCTTAGCCGCCTTAACCTAACCCTGTAGTCGTACCAGGTACAGAGGACCTACAGTTTGACGTGAGCCCGAACCACGGAGGCATTCTGGTGTACTTCACATTACACAAAAGCTGTGCCAAAGGTGAAAGTCAGGGTAAGGACCTATAGAAATCCCCGTCGCGATAGGGACTCGAACCAGGAACCTTTTTATCACCAGTCCGAGACCTTAACCACTGAGCCACCAGATCGCTAAAGATATATTGATAACATGAGCATGTCGGTGACGTGAACTCATAAGATTTTTCCCATCCGAAAATCGCCCAATGCACCTAAAGAAGTTTTCACTTAAAAACCCCGCGACAGGAGAGAGAAACTTTCGGGAGTAAGCGCCTTATCAGCTGAGCTACCAGACCCCCTTATTTTGCAGTCTACTTGTGCTAAGTACTATCAAAATGGATAAAAACTGTCGTTTTGTATGAACAGCGTTTACCGAAATTAAGTGAGGGAGAAAAGGAGGAGAGGGCTTAGGTTTTTGTAAATCAAACGTAAACAATATTTTTCTGTTTGTTTTAACGTATACGTATGCAAATTTCCATCAAAATCGGATAAAAACTGTGTGTTTAATTGAAGAACACTGTAAAAAAAAAATAAACAAACATTCATTTTTATATATTAGCTATACTTTCATGGCTGTCCAAGCACAACACGCTTTACTTATAGCTATACATATATCCTACTGTTGACATTAGCATGCTTGCGATACGAATTCAAATGATTTTACCCATCCATAAAGCGTCCAAAGCGCATATCATACGCGGAACACGTGACGATGACGACACGTCATAGCATGTCGGTGATGGGAAGTTGCGAAGTTATAGATTTACCTCGCCCAAACATTGATTTACGCGCCTATAGAAGTTTCTACTTCAAAAATTGCCTCGATCCACCATCATTTTACTCTCATGCCTACAGCACCACCACATTATCGGACACTCGTAATATCAAACCTATACAGAAGGGACGTAATTTTTGAAGAGAAATGCGCTTAGCTACCACAAATGTGCCAGTGAGGAACCACACGAAGGGAGCTCTGCCATGACCTGGACGAAGGTCCCCAAGTCGTCGATAATATAGCGCCATCTTAATGCACAATACTACGGAAGGACAAACAAACAGTGCTGTATCAACCATCTCCGGTCTTATGTTGGTCGGTCCACTAACAAATATCATTAGATGGATGTTCTGTTTGATTCATGGAGTCCTCATTCTGAAGGTCCAATCACGTTCCTGAACTTCCGTACGCCGTACTGGGTTGGACCCATGGCTATGTGCAAACTGGCAGCAAAGGAAACTACTGCCATGTAGACACCGATACCAAACTTTCCAATGAACCAGGAAAATTACAGGCGGCCGTAACGGGTACTGTCATACTACAGAGACGTTTTACTTCCTTGAGCTACCTCGATCTAACTTGATCCATTGTAAGGCCGAGGCTACACAGTACGAGTTGCTGACCTGACAGTGGACAGCTGCTGCACCTGTGTACTCGCACGATAGTGGCTCGACTCGTCTCGCCCGGTCACACAAGTGCGACTTGCTGGCGTGAAAGTAGACAGCTACTGCACGCGTGTAGTTACTCATAGGTCACGTGCAATGTCTCATGCAATGTGGTCGCAAAATACAGGACTGATCACAGTTCATACCGTAATAAAAGCAATTAAAAAAAAACTTTACGGAGAAATACTTCGACATGAAAGTGCTGTACAGAAAAAAAAGAACCATTTTGTTTTTATTTTAGATTAATTATTTTCAGAATGTAATCCATATCATAGAACCATTTGATGGATGGCTTATAGAACTCATCAGTCCCACATCCACTTTTTGCTTTTCTCAATTTTCAATAACTCCTGGTTATACCTAGAACGTAATTTTTTTATCTTTTTTGTTACTTCATTCGTGTCTTTACGCTGATCTCTGTTCTTATAATTAGGATCCAAAAAATTCGAGAAGTTGGTTTGGTCCTTGTAAAGCTCCACAAACTTTTTATTTTGTTCGGAAGTCCATCTATCCGCCATTTTTTTCTCTTTAACCACTACTGCAAACACAAAAACACATGCAGCAATGAATATTGCACCTGGCGTGGTCCCGGGCTTACGAACTACTGTCATTTCATAAAAACCGTGTAAGGTGACGTCCGAGTCACATGCGAGCTGCTGCTTGTGGCGTGGTGGTGGAAGGCGAGTGGTGAGTAAAATCAAAAAATGTTGTAGTAACTCGCATGCGAGCTAGTGACCGACTCGCACGTGACAGTAACTCGTACGATGCGGTCACACGGTGCGAGTAGCTGCACTGCAGTAACTGACTAGGCTAGCTCGGAGCTAGCACTCCCTTTGTAACCAGGCCTTAACACTGATTACCACGGCAGTCGTCGCCGTTCTGGTGGATCCCACCACGTCCTTGAACTGCCATCAACCACACTTGGCCGGGAGTATGACACAGAGAGGTTTCCTGCAGCAGGTGGATGTGCAAGTGTCTACTGCTGAAAACGTGTTATAATTGAAGTAATTACTAACATCGGTTGAACGGAACAACAATATAAGACGGTTAAACATAATTAATTTATGAAATGGATGATATCGTCCTGAGCGCTTAGTTACGATTAGTTCCCCGTGTATGTATTTAACTGTAATTTCCTTCCATTAATATTAGATAGCAATACAAATTAAAAACTAGAGGGACACAACCAATAGAGTATAAGAAATTAATTATGTGTTGTTTCTTGTCTTTTCTAATCGGAGACTGTGAATAGGTTTAGTATACGGAAGCTAACACACAACAATGAACATTTAGAGATATATGTTACTACTGTAACACAGTAAAACTGAAATACAAACAGAATCACGTTGCAATCAAATCTTGAACGTTTCTGAAACACTGTAAGATAGAAATCAGGAATTATACAAACTGTTCCAATGATAGCCAGTTATACAATATTGCTGCACATCCCTAAAACTATTTTTATTTATGTATGCGTTCTTAGCTAATAATAATTTTAATTTAGAGCACTAATAATAATAATAAAACAGAGACTTGAATGGTTCTAGGGGTTTTAATTTCAATATTTGTTAATATTGTGGAACAAACTGTAAATTAAAATCTATTAGTACTGAACCTCAACATTTCTTCAGCACAGTATGACACTGAAATGAATATTCACTTTATAGTTAATTTCATACTTAATACTGATTCTCTCCTTTGATTGTGAAATGTGGATTAATCAGTTAAATGTTCTATCTCTTTTCTTACTCCAGAATATCTTTTTTATCTTCTTCAAATTTTCTTAATTCTATGGAAATTTTAACATTAAGAACCTAATTAATCACCTTTGTCTTTATCTCTCTGT
>JARYHS010008074.1:179016671-179038101 GCA_031002005.1 Vandiemenella viatica
TGGCACCTCTGATGACATCGATATTTGCGACTAGCAAAGCCCAAATTAAAAAAAGAATTAACATAGACTTTTTTTTCTTTTTTTTTTTTTTTTTTGTTTTTTTGAAAAAATACATTACTGGAAACTCTAATGCCGCACTGGTTTCATACTCAGGTAAAGAGAAAACTTCCATACTAGCAAAATAAAAAAAAATCTTTATTTCCGAATTTTTTTCATTTCTTAAAGTATTATTCCTTCACCTCGATATACCCGATTTATTTTATTTCAATACAGAGTATCTGAGCTTTAACACTTCTGCAGCTGTTCCTTCTTTGCATTAATCAGCTAACAACTTGAATATGCATCATAAGAATCTTATTGCTCATAACGTTTCACTGTTTTACACAACTTTGCAAGTTAAAATTTACTAGTTGATTAGTCACTACTTTTACAGATATTGCGTTAGTAATGGTGCTCATGGATAGCTACTTTGAAATTCCCAAACAACTGGTTCAAATTCTTTAATATCACTCTTAAAATATTTCGGACAGCAATCCGAGTTCCTTCGTTTATAGTTCTAAAATTCCATTAGTCTACTAACTACCACATAGTTTGCCGACAAAAATGACGATTGTTTCATAAGAACATGCGTCACTACAGGAAGATACCTGTATTTACGCTAATGCTGGATGTTCCCATAAACTGAGTGCAACTTGTCACGGTTTCATATGAAGTTGCGTTGTTTCAACTTAATTAAGTCCTGTAATTATATTTCAAACCCATTTGCTGTGAACATCTTCATACTGGCCCGCTTTCATTAACTTTTCTAATTTTCGACAAATTTACATATATTTAGATAAATTTACTAACGTTCGGTAAGTTAACATGAATTTATCAGTAATACTGCATAGTAATCGTGACTGACAGCGTTTACTTTGTAAACAAATTAAGAAAAAGTATTCATACGATTTTTGTTGTAATTTTTTTACTAATATGGTAACTCCAATTACAATCATTCAGTGTTTCTTGAAAAAACGTTTTTAGCACTTTTATCCCAAGTTCTCTAAAGCAGGCAAATTTTGAAACTATCAGTTTACTGCTACTAAATTACATTGCTCTAACCGTTTTCTCATAACTCAAGATGTGCCGCTAATTACATGTCCAGGCAGAGAAATAACATTTACTGCACTTATGAGATTTACTTCGGAGGGTCTTGATTAATTAGGCTCATTTAATGTTGATATGAGCCAATGTTTAATTGGCTTGTCGGTGTTAATTTTTCCACTTGCACTCCAAAAGATAATGTTATTGTTCCACTTTGCCACCGATGAAAATTATTGAATCTTATCTTGTTAATAAAAAAAGTCATCTAATTAATTTTTTTAATGACATTTGGCTTTGTTAGCCATACAGCCAGCTCAATGTGTTTGTTTCTCTTAGAAAGTAAAGATTTCTTATAAGTGTAATTATTTTCTCTCTTGTGTAAGGACGGCACAAGACGAACACAATACTCAATTAAAACCACCCATGCCCGAGGCCGGACTCGAACCGGCGACCCCTGCAACGAGAAGCAAGCACGCTGCCCCTACGCTGCCGGGGTCGGCCGCTAGTCCTTCTTTGTATTACGAGATTACTTACTATTCTTACAATTTGTTTGTTGCTTGTCAATGTTCAACCGTACCCATAATGTTTTACATTATGTTAGGCACTTATGACAGATCCATCACATCATCATCCTAAGCAAGGTACAAAATGCACCTACTCATCTCCGACTTGGATTCCGTTAAGATTTCGGCGGAATGGTATCCTCACAATCTTCTCCAATATGATGTCTAAAAGGATTGGTAAGATACTACCGTCCTGCGTCGGTCGAGTTACTATTGAAGCACTCTGTAAGCTGAGAGGGGAAAAAAATATTAACTGCATAAACACAGATGTTCCTTGTATTGTGAGAGAAAAATTAAATTCTAACATATAAATTTTTGTGCAAGTGTTCGAATATTTTCCTTATTATATTCTTTAGCTGAATGTTGTGGTGTTACATATGATCAAGACAATCAGAGTGGGTAGTGAATAATTCGGAAGAAATATCTGGGCGTTAGTCGCACTCATAGAAACCCCAACAGTGACACGTAGGTAGTATGTTGTCTGGGAGACTCCCAGACAACAGAACTCAGCAGTCCGAGAAGGATTAGCGAGGAACACCTATGCTGCTGAGCCTTTGACAACCTACGGAAGTTTTGTATTAAAGACAAGAGACACTAAATACAATTTATCGCCACTTCCTGGCGGTAGAACGGGAAAGTTACAAGTGACGTAAGACAGAATATGTTGGTAGGTAGCGAAAGAGTGCGCGTAATTTCTGAACGTGGGGAAGTGAGAATGGCATAGCGAATGCAACAGTATTGATGCAAAATACGCTTCAGTCTCCCTATCGGTTCCCGAGTTTGGTTGCAAGAGACAAGTGATTGGACGGCCCCGATCGAGAAGGTTGCACTTCATGCGGAGAAGCTGACGCCAGGAAGAGGCATTAAATCTTTGGGTTTTCGACTGGAATCTGCTGGCCAGTGTCTGCTTGCTGCCCGCCAAAGCCTGTTGACGTGTGCCTGGCTGCGGCCGCACAACACGACTTTCCAGGATGACACATACGGTCCCGGGCGGGCAGTTCGTCTGCTCCACTACACCCGCAGCAGCCATCCCTGTGCATAACCGAGATAACGCGATGACCATTTGCTTTTGTACAACGACAACACTTACTGTTTCTACCTATGAACGGTAACGGATCATAATTCGTGCCACAACTGTTTTTCATCATAACTCAGTTTTTTCTAAGGCCCAGTAACACATGAAAAGGTTCATACCCTCCGCTGAGCTAAACCGAACATGAATTGCTAATACCGTTTCCTTTAATTAATGTGTAATGTCAATCACGTGTGTCTTTTTTTTTTTTTTTTTGGTGAGGAAATTAAGTTCATTTTGCTTTCATTTGTTAAAAGGAAATAAAGATGTCAATATTTTTTGTAAATCGTGGGTTTTCCAATATCTATAATGATAAAGTTAACCCCACTTTCCCCATTAAAATACGTTCAATGATACATTTCAGTGGAGATAAAACAATAATAATTTCGTGCTGTACGAAGGAAATGTTGACAAAGTTTGCAACCTGTGCCTAATATACCTCTGTCTTAGACACTTGGCCTACTATTGAAAGCGGAGTGTTCTAGTCAGAGTTGATGGCAAGTTACAAGCCAATAAAATTTCATCCATGACCGATATCCTTTGGAGCCAAAAGAAAACAAAAAGTTCCATATGGAAGTAAAGATAAATACAAACGATTTTCTTACAACAGAAGCTATATGTTCTGTTATTATCTCCAGACTTTTGTTAATTTGTTATGTTGCAAGACAGGAGTTTCTATGCTTAGACACTTAACAGATTAAATTTCTCATCTACATAACTTTTAATTCTACAAGCCTTCGCTTCTTAAAGTTTTAAGGTCACCACCGCTCTCTTTACACTGATTTTTTTTTTTTTTTTAATATTATATGCTGTCCAGAATCTATAGTGAAATAAGGAAATAACTCGATACCACGAATTATTAGCATCGCGTCATGTTTGGAATTTTAAATGAATTGCATGTTGACGAGTACTGTCTCATCAAATTACGGGGGTAATTCGTGTTAGCTCGATCGCTTCATGACACCCATACATGTCAACAGCCGACCACCCGTCCTCTATCATCAACACATACACATAACAGTTCTGCTGCTAACGAAGCTTGTTCAGAAACTGTTGTTTCATGTGGAATTACATGTAGAACACATGTCACAAGTGTCAGTTGACATTTCCTAATGACTAATTGCTCCATAATTTAACTAACCATTGACCCCCATCGACCCCCAGCTGCAAATTTATTCAACCAACAATCGCAGAAAGCATATAGGCCTAAACGCAATTGTTCCAGATGTTCCACCTAATATTATATCTTTATACGAGCAATTCTTGTATATATATATATATATATATATATATATATATATATATATATATATATATGGTATATCGGAAACTGCTGTAATAATTTGGATGAAATTTCATATTTAGACAACGCTTTGCTTTTAGAGTTTATCTAAATAGTTATCTTCCCCGCAAAATGCGATTTAACCAAAATCAAGCAATTCTTGCATTTGGTATCTCAGAAACGACTCTCACGCCATATCGTAGAGGTTTCAGTTACCAGTAAGCCTTCTAACTTTAATTAAATTTCTCTTTTGGTTACAGCAAGGAACTCTTACATCTTTAAACGAACAATTCTCGTATACTAGATGACCTGTGAGAATATTTCGTACAGTATCGTGGTCAGTCACAGAATGGTAATATAGTAATATGGAAATAAGTAAAAGCAAGTAAATTTACTAATGAAAGATATTTTATTTTGAAGATTAGTAATATACATCACTTTTATTCCAAAAAGTCATTATCATTAAATACTCTATATCTAATTCTAAAACACATTTAAAACGTAGATATTTAAAAATAGATATTAGCTTTGTCAGATATGATTTTTCCAAACTTTTTTACTTTAAAAAAATTATTTGAAAACAATGCTAGCAGTTATAATGTTATTATCGTTTATTTTTTGACCGTATGTTTCTTTAACATAAACATAAGTATTACTGAATCTTCGAACTCTTGTAAAAGCCAGATACAGGTGTCCATACCAAAAAATAGGCTCTGGCAGGTAGAATCCTATGCTTTTAAGCATCTGACCTTGTGATTTATTAATGGTCATAACAAAGGCTACTTTTATTGGGGATTGTTTTCTTATCGTTTGGAAAGGCACAGTTGGATTAGAAGATGTGAGGTTAATGCGAGGTTTTAGCATAATTTTATCAGAGTGAATGAATTTACCACTGGTGATGTACTGCTCTATGAGTATTACCACTATTCTTGCATCATTAATTAATCCCTGATTAGCACTAAGATTTCTATTTAACATAATAATAGCATTTTTTCTTTTAAAATCAATTTGTGAGGTTGTAAACCGGACGATATGGAAAATAGCTCTAGTGATTTGGATGAAATTTCATATGTAAATAAAGTTTTGCTTTAAAAGTTTGTAACACGATTTTACAAAAAAGAGCAATTTTTTTTAGGTATCTTGGAAACGGCTTTAACCTCATCTCGCAGTTACCAGTAAGCCTACTGATGTTTGTTAAACTTCTCGTTGGTTAGATCAAGGTACTGTGCACTTCAAAATGCCAAGGAAGCCTTCAAAAAAAACGTTTAACTTTAATCAAACTTCACGCAAAATCTTGTATATTGAACAGAAATAATAAGATACCGAGCGAAGATCGGTTACCCAGGTACTGTATACTATCTTTAAATTGTACATTTTTCTACTGTAATCAGTTTCGTCACATATCTACTGAGATTTTTTTTTATTTTTTACAGAAATCGATGACTGATTTGTGTTACTCTTAAGAATATCAGAACCGATTGATCATGTTTGGCAGGCTACGGTGCACTCTACAAGACATTTGACTGACAATCGTCGTCGTTTTAAGGTAAAGCCAAAAATTAGAAAATCAATGTCAGAGCAAAACAACACAACAAAATTAATCAGATTATTTATACCAATGGTCAACACTTCCTTTTAAACAGATGCGTATGAACAATCTGAACATGTGAAGTATTCGTCTGTAATAAAGATATATTAGAATTTTTTTCATGAAACAATCCTTGAGAGCTCATCTACATAAATACATTTGTCAAATAATTGAATGTCGTCAGCCACAGCTTACGGACTTTATGTAAATAGATTTGTTGGAAATCGATTCACGTGTAGCAAGAGTATTCATTGGAATCGAATTTTCCACGTAACAGAACCATTCGTGATAGCGTCGCCCATGTCCTCTTAGAATGATCATGTTTCACAATGCTCACAATACAAACATTAAAAATGTTTTGTGATTCGGTTTCTATGAAAATATCCGACCGAATATTAAATACCGAAAATGATGAATCAGGGGAGAAAGCACATAAATAGTAACTAAAAACTTCTTATCATGATAACCATACAATTATCACAAAAGATTGCTGATTAATACATTCACAGATCAGCCACCTACAGACATTTATCCGTGAAAAAAATGATGTTATCTCAAGAAAGTCTGGCTACACATATACCAGCTCCCTGAAACATGGGTTCTGTTCTACTTTCCGTCAAAAACTTCATAACAGGTATTGACTTATTCAAAAATACGTCTTTTACACTAGGTATTAAAATTACTCTGGCTTCATGAGATAAAGTGTTGTCCACAATTAAGATAGCTCCGACTTCTATTTTCGTTGATAACTTGCGGCCCATTGGCGTCATTAGAGCCGAAAAGGTTTTTGTGATTTGACTAGGAAGGAACTAGGATGTGACTGTTTGCAGTAATCTTCCATCTGTGTGATTTCGTGAAAGTATTGGATACGATCGACTGTGGATCGAAACGATGTCCATCTGAATGGTAGACCCGAGTGTTAATAGTTCATTCAACAGGTTCGCTAACTAGTTGCTGATGAGGAAAAGAAAAATTTTAGTTTAAAAAACTAAAAACATGCTCTTGTAGCAATGGTTAAAAATAATCTCTTAAATATAAATATTTTGTTTAATAGTGATAGGACGTCCTACAATTCAGTATAAATTATTTTTATGAATAAGCTTAGAGTAAGAATAAAGTCATTGATTAAAAATTAAATTTAATGTAAAGAAAGTGTGGGGTGCTAGAAATCAGTTGTCTCATATTTTTAGTGGCTAGGTGTTTGTAAAGATAGTCATTGAAAAGTATGTAGAGAGCACCCCACGCTTTTTTCAATTAAATTTAATTTTTTAATCTGTGACTTCATTCTTACTTTAAGCTTATTCATAAAAATAATTTATACTGAATTGTGGGACGTCCTATCGCTGTTAAACAAAATATTTATATTCAAAGATTATTTTTAACATTTTAGTTTAAATTTCTACAAAATCGTATTTTTAGTTTTTTAAACTGTAATTTTATTTATAACTTCTTTGTTCAGAGTGTCTCAAAAGCATCCTTCTTACTGTTTGCTTTCTATTCGCCCATCTATGTATCTTGGCAACGAGCAACGGACAGTTAAATGGTTAACCCAGCCAGAGGTCTAATAGCAGGGTAAATGTGGAAGACTACTCTTCTATAACGGTACGAACTAATTCAAAATGATGTTTCGAATACTCATTATTTAACATCACTTTAAGAAACTGCAGACACTATCGTAGCTGCTTGTATGAAGATCTCGTCAAGTGCGGATGTGCAAAAAGTTGCGCAACAAAACCATTTTTCTGTTGTTACTGTCAAAGTAATGAGAATATAGCTGTGAAATTATTGTATTATTAAACGTTCTTAATACTTGTGCGAAATTAAATTAAATGCAAATGGCCATATTGAGCCGGAAATCTCCAAAGGGTCTGGCCACCAAATAAAGATTTCTAGATTTTCAGGGCATGTGCACTAATTTGTCACAGCTACTTTTGCCTAACTCGGCAATCCCATCAGGTATAGGTTACTTGCAGTTTAGCCAAGGGGATGCGGAAAGTGGGTGAAAATGAGCAACATCTGTCATAGTGTAGCTAAGCCACTTTTCTGATCTTACTTACAAAATTCCATCACATTGAACCATTTTTCTATTGTTACTGTCAAAGTAATGAGAATAACAGGACATCGCTATGAAATTATTGTGTTGTCACCGGTTCTTAATACGTAAGCGAAATTTCAAACAGCTCGGACACCTGGAAGTGAGTGAAAATAGAGTTGAAAGATACCGTTACAATCATACATACATAAAGCGTGTAAAAACCATCATCACACGAAAGGGAACTTTAGGTTCTCTTAGTTTTCGGTTTTGTTGTTCATTCGTTGTAAATTCTGAG
The DNA here is from genome assembly GCA_031002005.1 of Vandiemenella viatica. Lineage (NCBI taxonomy): Eukaryota > Metazoa > Arthropoda > Insecta > Orthoptera > Morabidae > Vandiemenella > Vandiemenella viatica. The sequence continues at coordinate 179,024,590 of JARYHS010008074.1, forward strand.
ATTTTTTTTATTCATCTATAAAATTATGAGGCATAACATTCGCTACAGAGTTAGAGCATTATCAATATAATGATTGAATTAAATTTGGATTTGACAGTTAAAATTTGAATAGAAGGATATGCAAAAATTAGTGGCTACTTTTAGAAACTAATGATATGATACGTCCTGCTTTAATGTCAGGGTTATGAAGATTCCTGGGACAATGAACCTTAAAAAAAAGGGCACGTATAAGCGGCACTGTTGTTTGGCGCGACAGAATCCCCACGATATCCATACTATCGCTGTGAGAGAAAATGTAGCCGTTATGACTTGTTTTCTGCAGGACTCTGCGCGTCTGGTGAAATTCCAACCGCGTGAGAGAAAAACTAGACCGAAAATTGACGGAGTTCGCCATGTGAGAGACGATGACAGAAAGTTCGTTTCGATTGGGTTGATAACGAAGAGTTCCTTCTCCTCTGCCAAACAGGAGAACTGAGAGCCATTTTGCCGAGGGTCAGAACTACTTCTTTCTGTGCCAGATATCGTAGGTGAAGGTTCGTCTGACAAGTAGCAGCACGCAAGTCATAATGTCAGGCAGCTACCAAAATTGCAAGAAATTCTGCCGATGGGCAGAAAAGCATAGTTCTTTGCCAGTTATCTAATCTGGAAATCGATTCTGCTGAGGGAAGCAAAGAGACTAAGGCGAGTGCTATATCATGCAGTGAGGGTATGTTGCGTGAATGAACGGGATCAAGCAGTCACCGTGTACATCATCAGCAGCAACATATCAGAACATGAAGTGACTCTTAATTTTAAGACGCAAATAATCGACCCTGAGTAAATTCGCCCATTTAAACATACAGAATGGTCTCATATTTCACTACTGCAATATGCTGGTCTCTTTAAGCAATTTGTCAAATGTAATTATGATTTAACAATTTTAACTTTTTATAATGTAAACCAATGTTTTAACTTCAGCTATGAAATGTCGCATCTAATGATTTATTAGTAATTAATAATTTGATAAACCACACATAGAATTACAAAAGTTTACAAGATGCTATAATCTTTATTTGCAATATGACACATTCAAACATACTACAGTAGGTCTAAGAATTAACTAGAAAATTAGAGCTTTACATCAAGATATTTTTCTTAACCTATTATTTGAATTCATGCCTTTAGAAAGTCCACAAAATCTACAATATAATGACTGGATACTTACTCTTGGGTCTGTCTATTCAAGATATGATAAATACCTATAGTAGATAGCTTTTTGCATAAGGATGTCTTTATAGGCTACTTGTCTCCCTGTGACGTTCTGGTATGTACAGTACGAAATCACTAACTCCAATTAACTACAATTATACTGACTAATATAACCAAACAATCAACTTCAAAACCTAGATATAATCCTATCTTTAAAAGGCTCAGCAGCGAAACAACAGTATCCGTTGGAGATGAGATTTTGCTTATTGTTAGTCTCTATTTGATCTCCAGTGTAGATATTACCTGTTTGGCACTCCAGCGATAGTCGTTCTCACCGAGTGTGGTGGTGTAATGGCTAGCGTTTTGGCCACGCATTGGAGAGGACGGTGGTTCGAATCCCCGTCCGGGCATCCAGATTTGGGTTTTCCATGGTTTCCCAAATCACTCCAGGCAAATGCCGGGATGCTTACTTCAAAAGGCCATGGCCGAATTCCTTCCCATTCCTTGCCCCCCCATCCTTTCCCGTCTCTAAAGACCTCGCTGTTAGAGAGACGTTAAGCAAAAAAAAAAAAAAAAAAAAAAAAAAAAAATAGTCGTTGTCCAGGAGTAGCCAGTTTGTTGTGATCGTATTGTCTCCATTCTCTCCTAGTCTATAGAAACAATTCTTTAGGCAGGTAAGATAGAAGAAGCCAGTTTCGGTACCAACAGACTTTTGCGCGAGAGAAATATAGATGTGCTTGACTATTAAATCCAGTTGAATTTATTATAAAATAGGCTGTTTCCACTACGTCGCCTTTTGATAATAATATATTTGCCGATATTTGAACCTTTTCTTTTCCACGGCATTACGACTCTAAGATATTTAGAGACGGGAGAAGATTAAGAACGGACCACATTCGAATGGAGTGCTATCAAGAATCCGTGCGAAACCGAAAACTGGAGGGCTAATCCAAGGGTCGAAGGCGGGTGCTCTCAAATGCTAAATACCGTAATTTACAGTTTACCCACTTCACTTTAATGAACTCTAAAACAATTTATAGTTTTATTTTATGTTCCTGGTATTACAGTTAATGATATACTTGGGTTTACAAACGATACCAAATTGCCACGTTCATAAATTTAACAATGTCTTATTCAGTAAGTTGTTAGTTGTAAGGAGATGGCCGTTTAAACTGCTTTGTTTTATGACGCTGAGAAGCAAGTCGTGTGAGTTCTTGAGCGTGTTGGGAGACTTCCTGTCCACTAGCCAGTGTTGTGAGGACGGACACGTGGCTCCACTTGCCCCTCTGCCCGGACAGCGCCGTTCATCAGCCTCAGCAAACACTCGCCTAACAAACGACGCTCCGCGTCACCCGTCGCCCCTCCCTCAATATTTCCCAGTCCAGCCGGCACTCACTTAAGCCTGTCCTGCCCTGCACCGATTGCAGATTAAACTTGCTCTTGTTACAACAGCGCCACTACTTATAGAGTCAGTACTCCTAGCGCCGAGAAACGATGCTGAGGCGACTGAAAGATTCATGGACGTTTTGACTGTATTATACATATTTATTGCACCTGTTAACATCCACCGTGAAACCTCCAGTTACATTATTGAGAATAACCAGTACCTGTTAAATGTTGCCTGAATGTTGTAATCCAGAAAGGAAATATTTATTTATATTTTATTGTTGTAACTCATATTTTTAAGTGAAAATAATAAGGGCGTTAAGCGATTTTTGGACGGCAGTAAATCTCTGAGTTCGCGACTTCCCGACACCGACATACTATGGCGTATTGTGCATATGATATCCGCGTTTGATGAGTAAAATCTTCTGAGTCTGCTTCTCCGACATGCTGTAACAGCAGTATAACTGTAGCTATAAGTATGAGGTGTTGCGCTTGGACAGCAGTGAAAGTATAGATTATACTTATATCTAATATATAAAAACGATTTTCTTGATAATTTTCTTCTTAAAAACCCACAGTTTTTTTTTTCGATTTTGATAGCACATAGCATACGTAAAATTCAAAACACGGTGGTCTGGTAGCTCAGCGGTTAAGGCGCTTCCTTCTGAAACTTTATCTCTGCGGTCGCGGGTTCAAATCTCGTAGTGATTATATGAGCTACGCCGCGACGTTCCGTGGTTCTGATTTGACGTAAAACTGTAGCCCCTGAGGAAAGCAATTGGCCTTCGTGCCTCTGACGCAATAGCTTGATACATCTCCTTCTGGAAGATTCGGCCAACTTTCAGGTTGTGGACTAGGTTTGATTTTTAGTTTTAGAAGTGAAAACTTCCTCTGGCGCGTTGGGCGATTTTAGGATGGCTCAAATCTTATGAATTCGCGTCACCGACATGCTAATGTTAACAGTATAGCTTTAGTGGTCTGGTGGCTCATTGGTTATGGTGTCTGAGTGGACAACGAAAGGTCCCCGGTTCGAATCCTAGTCTCGGCGGGGATTTTCAAAGATCCTTCACCACTGGTGCAGCTTTCTGTGTAGTATGAAGTACTCCAGACGCTTTCGTGGTTCGGATTCCACGCTAAACTGTAGTTCCCCTGTGCCTGGTAGCACTACCGGGTTAGGTTAAGCGGCTATGACAAAGGTATAATGCGCAGCCAATAGAAACCCTGTCACTAGGTCATTGCGACTACACGGAATAATTATTATTTGGTCAACTTTTGTTTTCTTTCTCACCGAACCTATATACACTCAATCTCAACTGAATTGGAGTTTACTTCCTTTGTGTGCAGGTAATAGTTATAGTCGAACGCAATATAGGTAAGATGAATGGTCTAGATGAATTTGACCTTAAGCAGATCATTGAGGCCCGACAAACTGGCAATGTGAACTCGCAAATTGTACAGAAACTGCAATTTAACGGTGATGTACACAAACCACACCATCCGAAAGTATCTCTTCGATGTTGGCTGCAGTAGCTGTAGAACCAGGGAAATTCTACCGCTGGCCACGAATCGCCATGCGAAACGAAAGTATGTTAACGGTAACATGGACACTGGCAAAATTTTGCATAGACTGATGAGTCATGATTTAAGTTTTTAGATGCTGGTGGCAGGACACGAAAACGGAGCAGTCATCAAGAGGTGATGGGTCCTTATTGCCAGCGGTATATACTTAAGTCGGAAATTGTGGAGCTGTATTGAGAGGATTGTAATGGCACCTGTGGTTCATATGCACATCTGAGATGCCATCAAAGCAGATGTTCAAGATTCAAAATCCCTTCCATCAAATCTTAATCAGCTGCAGGACTTTATTCACGGATCGTGGATCAGTATGGCTTGCCAACACTTCTTGTAGTTTTCCCAAGACGAATCATCGCTGTCATCAGAGCGTTAGGTAGTATTGGACAATACAATGTAGGTATCTCTCATGCAATAGATGCTCTGTGTATGTACTACGGTTGCTGGGAAACATCTCGTTTTTTATTTTTTTTTTCTGTAATTTAACATCATGGTTATGCTGATTAGTTCCACTAAATAAGTTTTTAAATATAACATACTGTATTTCCATTGAGAAGACAGTATTTTAATAACATCGGAAAATGAATTAACGGAAATAAAATGTCACATGGGCCATAATTTTTCTTTATGCATGTCAACAGAACATTGTGTTTTTGATTCTTTGAAGAAGTACCGTGATGCCTGTCGGTCTGTATATCTACTTGCTATTCTCGTTATGTAAACTTGACAGATTCGTTTTTAATTGGAGCTGTGCGTCCTCTTCACATCTCTAGAGTCATTAGGGATGACATGATCTTTGGGGAGAGAGTATTGAATATCTGCCAAGCATGTAAGGTTCGTTCCGAAGAGTTTTGCGTTATTCTGTTTGTGTAACGCGTAGTTTTGATGTGGAAAGGAGAGACCATTAATTCAGGTAATTACGATAACCCATCTAAAAACCAGAGAACGATAGCCAGCAAACCTAGCCACAGCCTTAAAATCACTGTCTCTGTTTCTTAATTTCAGTACGGAGGTGGCTCAACATTTTACGTTAGATTGCAGCAATTTAAATTGCGGATATAGTTTCTCCCCTTATGGGACTCAATTTGATTACATTTATACAGTGCAAACTTCTGTTGCAAGGTTCTTAGCTTTTCGTTTTTTCTTACTAGCCCTTTCTTAAACAATGTAGCAGTGTGTAACATTCGGACAAGATGTTACAATTTCACACTGTCTGGCGGCCAGCACTGTGATGTGTAACATTATCAATAACCCGCAATAAGTTTTATTATTAATTTAGTAGTATTATCAGTAGTGAATTATGTAGCATTAATTATTTATAAGTATCCTCAATAACTGGAATAATTTTGTAATTTGATTTGCAATGTTGTTAGGTTTCCACACGCTGTAGTTTGTTTAGTATCCGAGGTAGCGTAGTGTTGTTGCAGTTAAGGAATAATCTGGCCAGAGCAGTGAGTTTTTTTTTTCCAGACTACGTCAGAAAATCTCTAAATTTGTTTATCCGAGCTAACGGACTGGCTAACTCATAATTGGCTGACCATTTCGGAGGATAATTAGTAGCGTTGTTATATTTAAGTAACGTCTTTGACGCTGGCCAGCGCAGCTTGCGTTTCTATAGCAGAATGACAAATGCTGAGAAATACCTTCCGTAAATGGCAGTTAATGCAAACAGTTCGGTCATTAATAATTTTAATTATTATTACAGAGAAATGTATTATGGAATGCAATTAATTCGCCCTAGATAAAAGCCAAAAAACTGACTCATTCAAGCAATATATGGAAATACAGTGAAAACCATTATGCTTCGTCTTTTTATTATTTAATTAGTATATTATGCTGGAGATAAATCTAATATGTGTCATTCGGTGCGCGTTAGAATGAACGACAATGAATTTCTCTTAACGATAACGATGTCTCCGTGTCAATTTGAAGTTCGATAACATTGAGTCATTTTCTGATGTCTTGTATCGCTGAACAACGATCACTGAACTCAGAACCGCTGAAGGGGTGGGTACTAGACCAGTGTAGAACGAGTGCCCTTTTATCGCGGATGCGTTCGTTGTCTCTCATGAGTGGGTGAAATGTTACTGACGCGTATTGCAGGAATGTCCAATAACTCCTTCAGATATTACGATTCTTCAGGGGAGGGAGGGGGGAGGGAGGAGAGGCGGGATTGGAGAGAATAACGGATTACCACGGAATACCTTACAAACAAAGAACGTCATCCATCACTGAAGGTCACACACTAAAATAATACCTGAGATCACAGAATTTAAGATTTCAATGGTTTTCCGTGAACATCAATTTGTAAGTAATTTTTTTAATTCTTCAGAGTTTGTACACATCGAGGTTATCAGAGCCGGGAGTAGACTGAGGACAAGGAAAATCTGGAGGCCAGGACCAGGATTCGAATCCACGTGTTCCCGAATGCCAGGACAAATGTTAAACGTTCAGGTAAGTAATAAATTCAGTAGGATTCATATTAGTTTTTTAAAGATAGGCTTTGATAGTTTATCCTTTAAATGACCTGAACGTTTCTAAAATATTAGTTGTTAAGTTTAATCGGTGTTTTTCCGCCTATTAGCCGGGCGGCTTAAAGCTCTTCCACATCGGACGTGGGAGGATAACACGGGGCCAAGCTCAAATCTCCTGGTTGATCTAGTGGTCATTTTCAGTATGATTTTAACTGTTTTTTTTTCGTAATAGCTTATGAGAATGAAGGCATGATCCTCAATTTCTATTACGAAAACTTCGCACTTAAACTCAGAACATAAACTACTCTCCCCCACTGACAGTTAATTATAATTGTATCCCCGAAAATCAGGTTTGCGGTAAAAAGGTATCAAGAGTTCAAAATCTTGCACCACTTGGAATGAGTGGTGAGGGGATGCACTGGAAAAGTAAGGGAACGGGGGTACAAAACTTTGGTCAGAGCACTGCTGGAATATGGTGGTGTAGTTTGGGATCCACATTTGGGTATCAAATACAGGAGTTGGAGGGGGTGCAGAGGAGGGCTGCCAAGTTTGTCATTGGAAATTACCGCAGAACACAATCGGTAACTAATATGATAAAGGGTCTGGAGTGGGATTCATTGGAGGATAGAAGGAAGGTGAAGAGACTCATGGGAGTGTACTGGTGATGAAGCAATGAAAGATATTGGTGGGGAAAATTAAGAGAGGTGCTTGGAAGAGTAGGGTTGACCATGACCACAAACTGGCACTTGTTTTCAGTCATAAAGGTGTTGGAAAATTTTCTTTAGTAGGAAAGGGAGTGAGGGACTGGAATAAATTGCCAAGAGGATTGATGATTAACTTACCAGAAACACTGTAAGAATTTACAGTAAAAATTAGTAGAGGGCAAAAGTAGGTTGGAAGGGGAAAGGGAGGGGGTGTGGGGAGATTGCTACTGAATCGGGCGCTCCATCGCAATTTTATCAATTATTATTATTATGAGAATGAAGGGATGATCCTCAATTTCTATTACGAAAACTTCACACTTAAGCTCAGAACATAACCTACACTTCCCCACTGACAGTTAACTGTAATTGTATCCCCGAAAATCAGGCTTGCGGTATAAAGGAAATATATCCCGTAAATCCGAGAGTAGGCCTACTTTGTCAATTATGTCGCATATTATTGTTGATTGAACGAAGGGGTTGATTACTTTTTATGAGATACAACACAATGTTTGTGCTTTGAAACACTGACATAAAAATTTATTGACTGGTCTATTAGGATGTAAGAAATATGAATAGTGATAAATCCAGTAGAGTTCAAAGTGATGGCTGCAAAATGATACAGCGTTATGGTTTAATATGATGAGTTACAGATATTGTAAATTAAAAGTGTGATTGAATGTGCGATATCTGAAATATTTATTTGTTGTTTTACTATTGGCTTAGGTTAGGAGTCAATTTTCTTTAAATGCTTCCGCCTTTGCACCAAAATTCGCATCCTTAAAATTGTAGTTTCCATGATTCTAAGTGATTGAATTCTGAACTGCAGGCTGTGTTTAAGTTAAAAGACATTTTAAATGAGAAGCCTCCGCGAAGCGAATTGGAGATAGATTGCGTTCCTCGCGGACGATTAGCGTTGCGAGCAGCAGAGGTTCGAGTGCCGCCATTGGAGCGCATCATTATCCTAATGGGGTCTGTTCTGTTGCGTTGTTAGCAGATGTTCCGTACTACGGCAGACAAGGCGCTTTGGGGGTCTTAACAGAGGATTCCAGAAGCTTTGCTGATACAGCGTACTATTACACCAACTGTTTGTTGAAAACTCAAATGCAACAGTGTACCATGACCATATACTGTAAGTGTCACCCCTTTGGCAGAATGAATCAGTTCGTATTTCCGCACTGTACTTAGGTCCTGGAAAGCTTTCTTTTCTGTACATGAAGTTTCTGAAGAAAGCAGACCATAGCAACCATGCTGCCAATTTAACAATTCTGCTAGATTACTGCATTATACAGTTCACTGCCGTAGCATTGGGTCCTTGGACAGGACGAAAGCTCTGTATTTCTATCATTTAAAACATAACCATATTGCTTATTTATTTGGTTCTCCTGAAGGCGTCGTACAGACTGAGGCATATTTAATTTTAATATTAATACAAAACAATCTCAAGTCAACTACCAAGCAATGCTTACAATAGCCAATAACACATAAAACAGAAATAGACCACTACGACATTAAGAAACGTTAGCAAAACAAATTCAACATTATTAAATTTTATCATCGACTGCAAACACTTCACATTTGGTTCTTACTTAAATTTCCCTTCAAAACAATCGGGAATGATTTAGCTACTCTAATGATCACATTCAATACTAACATGAATCACATTAGAGTGAAAATTACTGGGCGCCAGTGTATGTTTACTTTTGCCACGAAATAGGGTGGTAGAGGCATACGAAGTATGTGTATCCTGCCGGTAAAAAATAGTAAAATATCTCGCGGCTTTAAACAATCGCTATCTCAGTTTTTGCCGGAGGGTAGAGCTCTTAACGCCCATTCCCACGGCGCGTGGTTTGGTAGTGAGACCGCGCCTTTCATCTTTTACCGCCTGGCGGTGGGTCGAGGCGCGCTGGACCTGCTAGTATATGCGGCAAAGATGAGAGGCGTCTCCTCACTTGCGCCGAGGGACGCGCCATGGGAACGGGCATTTAACCATTCAAAATCTGTTTTGACAGTCAATTACTGGGGAAATTTCAATGACTGATGCGTGCGACACTGTTATGTCCGTTGGGAAATTACCGTCAAGGCGTAGGCTCTCCTTTGGCTGCGTAAGTGTTATAGCGTATGTCGACTGTAGCGGTCAAGTCAAACAATAGACCTTAGCACTTCTGCTTCTCTCCAAGGGCTAGCAAAGGGCGCAGAGTGCCAAGTCACTCTCAACCTGTGCGTGCTGCTAGGTAAATTACAGAGTGACTGCAAAGTGACCTCACTCGCTGAAGGTCTGTTCTGGAGTATCCGACCACACTCCCCGGCGACCCGATGCACCGGTGACCCGATGCAAAGTGTCTTGCAGAATCTCCAAAAGTCGTTCTCTGTGTCGCTAATGGCAAGCCACGCCTCACCCATGACATATTTCGAACATGGAGACTAATATTCGAAGAAATTGGAATCACGCAGAGAATTATCCGCCGTTGATTGGTTCCGCTATTGCTACCTTTTCCTCTAAAGCTAAACCAATGACCATATTGACTTTTAGATTTTCGGGTGAGATGGTACTGCCCCGCCAATGTTCGCGGGGTTCGACCTTCAGAGAAGCCCGGGGTAACGAGATGTCAGCGGACGTTTGTTTACCTCGGCTGTAGAATTCCAGGAGCTAGGGATCATATGCCTCAACCGTCCCGTTTATAGGCCCACACAACGGGAGGCAGCTTGTCGGTAGTCCGGCGCCTATACCTGCGGGTCCTCTGTTCGCCCATCCAGAACCGCCGGCAAGCCACTCCTATACTTGTTTCCTTCTTATTTTTAATAATTAAAAGTGTGCAGAATGACCCACTTTCGTCGTTCAGTTACACTGCATGATCTTGATTGTCAATATACGTTTCACCAGGTTATATGAACGATTATTGATGTATCATAAAATATTTGTTTTGTTAGCATAATGAACTTACATTAGGTAAACTAGAGGGGGGGGGGGGGTCCGGCGAAATCTCACCAAATCTCACCAAGAGGGATGAGGGGGCGGGGGGAAGTCAACGGAAATATCACGTGAGGTTTTGGAAATTTTTGTTGGACAGTAGAGCTAAAAAAAAGGGTATAAAAATCATGCGAAAGTCAATTTTAGGGGGGGTATTTCGTCGAAAAGTGGGGGTGTAACCAGCTTTGGAAGGGTGAAACCATAAAAAAAAAAAGTTGGGAGAGCGATTTCTAAAGGGGGGGGGGGGGGAAAATCGGACCAGATCTCATGAAGTCTCACCAGAGGGGGGGGAGGGATACGGAAATCCGGAAAAACACCTCACGTAATTTATGGATGCCCCCTTACAAGTACTAATAAAATTCTTCCACAGTGCCTAATTAAAACTTCCCCTTCTCTATATGCCTATCCACCGACGGACGGAGCAATTAATTGAAAAGGCTAACGTATTATTAAATAGGTTTCCACGTAGTACTACTCTTTGCAACTATTACAACCAGTGAACATGAGCTTTGCATCGAACGCTCTAATATTTTTCTACCTTTCGTTCTATAGGAGGTATCAGCCTAAGGAATTATTGAGGTTTTAGGTTGATATTCAATGTGCTGACCCATGCTGTCTTGATGCTGACGTTGATACATAAATCTGACATTATAAATATGTATCTACAGTAGATTGTAATGAAACACTCTGCGACAGTGTGCATCACATGCATGGAAGGATGTATGGACATCAAGCAATGTAACAAAAATGAAATATTCACACTAGAATAGCTGTTGTCGGAATGGTAGGCATCCGGTTTAAGAGTTTATTTACGCCTGTGGCAAAAGAATGTTTTGTCATGCTTGAATAACCGTGGACGGCGCAAGGTGTTTTACACGTACTGTCTGCAAGAATAACTCCCGCAGAAATCCAGGTAGGGTACGACAGCCGGTTGCTTCGGACGAAGTCTCTGACGTGAAAGGATGTCAGAGGAATTTGGTTTCGGCTCCGGTGAAATCTCAAGAGGAATAACTGTTCAGTTGCCAGTAAAGGCCCCTGCCAGGCAGACCTCACACACAACGCGCCTGCACGCCGGGATACATATACGACTCCAAACAGGCGCAGAGCATCAAAACAAACCAGGAAAACAAATAGAATCATCTAGAAGCTAAGTGGGACTATTTCTTACAGAGGTCGCCGTACTACCACACAACGGAATTCCTGCGCCAGGCCGCCTATATAAGCGTAGCCGGCCGCTCCACCGCCAGTTCCGGCCTGACCGCGGAACCAGCTTCAACTACAGAAGACCACCGGAAGTTCGCGAGAAGTAGAAGCCGTCTCTCTCTACCCCGGATCAGGACCAGGCTAAATTTCTCGACGGTCATCCGCTAACTGTACCACATTTGTTATTGTTTACCAGTGTTTTGTGTACATAGTAATAAACCTCAAGGAACCATTAAGTGTAGTTCACTTCAGTGGCGACAAGGTTGGGATAAGAACTCTCGACCATCATGGCTACGCCAGCAGCACCTACGGAATGGCAACAGTTCCTCCAAGGACTTCTACATCAGTTCTTCGAATCTCAGAGACAACTGATTGCGGAAGTCAGGAATCTCCGCCAACCCACGGCCCCGCCTCCGTTCCCAGCATTCAACGACGACGTCGAAGAATGGGAGACCTACGAGAAGCGCATAAAACAACACTTCGCAATTCATCACATATCCAAAGAAGAAGACCAGCGTGCATATTTCCTTTCCTGGAACCAATCGAAGATGTATGTCTTGCTCACCAAACTTCAGCCACAAGACCCCGACACCCTCACCTTCACGACCATCTGTACGACACTGAATGCATACTACAGACGCCGGTACCATGTCGTCGCGGCCCGCGTCGAATTCTATCAATGCCGGAAGAAGCCCGATCAGACGTATCGCCAGTGGGCGGCCGAACTCCAAGGCCTTAGCAGAAAATGTAAGTTTCAAACTCGTTGTTCCCACGAATCCTACGCCGACGACATGGTGCGTGATCACATCATACAGGCTGCACCAGATGCCGCACTCCGGCATGACGCCCTCAAGTTAGAGGACCCATCCCTGGAGCAGGTCATCGAACTTGCCTACAAATTCGAAATATCTACGGCCGCAGATCGCCGCCTGGAGTCCTGGGCGGATGTGGCCGCAATCCGAACCGACGTAGAGGACACACAGGACGTCGCCGCCATCCAGAGCTCCCAGTCGCGCTCCTCCCGACACCACAACCGGGGACCGCTTCCTCAGAAGGACATCGAACCGGCCCGTTCCGGCAGGGGCACCAAGTCTCGGCAGCAGCAGCGGATCCCGCAGCGCCGACGCCGCAGCCCGCTCCGCCTACCCTCCTGCCCCGCCTGTTATTCAGCACATGAGAGGGAAAATTGTCCGGATCGTTGGGCTGAATGCTCACGTTGCGGCAAGGAAGGACACCTGGCGTCCGTCTGCCGCACCAACACCACCAATGCCAATCCCGGCTCTCGCCGCCCAGGGTCTTACCAAGACAGGTTGAGCGGCGCACCTATGGATATCAATCAGGTAGACACTTCCACAGCATCCAAACTTTTTATTGACGTTACGGTCAATGGCAAGCCCCTGCGCCTACAAGTCGACACAGGAGCAGCAGTCTCATTGCTTAATTATACTACTTATGTGCAAATTGGCTCGCCCCCCCTCTCGCCGGCCCCCAAGCGCCTCCTGACATACAACAAACAGGAAATAGCACTCCTGGGACAATTCACAGCAAACGTCATGTATAAGTCTGTACATCGTTCAGTCCCCTTTTTAGTAGTTAACAGTTCTCTCACAGCAGACTTATTTGGACTGGACGCTTTCCGCTTATTCGGATTTTCAATTGAGGATAACATACACCTCGTATCTCAGCATGTTCCTTTTCCTGAAGTGGACGCCCTTTGCACCGAGTTTCAGGACCTGTTCTCACCAGGCGTCGGCTGTGCAAAGGACTTCGAAGCATCACTCCAACTCCGGCCGGACGTACGGCCTCGATACTTCCGGGCACGCCAGGTACCCGTAGCGCTTCAACAACCACTTCAGGAAGAACTTCAACGTCTCCAAGACGAAGGGATCCTCCAGCCGGTGCGGTTCAGCCCCTGGGCCACGCCGTTGGTCATAGTTCAGAAGCCAGGACGCCGCTTACGTCTCTGTGGTGACTTTAAGACCACCGTCAACCCGCATCTGCCTGGTAGGACGACTAT
>JARYHS010008074.1:179039101-179060423 GCA_031002005.1 Vandiemenella viatica
GTTTTGTTAGCATAATGAACTTACATTAGGGGACGTCACTAAATTACGTTAAGTGAAATAGAGGAGGGGGGTGGGGGATCCGGCGAAATCTCACCAAATCTCAACAAGAGGAATGGGGGGGGGGCAGGTCAACTGGAATTTTTTGTTGGACTTTAGAGCTAAAAAAAAGGGTCTAAAAATCATGCGAAAGTCGATTTTAGGGGGGGATTTCGTCGAAAAGTGGGGTTGTAACCAGCTTTGGAAGGGTGAGACCTTAAAAAAAGTTGGGAGAGCGATTTCTAAAGGGGGGGGGGGTCTCACGGACCAGATCTCTCCAGAGCTGGGGGGGGGGGGGAAAATCGGACCAAATCTCATGAAGTCTCACCAGAGCGGGGGGAGGGGTCCGGAAATCCGGAAAAACACCTCACGTAATTTATGGATGCCCCTTTACAAGTACTCATAAAATTCTTGCACAGTGCCTAATTAAAACTTCCCCTTCTCTATATGCCTATCCACCAACGGACGGAGCAATTCATTGAAAAAGCTGACGTATTATTAACTGGGTTTCCACGTAGCACTACTCTTTGCAACTATTACAACCAGTGAACATGAGCTTCGCATCGAAAGTTCCAATATTTTTCTACCTTCCGTTCTATAGGAGGTATCAGCCTAAGAAATTATTGAGGTTTTAGGTTGATATTCAATGTGCTGACCCATGCTATCTTGATACTGACGTTGATACATAAATCTGACATTATAAATATGTATCTACAGTAGATTGTAATGAAACACTCTGCGACAGTGTGCATCACATGCATGGAAGGATGTATGGACATCAAGCAATGTAACAAAAATGAAATATTCACACTAGAATAGCTGTTGTCGGAATGGTAGGCATCCGGTTTAAGAGTTTATTTACGCCTGTGGCAAAAGAATGTTTTGTCATGCTTGACTAACCGTGGACGGCGCAAGGTGTTTTACACGTACTGTCTGCAAGAATAACTCCCGTAGAAATCCAGGTAGGGTACGACAGCCGGTTGCTCGGACGAAGTCTCTGAGTGACAGGATGTCAGAGGAATTTTGTTTCGGCTCCGGTGAAATCTCAAGAGGAATAACGTTAATGGTGCCTTCCATACAGTGTCCGAGTTTTCTTGTAAGAGTGCAGACAAGGAAGAACTTTTCTTTGGTCCGAGATCCTGAGTCGGCCAAACTTCGGTCTTAGTGCGCAGATGGGCAAGACTTCTTGAGCAGCCGTGGCGGGAGGAAGACGACTTTAATTAAACACCGAGTGTCCAGGGGATAACATGACCCGGAGTTGCAGCAATATTGCAAGGTCCACACCACTACGTAGACAACTTCAGTCCCAATAGCAACCCAAATTGTGGCTAAGCATACAGAGAGGAAGACATCAAACGTTGTGTTAGTCTCTCAAGGAGAGGCACATGATACCACGACAGGCTGTGAACAGCCGGCGACTGACGATGAATGTAGACGTCAACATGGTACTATCGTGAAACAACGATTGATGTGTCTTCAACCATAAAAAAATTCTAATCCGGGATTGCCCCCGAAATAAGATACCAACTTCCCCGTGAAATAATACGTTAAGCCCCATTTTGATTAATTATATGTGTCATATTATACAATTTACAAGTAAAGAAACACTAATGAATAAAACAATAAATGATTAAATAATGCGATCACATATAGATTCATCTTAAATAAATCCAGGATCCTAACTTGCCACTAATAATTCATAACTGATAAATGGTAATTAAGTGCCTATAAAATAACTTGCAAATAAACCATTTCAAATTATATTTTCATCACTGCAAGTTTCTGTTACCTGTCTTATTTACGTTCGTAATTTCCCAAGCAGCAGGAGCTGTGAATCAAGCGATTAATACGTTATTTGATCCCTCCTTACTAGGTATCATATAGTGTAGTCAATTCAGCGAGTGAAGTATTAAATATTAATCATTGTTCAAGACAGATTAGTAGAAGCTTGACTAGTGCCATATAATTTCTGAATGTTACGATTTAAGTGCTACTTCGTTGTAAGATGAATTGTGAAGTGCGCTCATGAATGCAAGTAGTTAATATGGAAGCATCACTATATTTCAGCAGGGGATCATGATAGTTCGGGAGGGACCCCCCTCTCAATTCCCACATGTAGCTCGGAAATTGTGTTCGTCTTTTGGAGCTGTTGCTATGAAGAGAATGTAGCATTGTGAACAGATCTTTACGAGGATAAGGATTGCACTTCTTTTTCTTCAGTCGTATTCTCCTAATTAATCACGAAGTATACGCATTATTTGTATATTTGAAGGTAGTTATAGATTGATTATGTCGAATAGGAGACAATAAGTGGAATGGGGAATGGACATTTACTGAACTGTTGAAATGAGATTTGGTTATATGTTTTTTAGTTCTCTAACAGTCTTACAAAACATACCCTTGAATTGTAAACTGGAATTAGGATCCACAAGGCTTTGAGCTCTATACAAAACTTGTTTCTACAATCAAATGCAATAAGCTAGAATATCCTGCTTTGACTTTACAGATGCTTAGGAAAACTTATAACTTGTATACAGATTCGTGTGGTCTTGCTACCAGGTGGCAGAGTTTAGACTTTCCGTTCATTCTGTATCCGAAATATACGGCGTGCTAGCGTACTCGTACCAACAAAGCGAGGCCTGTCTAAATCTCTGGGCTTAACCACTCAGATACCAGACACACAATTTCAGTTAAGCATATTTAGTTGGAGGTGGAGTACGGAGTGTTTTATTTTGTATTTACCCCAATACTAAGAGTCAACTGAGGATTTAGGTAAGTCAGAATATCGCTGAGTAAGCAGCAGCTTTTATTTTCCGTACACTTTGATGGTCCGAAGCATTGTGCGGGCGGCAAGTGGTCGACCTACGATCCGCTCCCAGTATCGACCGAACTCTGTCTGTGGCCTCCACGCAGCCAACGGCGATCAGCTCCCCACATGCCACAACGCACTCATTATCTCCACTTTAACAATTATATCCTGGAAACTGAATCTATAGTTACTTCGGAATACTCGAACAACTGAACTTTATGAGCCGAATTCCACAAAGGCTAACTTGTTCGACTCTTGTTTTGTTTGCCCTAGAAAGAAGTTCTGATGATGGTATCTTTCCTCTAGGAATAAGACGTAATAATTTATGGGTCCTTGAAACTGAATATGTTGAATATTACTCATGGACATTAAATAAAAACCGTGCTGGTTATCTTCAGAAGTAATGAACTCCGTTATTTATCTAGCGTGACTATTCTGTTTGGTCTTAACAATCTTAGACTGTTTTGATGCAACGCTCAATCTTTTACTGTTCTGAGTTAATGTCAGAATTATTTAATTATCTTTTTCATATACTGTTTGTCTTCCCCTAGAATTCTTATCTGCGACTGTTCCTCCACTAAAAAATGAATCAATATCTTATTTCGTGAAATGTAAACCACCATACTGCTCTTCTTTTTGTAACGAATAATTTCCAAAAAATGTTCGTTTCGTGCTTATCCTAATTTTTAATACACCTGTATATTAACACATTAAAATATATCCTTTTTTTTTTATTTCTGGTATTCAGGCTTCACTTTATAATATGAGAAAATTACACGGAAAATAATACTAGTAATTAATCAGTTATAGTGAGTATTAATTTACATTTAAAGTTTTATCTCTACAGTTTGTGATATTCATTCAATACATGAGAGTATATGGTTTATTAAACACTAATTATTTAAGAAGTATAGCAGTGGCGATATTGCTCCAAGATCTTCCCTTAAAACAGGCCCTTTACTTACCTACAGTGTCTAGTCGTAACATAAGAAAAAGTTTTTTGTACAGGCGATATTACTAGCCATTTATGGAACAATTGACACACAAAAAGTTTTTTTTTTATTTCTTTCTTTCTTTTTTTTCTTTTTTTTTTTTTATAGGAGGGAACTAATACCGCACTGTATGGCTTTTTTCATTGATCATCCCGTGGAAATTAAATTCTATGTATTCGAACTCTCGGTTTATGTCAGTGCTCGAATCTCATACAGACCATAATCAGTGCTTTAGATCCTGAGTCACTGCCCATAATGTAGCTAAAGCTCGTGTTGTCCTGACTACTGGTTTTCATAAGTTCAGCTCGTACGTGAAAGAGCGCTAGTCTTGTAGAAGTTGTTCTGTAAATAGGGGTGGGACTTTTTGTATTTCATTAATGGTGAAAGTTCACTTGATTAGCCAATCAACGATGAGGTTGTATTATCAGGATTTATGTTATCCTTTAGCTTAGATTAACCTAGCTTACTTCCTCTCCAGATGTTGAGTAGTGTTACTTAGGTTGCGATATCGACTTTTACTGTAACTGCCGATTTTGTGGGTCACGTGTTTTGAACTATTTCAGGTGTCAATGCAATAGAACTATTTCGTTCTGATTCTGATAGCACGTGTTTTCTTTCATTGTTTTAAAGTATTAAATGAAATAATGGTTTAAAGGTTCTCGTAGTGTTCAACTAATGAAATTTATAAATCTTTATAACTGAGGAGGATCTGAGCTTAATGATATATATTAAAAAACAATTAGTTTTGAACCAAGCTTTTTTTTTTTCAAGTGCTATTCTGCTTTTTAGAATGTTTTTGCCTCAGCCCTCGACTTTAATATTACTTCCTAAATGAGAAAATTTACTGCTCTAACTATAACCTTAGAAAATATCTGCATCTGTTTTCTTATAATTTCTGCAACATTTGACGACTTCTTGCTTGTTTGGTTTACATTTAGTCCAAATACTTCTCCTACTATTTTGTTCGAGATGTTTAGCAACTTTTTACTACCGTCACTTTTTTTTAACAGCACAATGCCATTAGAAAAACGTCGCGTTCTCCATGAGTGATTATAACACATTAAAATAACTCTCTCAAATTTCTTCTATTACGTAATATTTGAATAGTAATGGGGACGAAGAACAGTTTTATGAATCTGTACTTACAGGTATGTTATCATCACCCTATTCTTACATGCATTTTAAATTATTCTATGGTCTCCATACATTAGACTTCACTTTTGAACATCTTGTCACATTTAAAATTATAAAAGCTTGATTATGATAGAACGGTAAACTTCTGATGGTAACTATCTCTGGCTATTAGCAGTGTTCCCTACGGTCTAATCAGTGGAAGATACGAAAAATGGAATGAAAAGGTCTAGACTTTTTTTTTTCCTGACTATCCATTTTAATAAATATTAATTTTCAAATTTTGTAAGTAGCTTAGTAGTAGTTTTTAGAGAGTGATGGTCATTGGAATTTTAGTGAAACTCTATGATTCGTAGGAAAAAAGAAGTATCTCGAGGGGAAAAAAACACCAGGAATTATTCAAATTACATTCACAATGACAAAGTTTCATTTAATCAGGTTTTTCCTATGTTATATTGTAACGGCTCTAAGTTACTCGATTATTTCATGTTTTTTCATGTTAGGAAAGAAATATAAATTCAAGAACGAGTACGTTATACAGAAACAAACACTACAAGAGCGCCCCTTTTACTTTTATGATACAAAAAATATTTTTTTGTGTTTAAAGAAGAAAACTCTAGTTTCTTGCTGCAGATTATCACTATAATACCGTATCAATGTGAATCAATAAGTAATGTGGAATGAAAAAATCTTGAATGAGTACATGAAGCTTTTTCTACAACGTTACTACATATGTTCGTTTAAAGGACCATTGAATTAACTATCTAGGAAGTGATAAATACAGTATATTGAATGAGATAATTACTGTGTTTACCGTAGTGTTGTCTTATTCACTTTTGGTGTTAGCCTCTACACAAAATGATCTGTTACAAAAGTCACTTTATAACTTATCACACAGTATATTCAGTAAGAATGATTGTATAACCTCGAAATCAGTAGTAACAGAAATTTTCCTCAAATCTTCTGTTGAAGAGGTCTATAATAAATATTGTATAACAACATTTGTAATGAACATTTAATGTGAGAAAGTACGAACTAAAGAAGAAAACTGTAAATTAGTTTACGAAATTCAACGCACGTTATACTCATATACTACTATTTGTTTCACACTGATGAAATAGCGGTCTGGTGGCTCAGTGGTTAAGCGTCTGACTGGAGATCGGAAGGTCTCCGGTTTGAATCCCTGTCTCCACGGGGACTTTCAAAAGGCGATTAACCCGACCTTCACCTCTTCCTTTTTCTAATTAACTAATTCAATTATGCCATCTGCTTGGTTCTGCCTTTACCGAGATTAACATGAAATGAAGTATGTATATAATAACAAATTTCACTAATTCGTAAGTGGACGGAGATTTTCCCGGCGTGTATATGCATCATAGCCTTCCCGGGATTGTAGCCGCTTGGTGTCATAAAAAGATGACAACTTTCTACAAAGTCCTCTGTTGTCTTCAACAGGTTTCTTGCTATCAAGAAATTAGAAGCTCACTTTCTCGATAGCAAGGAGCCTGATGAAGACAACAGAGGACGTTGTAAAAACGTGGTCGTATTTTTATGACACTCTCCGGTTGCAAACTCGGAAAGACTAAGTTGCTTTAACCAATTCATACACCTGTTATCTTTATGCTAAATTCGTAGAGAAGTTGTATTTGAACATTTAATTTATTTCTATAATAGAAATTGGAATGTATGCTACTGGTGACAGAGGTGCTAAAAAATAAAATTTGGAATTTTCGTCTGTCTGTGTTTGCTTCTGTCTGTTTTTTGTGCTCCACGCTTATACTAATAGAAGGATTTTAATGTAACTTCATGTAATGATAGATCATGTAATTGGTTAACGTAAAGCATATTTGTTTAGATTAATAACTTAGTTATGGATGATACAGAGACAAAAAAAGCTAATTTTGCAATTTTGTGCTAGTCCGTGCTCAGCTCAAGCAAAAACTGAAGATCGAATTCTATCTAACCTACTCATCGTGTAAAATCATATAACTGATTAACATAAAGAATACTTTTATAACAAGATCTATGTTGTAAACAGAAACATAGGTGTTTACCTTGATACGCATAGTTGTCTTACTTTCATATATAAGGAAATAGCTCAGTTATCTTCCAACAGATGCAAACGGTGACGATGTATCAAAATAGTACCAACTATAGTGGTTTAACTTTGTGTTCAATTCAGGGTTTTTTAGACTTTATTTCAATACAAATAAATCAATCTATTCCACCAATTTCAAATAGTGTTTACAGATACCCTTTTGGAACGGTATTGAAGTGTGCCACTTGGGCATCATCAACAATAAAATCTTCCAAAGTTGTGGCATTATCAAGAGGTGTTAGCAACAGTGATATGTACCAAGTCGTTTAAAACATTTTCATACAACCTAATCTCAGTTTGTATGGAGGATATGCAAGAAAGAGGAAAAAACAAGAGTACTCCTCTGAGTTTTCATACACAACAATCACTTCTTTGGTAGTCCATTATTAACTTAACAGATAAAAAACACAAATTCTGGGTGGACGAAGTTGCGGGTACAAATAGAAAATAAAAATAGAAAATTCTTCACTTCCAATTCTAGTGATAGTGATAGTGATTTAACAGTCTTCACCTAAACTTCTTTATGGTAAGTCATCCTTTGTGTATGCTAAGCAGAATAGATTTGATTAAGCAATATTCTGCAGGTACCAAGCTTTCGTTGGGGTTCAGTATTTTGCTAAAAAGACGCGTAGGCCATGAATTCCGATGAAATCTTGTATTACATATTGTAAATGACTGTCAGCATTATTATATTGCATAGTGTAAGGGATTAATTGTTTTAATTCATAATACATTCCTATAATGTTTAGAACGACTGAAGATCGCTCTTCCGTTTTAGTGTAATTGAATAGGCCTACTCATGGTAGAAATTAATAAAAAAAAAAACTTTCGATCGCTTTCCACTGGAAGTTACTCTGAATAAAGAAGTATTCTATTACACGACTAGAATTTATTGCATTGGAAAAAGACAAAATATTCTTAACAATTTAACTAGGTTTACTTGCTGAGGTATTATTTATATTCTTCACCACAGTTCAAATTAGTTACATACCTCGCTTCAAAATTCCAGTAGATCTGCACTTTCTGTCTTCAGTCCCAGATACTTTGATATTATACTACATATTCGGTTTATCATTGAGTGTCCTCCGCAGGCAACGTTCCTAGTGAGATATCTGTTCACGTAATGAAGTTCAACTATTCTCTCGCCATGTGACAGTATATTTGTTGAATCCTTACGTTATGGGTGATACTATTACTGCTACTTAAAGTATTGCATGCTTTTAGTATTTTATAGACTACAGAAATAGTGTAAGAACTTTTAAGGTGACCTTTGCTTGAGTAATTAAGTCACGTGAGACATATCCAAAGGTGACAAACAACAGGTCTCAGATATGGATGTCAAATAAATAAACAAAAAAATAATCCCGACGGAATGTTGTGCAACGCACTTAGTTTCGAAGGATATGGGAGTACCAACAAAATATGAACATCTCTTTTACCTTCATGTTTCACAGACACAAATACTGACTAAGAGTTGTGAGTGACCATATAGCCTCCCGGCTGGTCTACAGGTATGCACACAAGGCCTGACCTTGAAGGGGTGATACCGTTAAGTATGCTGTGGGTTGGAATGACAAGGGTGGGGTGAGAGTGAGAGGCGCTGGACACGATGGGAGATGTTTGCTGGCTTTGACCAAGTGTAGATGTGTATTCAGTTGTGCTCTTATTACTGAAATAAAATAATGTTAACCGTCATTACTCTGTGGTCATTTCGCTGCCTTGAACCTGAACTGGTGGATGCAAGAAGTAACAGGCTTAGTTGAGACTTTTTTTTTTTTTTATCTCACATTTATACAGCCTAATATCTAGATACTAAATTAGGCCCTATTACATACATTTTTTTAAATTGATTAAGGGTTCCGCCAGTGTCGCTGGTTTCATTACTGGTTAATTTGGCCTCTCAGCTGTGTGGATTACCTGATAGCTTCCACAGTCTCCCGTCCCCGCGAAGAGGCAGGCCAAACCTGTTTTCTGGCGAAACCATGTTAACAGTTTACAATTTTACAGTCTAAGAAAGTTTTATGTAAGCAATTAGCATATTTTTCCGCTTCACTTAGCTAATTGGTAACTGATGAGACTGTAAGCTGACATCGGAGTTGTACAAGCAGAGGCTTGTTTGTGCTGAGGAACCCCAGGAAGGATTTTGGTTCCTTCCAAATTATCGGCGAGTCCTTGGAGAGGATGCAATCATAGCGTTACCGTTGCAGAGTCTATACTAAAATATTTCGAGTTGATTGATTCAATGACTTCTTCTAGTAATACCTTCCACGCGCTTTGTGTCTAAATAATCATGTAATTGGAGGCCCCGTACCATAGTTACGACCGAGCAGGGCGGTGTAACGGTTAGCGTTCTCGCCTGGCATTCGGGAGGACGGCTGTTCGAATCCCCGTCCGGGCATCCAGATTTGGGTTTTCCATGGTTTCCCAAATCTCTCCAGGCAAATGCCAGGATCTTTCCTTCAAAAGGCCATGGCCGAATTCCTTCCCATTCCTTGCCCCCCATCCTTGTCCCCCCATCCTTTCCCGTCTCTAAAGACCTCGCTGTTACGAGACATAAAGCAGTTAAAAAAAAAACAAAAAAAAACAAAACATAGTTACATTTGTATTTGATTAATAATAATCAAAGATTGCAGATTTTGACACCAGGTGGTATTATTTCCACCAATCTTGACTACTTTGTTACTTAAATTACGTCGTGAGATACTTAGATAATTAACTAAGCAGTCAAATGTGTTCAGGTCCCTTTTATTACAAAACGACGATGGGGTAGATACATCGGAATTGTTCTCTAACGATAAACAGTGCGTATATCGTTGGCACATTCCTCAGAAAACCATTCAACAATGACTCTTCTGGCAAGTACATTGAGATGTCGGGCAGTTAGATTGTGTATTTTTAATGACATCTTCAAAACTTTTAAAAAAGTTGAATCTTACAACAAATAGTTAAATACTATCAAAAACCAAATTAAAGTTTATTATTTTTCCCGAAAACAATGTTGATTTGAACTTCTAATGCCAATAATTGGGAAGCTTTGAATATCAATTTGAGCATTAGTAAGAAGCTGAAATACAATGAAACCTGGTAGCTGCTGCTGGGATCCTGAATAAGTAGTTTAAAATTATTTGTCTTACTGAACGCAGTTAATAATTTACACATAATTCCAAATATTTTAGCTTACAGTAAACTCATATTCCTTGATCTGCTAATGGATTAGTTTCACTTATAATTTATGTAACAAAATCAAACACACATGAAATTATGTAATCGTAAGTTTTCCTGGCGAATCTGAAGCTTGAAATTGATAACTAAAGGAAGGATTTAGTATAGATGAAAGATTACTTTTACATTTTAAATACTGGATTATGCCTAATGTAGGAAATATTTTCTGATCGTTTCTCTTTTTTTTTTAAAAAAAACTTATTTCCCTTCTCTAAAAATCTTTATTGCTTTGTGACACTTATTAAGACATTCAACCAGGAATTAAAGTGGCTGCATTATTTATTACAAATTGAGGTGTTTGTAAACTTTCACAGTGAAACATATATATGCTCACAATACACATTGAGATCTTGTTATTCTTTTTATTTTCAAAATACTTTTCTAAATCGCTACTTGACGATGTTATTTTTATATTAATTTGAGTCCAGCTTCAACTATATGACGTACGTCCTTGAAACACAATTACAAATAATACTGCTTGCTGGCTTTGCGATGACAAGAGGCCGGAAATTAATACTGAATGTTTGATGACCAGCACTGACAGAGACGTAGATGTGACTGGAGCCCTCCAAACTGGATATGGGAGGTACAATGTGATCGATTTCAATTTTTGATCTCGATATTTGAGTCGTTTATGGTATTTAAAACAATTTTGGTAGTCGTATAGGAGAATGCCGTGCTGGTAACAATTATTACTCTGAAGAGCTGCAGAAAACTAACCAAAACCAATCCGTACACCTAACACGAGTCGTAAATTGGTTCCGAAGTGGTACTGGGATATCAAGGAATCAATTAGTTATTGGTTAGTTAATAGTTTAGACGGCTATTGAATCATCGAAGTTTTGCTGTATTGTTTTTCTTTTGTCCAGAGTAACATTTATTGTCAAGGACGATTTCTCTCGCAATGTTTAAATGATGTATAGACAGTGATTGATGATTATATCATGCTGTTTTATTAATGGACAGAAATAATATAAACTTCAGTTAATTAATACCCTTATTGCTTGCTTTCAGCTATAGAGTGTTTAGTTGTCTTAATTCATCTAGAGTAAATCTCTAATTTTACCAAACTAACTAAGTTATTCTGTGAACATTAATCATAAACATTATTTAGGCATCCTTGAATATGCAGTGACGACAAAACTGAACAGATTCATCTAATCATGTGATAAAAACTATTTCAAGTTTTTCAGTGCAAATTATTTAGTATTCACGACATTACCGCGTCGACAATAAGCTTTTATAACATCAAAAACCACTCGCTACGAAACTTTGTGTATTAGAATGAAGTGTATTTTTATCGATATTAAAATCATGTGTAGAGCGAAATTAATAAGGAAACTTATCATGAATGCATGAAATGCTGTTATCTGCCTGCCAACCGTAGAAGCCTTAGGATTGTGTGCTCTGTGTCATAATGCAGAAGCTGGACAACGCCCTAATATTAATCTAAATCCGTCTAAATACCTAAGTCATAGTGATTCCGCAATATTTTGCTAACACTGTGTAGTCCTGACGTAAAGGGTGTGTAACGTGTACTGCCAGCGCCATGTTGTGCTGTCTGTTTATTTAGTGCTAACTGTTCGTCGACTTCTAGTTTATTAGATGCAGTAGGTGCGGGAGAAAGGATTTGGGGCAAGGAATGGCAAGGAATCTGGCCATGGGCCATGCCGTTTTGAAGGAACAATACCGGCATTCGCTTACGATATTTTTAAACATCATTAAATATCGAAATCTGGATGGGTAGCCGGGGATGATTTTATGGCTTTACGCCTCGCCAACGTTGATGTCATTAAAGGCGGGAAAGGATTGGGTATAAGCAAGGGAAGGAAATCGCCCATGACCTTTTGACGGAAGCATCCTGGCATTCGCCAGGAGCGATTTTGGTAAATAATGGAAAACCGAAATCTTGATGGCCGGACGGGGATTTTAGCCCGTGTCCTCCCGAATGCTCTTGAATTCCGTATACCATGCCGGAGTGTTACGGCTCAACAGCAGGGTCAGTTTGTTTGATCTCATCATACTCAAAGCATTTCATTGCTCGTTATTAAGACTAGAGATGATTGAATTTTCATCTAACTGAAGCAGTATCAGATTATAATTTTCTTTATAATTATTGCGTCGCTTTTTGATTCAAGAAGTTAAAATCATAGTACTACTATGCGAGCAAAAATGTTAATTTAGAAAGTTATTTGAAGTTTTTATTTCAGGGACGACAGTTTGAGAGGAATGTATGGTTGGATTAAATTATTTTAAAGGTTTATTGTTGAGATGGAAGTAGGCACCTTCCCAGAACGCACCTTGTAATTATGAAAATGAGCTAAGAAACAGTACTCACGATCCTGGATGAGTCAAAGGTTGCAACAGGGCATATGTCTTTCGAAATCTAGTATATCGCTGTTTAGAAAATATTTTGTGTACTTTCATCATTTGATATTAGTTTCTGTCTCCTTTTGGTGTTGTAGCATTTGGTTCATTCTTCACGCTGCCAACGTGATTAGGAGTTTTGGGAGTCATGGCTTCGAGACAATTTTAATTAAACGAAATTACCTGTAACGTGTTCAGCGATAATAGATTGAATGTTCTGAAGCTGATATAAAGGCAATTGTATCCGTGTTGGTCAATGATTTTTTTAAATATATATTCACAGTTATAATTTCCTAACGTGAGCTGTTATTTCAAGGAGAGACATCGGTATTTCTAAGGCTATGTTGCATCAGTGCAAAGTGTAATAAGCACAAAATTGGTAAACTCAAGTATTGCTGATGAGTTTTTTCGACAGATGTGTTGGTCACCTGCGTTGTTGTTTTAACTTACTTTCCTGACGAAAATAAAACATTAAATCATCGACATTTGTGTACGAACCTTACAAACCATGTGCTAATGCATGCTGTGTCATTCTGTATATGAAACGTGTAATTATTATACAAATTGGTTTCCGTTTCAGCATCATATGGAGAACCGCCGAGAAAACTTCATCATAATTCCGGTACTTAGCGATAAATAAATTTGAGATGAAGATAGTAGAAACTCCGCAATTTCAGTATGATGGTTCCTTAATGATTTCATTCAATCTCTGGAATGCTTTCTAGACAAATACGAGCTGTGATTCAGAGCGATCAATGTTCTTAGATACAAGATCAAATACAGCACGTAGAAAGATATGTTTTTGTTCTGGAGCTGTGTATCCTTTACTGAGTAGTCATTCAACTAAAGTTCAATACAATTGGCTTTTAGCTTTTGAGGTACGGTTAGCAATACCATCAAAATTCGTTGTGGTATCACTTAGATGACAGGTGTTTTATTTGCAGTTGTCATTGAACATATACTGTATAATTGGCTAATGGGCATACAGCGAACCACGATGTAGGAATTAAGTAATTTTCTACATAATATGGTTCTGCCAGCTCTCAATGTATTCTCAGTTTATTCTTACGAAATCTAGATATTCGGTACGAGCATATCGTAAGAAAAGCAATGTAAAAATTGATGTAAACAGTAACCGTTCAAAATAATTACTGAGCTTATTTTTATCTTCCCACCACGAAACAACCTGTTTACAAAATGTGTGTGACATACAACATCGAACGTAACTTTATGTGAAATTATGAAATGAAGTATATCTTAACATTATTTATATCTATGATTAAAATACTCGATTGGGATTTCTGAACTAAAACATTGTTGATAGAGCAAAATATAAAATAATTCAAACAAGTTTCTTAAATTATTCTTTTCACAGAAGATGGATCAATAGCAACACGTGAATGAGTGAATCTTTTGATTTGAATTTCTTCAAACTATTCCATCGATCTCTTCCACTAGTGTTATTAACAGGTTCATCGGCTTGAGAAGAAGTTCTGCCTCTACATACGTCGAATGCTAATGGCGTCTTCTTTTTTGTTATTTTAGGTGATACATTTACTATGAATCCTGTTTTTGCGAAAAGCACACTAATGAGCATTATTTCAGAAATTCTAGCACAAATTTTCTTTCTTACAAGTGATAAATATGGAAGTGTTCCTAATCCCAGTGGAAGTGGAACGCTATGGGATAATAATCTAAATTGATGATATTAATAATAAGTAATTGTAAATACTATACGCAACTCAACCAGATACACGTTCAAGTTTTATGCGCATAGTCGCAATATATGTGAATCGGTTTGAGTAAAAAAGTACCGTATAAGTAATTATAGCCTGTTGCAAAACTTTTTATACTATTACCATCTTATTGCCGGTTATTTTGCTAAGTTCAGAATAAATTTTGTTTTATTTACTAAAATGAATTATGAGGCAGAAATGCTGTCAAATAATAAGAAGACGATGTATTGTGAAGTTGTGCAAAATTCTCCTAAGTCGGGTTGTAGCTACTCATCTGTATTTTGTTCATTAATGCTAAGTGCTGTTAACTTACAGGATTACCATCTACATATTTTGTAATTCGGTTCTTTTCTTTATGTTGTTTAAAACTATACTCGAAATCTTGTGTCCAATAAAATTCGATTGAAAGTATTTTACCAGCTTCACTGCGTACCGTTTGTTAATAACTTCCTGATTAGACTGTATCATGCTTATTTCTACAACAAAAGTCTCCTCCATTGGCGACGTCTTTCTTTTTCTTTCGGTGTTCCCTGTGAGTTTAGTTCAAATAGGCTTTTAGTTTTTAAAATGTATGGTGCTACGTATGGTGCAAAATCTCAATTTCGACATTTTACCTATCATTTATATTTTAGTGTTGGGCATCGAAATTTGATTATTTTCGGAAAAAAATGTTTGACCCAAATTGATGTCGATATTCAGCATGCGGATAATCCTTTAAAAATAGAGAAGTTATATTGCAGTCCGTTCCTACCTGAGACTAAAAGTGCCATGTTACTCTAGTATTTTTAATTAGTTTGAGCAAAAACATTACCAAATTGCAGAAAAAAATCATCATAAAAATAAAATAAACCGATCAGAATGAGGCCGAATTCCTATTTTCAGTGAAAAACGAATTTAAAAAAATGACAAGCCGACTTCTCCTTCAAAATAGTCCATATGTCGTCATATTGACATCAAAATCACTTTCACGCAGAATTTCCTCTGACGGTCTGACGCTTTTTAGCGGGGCCGGTTCTGCCTACGTATAGGCAACCCGCGCTCACCTGCAGGTGATTTGGACGCTCGCCAGAATGTGTAGCGCTGATTGCCGCCCATCACAGGCGCTGCGAAATATTCTGCCAACTTTTCTTGATGCCCACACACGAGCACGAAAAAATAGCCTCACTGAACACTTTCTGGAATAGCAAAGAAGCAAATCAATTGTTCTCGACCTCAATGGTTTCCAATTAGTGGATGGTTACTTAGAGTCCGAAGAATTTTGTTGACTGGCAATCATTTCATAAATATCAAAATAGAACTAATAATTGATTAGTATACATTTTGTGTAAACTTTAAAAAAATTTTTTGTACCATATTGGATTCATCCAACGTTAGCGCTCGCTTAAAAAAGAAATTTCCATATCAGAAGCTTGTCGAATGTTCACTTCTCCCTTTCTGTAGTTATAAAATAAACTTAGCGAGGAATCTACATGTCATAAGCTGTCCTTGAATAAGTAGTCGATGTTCTTTCTATATGAAAATGATAATTATGGCGGTCTATTCTTCAGGCACTAGATTTGAAGTTGGACGTAGCTCCACAAATTCCGCATGGTGACTTTTATGTTTTGTTACAATTCTTTTAAACACTAACTTAATTATGTTCCATCTGTCACTACACTTAAACTGATATTTCCACCAGCTTCTGGCTATACACAAAATAATTCCAAGTGGATTATGAGTTTATAGTTTTTATATATAAAATAGTTTCGTTAATATGAGTTAGCTAATAAACATTTTTTTCGCAACTGTAAATTGAATCAAGCATCCAAATCAGGGAGAGACACAATAACAGCACTTTGGGCAAAAGTCTCCATCCATAAGTGCGTAGTTTATCCCCTTCTGTCCTTCTTCCATTGTTCTTCCTATGCCAATTTCCGAATTTTCGAATGTACTTTCTGTCGTTAAATGTCAGCATCGACTGCATACATACGAATACAGTTTCTTCTTAACTAGATCAGTAATATCTCTATACAATTTGTGTCTCTCAAAGATTACCAGGCTTTTAATGCATTAACAGTGTGAGACCTGCCCTTGATAAACGAAGCTAATTGAAACTTCCCATTACCTAACTTGTTCAAATCTTTAAGTCATAGAGGATTAAGAAGGAAGTGAATCAGTTTCCTCTTTCTTAAAAAGTTACTGCATATTCCATTGAATGATAATGCGGTTTTAGAGAGTATGTTGTTGTGTTATTTGTAGGTCTTAATGTTTGGCGAAAAGATTTCTCCAAAATAGGACGAAGAAGTTGCGAATTTTACAAATGTACTGGGAGATCTGTCTTTCGATTTATCTTATAATACGCTTCGGGTTAATTAGAACTTTAATTGAAAATACAGATAAATATTTTATGACACAAGAAGTATCAATAAAAAGTAAGCTACTTACGATTGAAACTAATAGATTTTTAATAGCCTCGAGTCAGTGATTTTTGCCTCATGTTCTTGTTCTTGTGAAAATAATTTTAAAACAAATTTAAACTAATATAATCGTTTTCTGATTTTGTGCAGGATGGAAACGTTAAGTTTCACGTCAAACACCAGACAACTTATCTATTTGCTTTATTTTGATTAATTATTCTGGCGAAAATCAGTGTTTTTTTTTTTTTTAACCATATCGTACCCGTAAAGTTTTTCTAACAGAACTTCTTTTAAGTTCTCTGTTCCCTATAAAAGACGCACAGATAACGTCAACGAAATTTTTTAGGGAAAGTTAAGGCACTTGGTATTTTACGTTGCCACCGCTTTGGTATTTAAAGTGTTCGCATACTCTTTCGTAAATGTTTTTCACTGCTTCCTGCTCCATACCACATAACAAAGTGATTAGACATGTTTTATTATATTAGTTACACAGCTGACAGAAGTTCTGGATGTTTTTTTCGTAAATCACATCAGATTTCTTTTTGTTTAGTGAAGTCTATTTCACATTTCGTTTAGCCAAAGAAGAATCTCCCTTATACACCTATACTTGAAAAATGAGTATCTATTTGGGTTTTATCAGTTGCATGCACTTACAGTTGCTTGTAACATATATACTCATTAACGAGGCTTTTATCCAAAAAACAATCGCGTTAAAACAACATATAGGTAGTTAAATCAACGGGTCGTCCGCAGTAGGATGAAATGTACGTAAATCGCTCAAGTAATTGAAACGAGCTGGTTCGGAGACTAGCATGTAATATGTTTTGTGGAGTCATGATACCTCCCATTTGTCTCTCCACTACAGAAAACGTAGTCCGTCTTCACGTATACTCAGCAATTCATATTAAACTGTGAATGGCAAATGGTGCTTTCTCTCATACTATCTCTGTTTCGTGCATTGCAATACATTAGTACAAGGGAAGAAAATATTAACATAGGCAGTACAGCAACTTAGATCTCTTATCTTATCCATCCTGTTGTTGCGACAAAAGTACATTGTGGGATAACTATGCTTCATTGTACTGTTGAACTCAACTTTCGTAGCAACTGAACAGTTCACTTTGTACTCATGGATGAGTGGCATGTGATTTACCTTGTACCTATTACATTTTAAATTAAAGTACCATTCGTTGAACATGTTGAGACGTCGAATCTCTAAGCAGTCAGCTTAACCCTGTATCTCCCTAAAAGGCTATTAACATCGTATCAAGAGCTGGTATATAAACAATTGGAATTACGCTTTCTTTTGGAACGCCCAATTCAATATTCAGGTAAGGAGGCGTTTCTCTACCACGGCTATATACTGAGAAACATTATGAAATCACGTATTAATTCAGAAATTTGCTGTGATACTCGTATCTTAGTTAAGAGCTGGTTGAACCGAGCTTTGTGGTTGAGTAGTAACGCTCTAGCCTCGCATTCGGATGACAGGGGTTCGAATCACCATGCGGGCATTCAGACTTGGGTTTTCCGTGGTTTCCCCAACTGATTTCAGGTGACTGCCGGGATGGTTCCTTCAAAGGGCCATTGCTTAATTCCTTCCCGTTCATTGCCCCCCATTTTCATTGCCCTCCAATCCTTACTCGCCTCTGATGCTCTAATGACCGCGACGTCGACGAGGAGAAAAGCCATAAACAGAAAAGAGCAGTTTGAGTGGTACATTTTCGAAGCCTTTCGTAAAATCCAAAAATATTCCGCTAACTTGAGATCTTGCAACAATAACTTAAATAACGTCATAAGAAAATAAAGCGAGTTGAGTTTAACAGAGATATTCTTCCAAATCAGCGTTGGTTTAGTACAATTAATTTAATTTCAATCTACGAATTTCAAACACATAATATGCTAAAAATCTCTATTGTAGATAAATGTTAAAGAAGTGTATCAGTAGCTTGTGGGCTTCATTGGACCTCCTTTCTTGACCTGTGCGATTTTGCAGTGTGAAGGTAATTTTTCGCCGTCTAACGATTTACGGTATACATCCGTCTGTCGCATACTCTGGGGACACTCTTCCTAGGGCACTGTATGGACCCAGTACTTTCCATTTCTGTTTTTATGTAGGACCAAAATTACTGGTGAAAAATATAATGGTGAACTTTCCCTTAGTTGATATCAGCTGAAATATGGAAAACTGAATTAAGTTCCATAAGTCTATAATAAAGGCATGGGTCAAAATAGCCAAGCATTTCACGGAGATCTAATAAAAATAAATATCATTTTGATCAAACATTTCTGACATACAACACTGTTTTCGAAATTTAATCGCGAATGCAATCTTCTTCTTTTCGTGTCGATAGCAGCATCAGATACAAGGTAACTTTTCCGCCAATGCTACAACAGCTATGAAAGCAATTACTATGGTAATACAGAATAAGACTGACATAAATGTGGAAATCGGACCTGATAAGCAACGTTCTCATCATTCGTGGAGCTGGGACTTCGTATTCCCTTTCTGATCTACATCACTAACAAGTAAGTGACGTGGTCAGCACCACAATCTGGTCTCTGTGCTGTCTGAAGAATTACGTCCTCTGTACGGTATGCTTAGTGGGCAGTAGTAGTGGTTTCTCTATTGAATTTCTTGGCAACATTAGTTATTAATTTCCGGTAGTTAATGTCATATTCAGAAGTTGATGAAACTTGCATATCATTACTCTGGTTAAGTTCTTACTTAACCAAAATTTGTACAAAAAACAAGTAACTTTTATAGGCTTTGTTTTATGAAATTTGCTTTCCATCTAATTGTACAATATCAGCGAAATGTTTAAACATTTTAGACAGGCAAGTAAGCTAAAAATTTATATTAATTCAGTAATCAGTTTAACGCTATAGAATTAACATAAATTTCTCCCAGTTAAAGCATAAAACTTTAGAGGGCGTCTTGTACTCCATGCCACTCCTTCAAATTCCCTCCGTCGGAGATCCAACGGTATAAAACCATTGTTATACAGCTAACGATCATAAAAAAGTTTCAGCGCTGGCTGGTTCTCTGGAGAGGGGCGATGGCTTGTTCCGTTGCGCTCTCTGCCGGATCAGTTTAATGAGTTGAGAATACCTGCAAAAAGTAAAATGTTTCAGAAGTTTTTGCCTGAAAAGTTTTTGTGTGATGTGTCAAACGTTATCGATTCTGACGCACATTTGTAGTTGAAATTTAGAGGCTGAATCCACAGGCAGTAAAAATTCCACCTTTCCATTTTTCACTAGAAATTTCATGTTATATTTTTTACTGGAAAAATATATGACGCATGACGCAACGTTTCCGGGGAATAAAAAGAACCTTCTTTATGCAGTGAGTCAGCCTGCGTAATTAATTTCTTTTCGACATACAGCTGTCGTGAATATCAATCAGGCCTCATGATTTGCGAAAAAATGTTGACATAAATCTGAATTACATAGATCCGAATTTAATTTCTCTTGACAGTTATAAAAACTACAGTTGAAATTTATTTTATACAGAGTAATGAAGATCTAAATACGAACCATGAAGCAAACCTTACTGTTAGAAGCTTTCAGGAAGTACTAAAGTTAGTACACTGATTGAAGTAACACCACTCGAAATTTATCACATCTTCAAAATGCCATAATGGTTTTAGGATTACATAACCGTAAAAGCTAAGATATGATCTCAGAATAAGAGATTATTGGTAATACCACTTTATGACTTCCTACTTTCCAGGATATTTTCATGTACCATGGTCTAATAAAGGTATGGTAGTGGTGATGTAGAAGCTATATCAGCAAATTTCTTCATACTGTTACATTGCAGGATCTGCATTGGCCATTC
Source organism: Vandiemenella viatica (assembly GCA_031002005.1). Lineage (NCBI taxonomy): Eukaryota > Metazoa > Arthropoda > Insecta > Orthoptera > Morabidae > Vandiemenella > Vandiemenella viatica. The sequence continues at coordinate 179,059,730 of JARYHS010008074.1, forward strand.
ATTATGTACACTCTTTGGCAAAAAAAATGACTGTGGATGCCTGAGACTAAGTCCATTAATTGCACTATGTGGCATCACTGGAGAGTTTGTTCCAGGCATTGACTTAAGGAAATGAATAACAGATGTCGCTGAGTTGAATACCCGCAATGATGCCACATTGTGCGAAATAAGGGACTTAGTCTCAGGCGCCGACAGTCAATTTTTTTTTTTTTTTTTTGTTTTTTTTTTTTTTTACAAAGGGTGTACGTTTATTTAGCAAAAGTTTTATGATACAAGATAAAGTTCATACTGGATTCGCAAATAGCAATTACATTTTCTGAAATTTTAAACACTTCCTTACACTGTTTCGACTTGTTGCAACGGTGAGGTTTTTTTTATGATTGGGGACAAGGAAAGGGAGGTAATTCGGTGATGCCTTTTGAGGGAGTGTTTCCGGATGGCCATTGAAAACCAACACGACCTCCTGACTGCCATACCATAGAGTTATAACTTACCTTCAGATCTCGGAAAACAACTGAGCGTTGATTGACCTTCTGGATGTGAAGGTCAAATTAAGTGTCAGGGAAATTGCAAATAGGAGCGAGAGTCGAACCGAGAATCTTAATCAAAAATGAAAATAAAGTTATGGGCTATTACGATAAACACCCTATTGGCTCAAAAATATTAAATGACGACACAGTGATAGAACAGGTAA